>CM062808.1:676132686-676652262 GCA_031772625.1 Pinus tabuliformis | reverse complement strand
TAGTACTTTCATCCTTCTGCTCGCAGTAGGTTTCCCACCAGTCCTTGACGTGGGGGGCTGCTATGAGAAGAGCAAAAACAAATCTTTTCCCGACTCGAAAATTCATGAACAGAAAAATAACCCTCTAGCAGATATAACCATTTATCTACGGCATCGGCGTCTATCTGACCCTCGAATAGGGGATTTCAAAATTAACTTGTACCTTAAAGGGTGGGCGTTTCCAGAGGAGCTGCTGGAAGCCGATGCGCCGCTTCTGGGTAGCCGCTGAGGATCTGCGCAAAGTTGTCCACATCGCGTTCCGTTGTGCATCGAGCGCTTCTCTTCGAGCAAGATTTTGATGGGATCTCCTGCCCCCTCGTCTTTCTTCTCGTCCGCCATGGGAGGCCGTCGATTTGCGAGGCTGGTCTTGCAAAGGTTCAACCAGTTCAAGCCCTAACCTCCTTATACCCACCTTGTTGGGGACATGCAAAGAAAAACAGAGAAAAAGCAGACCGCTCTGATTACCACTTGATCCAGATTTAAACAGGAACGCAACAAAATTACAGAGATAACCATATACACAAAGATGCAGCGGAAAATAACTTCATTTCATTAATAGGAAAATACTGAATATGCTTACAAACAGAAATGGCAAAAAACTAGCTAGGGCGATGGTAGCTTATCTCTGAGAAGAGATGTGATGGCTACATGCCCTGAACTGAAACTGTATTACAATGAGGCTCGAAGGCCTATTTATTGTTGAGAAACCAATGGAAAACCCTTCACATACCGAAACCTAACCCTAGAAGATGAAACGCCAAATTGTGGCCCCGTTGGGGGTAAATTGGTACATCAATTTCCCGGGGTCGTAACTTTGGCATATCGATCTCCGTTTGACGCGTACGATAGCTCGTTAGAAAGATCTATCCGAGTACTACCACTTTGGAGGCAACAATAGGCTCGGTGCCCCAGAATTCCAAAAAAAAACGTCGTTTAGGGCCTCAAAACGGCTCCGGAAGTTCAGGACCGAAAAACTGCTAAAAATAGTAAGTTGTGCTACAATTAAGGAAACTGAAAATTGCTGAGAAAGACAATGGTGGGGGTCCAGGTGGACCTGGCAGGTGGCCACCAATATCCACCTGGATCATTCCTCCCCCCTTAGGAAGCAATGGTCCCCATTGCGTTGAGCTCCTCCATGAGATGAGGAAACCTCTGCTGAACTTGTTCCCTGGTGAGCCACTTGCCCTGCTGAAGGAGTTGGCCTGCTTTGACAACTCGATACAGTTGGATATTCTGTTGGCGAGTGTTCTTGATCTGTGTGTCCATGATCCGATCAGTTGCAGCTTGTTCCATGCAATCTGGATTTAAATCTGTGGGTTTGAGCTGTTCTGCAATGTCGGATGTGTCTAGCAATGGTGGAAAGTATGGCCGAAGGCGGTCCACATTGAACACTGGGTGCAGGCCAAGGAATGGGGGAATGCTGAGCTCAAATGCATTGTCTCCCATAGCCTTAGTAATGGTTAAGGACCATATCGAAGTGGTCTCAATTTCCGATAGGCTCCAGTAAGGCGTTCCTTTTGCAAATGCAACCAGACTTTGTCGCCCACCTGAAACTTGTGTGGCACCCGATGTTGATCATGTCGCTGCTTGTACTTGGCATTTGATTTCTCAAGAATGTCATGGACCTGCTGGCGAATATGTTGGATGCGCTCAATGAAGCTGGTGGCCTTATCTGTTTCGGGACTGGACATGAGCTGAATTCATGTGAGTAGCTGCAAGTGGCATGGCCACATCAATGGGGCATAGTGGCTGGAATCCTAAACCCACCTGAAAAGGCTATGGCCAGTGGAGCTGTGAAGAGCTCGGTTGTAGCTGTGCTGAACATAGGGGAGGCTCTCGTCCCATGTGCGTGGATGCTTTGAGTTATACATGCGCAGAATGTGCACAATCATCCTGTTGACAACCTCTGTCTGCCCATCAGTTTGAGGATGGAAGGCTGTGGACTTCGTGAGTTTGGTGTCCAGCATTGACCAGAGACTGGACCAAAATGTGCTGAGAAACCGACTGTCCCGATCTGAGATGATAGACTGTGGGATCCCAAAGTGCACCCACACTCGTTCAAAGAAGAGTTTAGCAGTGGCTTCTGCTGTGATATTCTTCTTGCAGGCCATCATAATGGCCATCTTTGAGAACCTGTCGACGACCACAAAAACACAGTCTTTCCATGCTTAGTGGAAGGAAGGCCTGACATGTAATCCATGGAGATGGATTCCCAAGGTCGACTAGGGGTAGGCAACGGGGTATAGAGGCCTTCTTCTTAATGGTCGGTTTGGCAATGGCACAGGCAGTACATGATCGGATGTACTTCCCAACATCCTGTCGAAGATTCGGCCAATAGAAATAGTTTTTGCAGTACTGCCACTGTTTTCTCGACCCCGAAATGCCCAGCAGCCCGACTGTAGTGTGCTTCCCAAATCATCTTGGCACGCTCGCTTGAAGGAACACAAAGGTGACCGAGGTGGCATAATAGGGCATCCTGGAGGTGAAAATCTGCAACCTGCCGACCCTCCAAGAGTGTCTGGTATGTGTGGCCGAATTCTGGGTCGCTTTTGTAGAGAAGTGGCCAATCAGAAGTCTCGTGCCCGCAAGAGTTGAGCACGGTGGTTAGCGCCATGATCGGTGGTCGACTGAGGCAATCTGCAACATTATTGGTGCTGCCCTTTTTATACTTGATATTCAAGTGAAACTGTTGCAGGTATGTAGACCACTTCTGATGGCGATCATTCTGCAATTTCCCTTGGGTCTGTATGAATTGCAGAGGTCGGTGGTCTGTGTGGATGACCGTTTCCTTCCCCAAAATGTAATGCTCCATCCATTGTCGGCAGGCCTGTACAATGGAATACATCTCTTTATCATAAGTGGGGTACTTCCGGACTGTGTCTGAAAGTGTTTCACTGTGATATGCCACTGGATGTCCATGTTGAGTAAGGACTGCCCCAATAGCATAGTCAGAGGCATCTGTCTCGACCTCAAATGGTTGTTGTAAATCTGGTAACGCGAGCACTGGTGCCGTGCAGAGGCGATCCTTCAACTCCCTGAATGCCTTCTGTTGAGATTCAGACCAAAAGAATTTTGCTTTCGCCCCGCCCTTGGTGACTTGACTCAAGGGCCAAGAAATATGAGAAAATCCCAACACAAACCTGCGGTAGAAGTTGGCAAGACCTAGAAAGCTGCGGAGCTCTGTTAGAGTGGTTGGAGAGGGCCAATCCCGAATGACTTGGACCTTGGCTGGATCGACATGCACCCCCTGTTCATCAATGATGTATCCCAGATACTGACCTCGGTCATGCCAAAAGTGCATTTCTCCAAATTGGCACATAGCTTGTGTTTGCCGCAGTGTTGGAGAACCTGTCGGATGTGTGGAGGTGCTCTTCCCAACTCTGGCTGAAGATCAGAATGTCATCCAAGTATACTACTACAAAGGAGTTGGTGAATGGCCGCAAGATGTCATCCATTAGCCTCATAAAGGTTGCAGGAGCATTCGTCAATCCGAAAGGCATGACCAACCATTCGAAGAGGCCCTCCTTGGATTTGAAGGCAGTCTTCCACACATCTGAGGGTTCAATTGGTACCTGGTGATAATCCTGACTTCAGATCGATCTTGCTGAAATATTTCGCCCCCTTTAGTTGGTCTAGGAGGTCATCAATCCGCGGGATCGGGTACCTATTACGGACAGTGATCTTGTTCAGCGCCCGATAGTCAATACAGAGTCTCCACGTCCCATCCTTCTTCTGTACCAACACTATTATCGGGCTCCCACAGGGCGAAGAACTCGGACGGATGTGACCTTTCTGTAGGAGCTCCTGAATCTGCCTCTTGATTTCATTGTTCTCCAGAACGGAGCGCCGATAAATTGGTCCATTGGGTAGCGGCGCACCTGGGGTCAGATCGATGGAGTGCTTGACTTGACAGTGCAGAGGAACCCCTGCCGGGGAGGTGAAGATGTCTTTGTACTCCTCCACAATCTTGTCCATTTGTAGCTGCCGTGCAGAGGGACCCTCGTTTGGAGGCCGCGGCCACTGTCTTCTCTTCCCTTGAGGGCGTATCATCAGGAAAACAAATTTCCTGGTTTTGGAAATGATCTTACTGCATTGTTTTGCAGTAATCAAAGAGATGGCGGCAGGTGGTGTACCTCTGGTATCCTGAACAACTTATTTCCCAATGTAATAATAACAGCACGGGGCCTTGATTCATACACAGCATGTCG
This sequence comes from Pinus tabuliformis, assembly GCA_031772625.1. Lineage (NCBI taxonomy): Eukaryota > Viridiplantae > Streptophyta > Pinopsida > Pinales > Pinaceae > Pinus > Pinus tabuliformis. The sequence goes on along the minus strand of CM062808.1, from coordinate 676,648,015 downwards.
CTTCCACAAGTATGGTTGTCCTAGTAATACATCACAAACTTCAAGGGGAGCAATGTCACACAATACCTCATCCGTGAAGGGCTTGATGTTGTATGGAAGGCGACACTGCTGGCTCACGCGAAGATCTCGCCCTTGGTAAAGCCACCCAATGGTGTATGGTTGTGGATGTGCTGTGGTCGGTAAGCCCAACCGCTTCACGACCTCTGCCGAAATGAGGTTCTTTTGACTCCCGCTATCAACAATGAACTGTATCGGGGAGCCCTTGACCCACATCTGGGAGTGGAAGAGACGCTCCTCCTCCTCTGGATCTTCGGGTTCATTTTTCTGGATCTTTGCGGTAGCAACAGTGGCGCTGGGATCCGCATCAATGATCTGCTTCCCTTTTTCATACCCCTTATCGGGTTCTGACTCAGAGTCGGAACATGCATCTGATTCTGAAACCTTTAGCTCAGCCACCAGTGACTGTTTGGCCCGACACTCACTTGTGTTGTGAGTGGAGCTCTTATGGAACTCGCACCATTTTCCAGTGTCCTTTCTCGGCTTCGCGGCGTGCTCTTTGCTTGCAGCTTCAGCTGGTTGTCTTGGGCTGTCCCGCCTTGGCTTTGTCCTTTGTTCTGTGGTTTAGGGCACCTTTCCCCTGCTTTGGATTCGCAGATCCAAAGTCTCGCTTCTTTTGTTTAAACTTCTGCTCGACTTTGACGGCATACCGGTATGCTGCGCCGAGCGAGGGGATGTTTAGGAACTGTATTTCTTCCTGGATGTACTTGTGCAGGCAGCCACGGTATTTGAGTATCAAATGTTGCTCCGAATCCTTGATACCCAACTTTGTGCGAATGGATGGAAAAGATTGGTGAACTCCGGCACATCTTGGTCCCTTCCCTGCCGCAGCGTGGTCCACTTTATGTATTCATCCTCATAGCTTCCGACAGGGTAGTACTGCTCCTTGATGGCATCCCGGAACGAATCCCAGGTGGGTGCGGCTGAAAATAGTGAGCCAGTACTTTCATCTCTCCTTCTGCTCGCAGTAGGTTTCCCACCAGTCCTTGACGTGGGGGGCTGCTTTGAGAAGAGCAAAAACAATCTTTCCCGACTCGAAAATTCATGAACAGAAAAATAACCCTCTAGCAGATTTAACCATTTATCTACGGCATCGCGTCTATCTGACCCTCGAATATGGGGATTTCAAAATTAACTTGTACCTTTAAGGGTGTGGCGTTTCCAGAGGAGCTGCTGGAAGCCGATGCGCCGCTTCTGGTAGCCGCTGAAGGATCTGCGCAAAGCTGTCCATCATCGCGTTCCGTTGTCGCTCGAGCGCTTCTTCGAGCAAGATTTTGATGGGATCTCCTGCCCCCTCGTCTTTCTTCTCGTCCGCCATGGGAGGCCGTCGGGATTTGCGAGGCTGGTCTTGCAAAGGTTCAACCAGTTCAAGCCCTAACTCCTATATCCCGACCTTGTTGGGACATGCAAAGAAAAACAGAGAAAAGCAGACCGCTCTGATACCACTGATCCAGATTTAAACAGGAACGCAACAAATTACAGAGATAACCATATACACAAAGATGCAGCGGAAATAATACTTCATTTCATTAATGGAAAATACTGACATATGCTTACAAACAGAAATGGCAATAAACTAGCTAGGGCGATGGTAGCTTATCTCTGAGAAGAGATGTGATGGCTACATGCCTCTGAACTGTTCTGAACTGTATTACAATGAGGCTCGAAGGCCTATTTATTGTTGAGAAACAATGGAAAACCCTTCACATACCGAAACCTAACCCTAGAAGATGAAACGCCAAATGTGGGCCCCGTTTGGGGTAAATTGGTACATCAATTCCCGGGGTCGTAACTTTGGCATACGATCTCCGTTTGACGCGTACGATAGCTCGTTAGAAAGATCTATCCGAGTACTACCACTTTGGGAGGCAACAATAGGGCTCGGTTGCCCCAGAATTCCAAAAAAACGTCGTTTAGGGCCTCAAAACGGCTCCGGAAGTTCAGGACCCGAAAAACTGCTAAAAATAGTAAACTGTGCTACAATTAAGGAAACTGAAAATGCTGAGAAAGACAATGGTGGGGTCCAGGTGGACCTGGCAGGTGGCCACCAATATCCACCTGGATCATTCCTCCCCCCTTAGGAAGCAATGGTCCCCATTGCGTTGAGCTCCTCCATGAGATGAGGAAACCTCTGCTGAACTTGTTCCCTGGTGAGCCACTTGCCCTGCTGAAGGAGTTGGCCTGCTTTGACAACTCGATACAGTTGGATATGCTGTTGGCGAGTGTTCTTGATCTGTGTGTCCATGATCCGATCAGTTGCAGCTTGTTCCATGCAATCTGGATTTAATTCTGTGGGTTTGAGCTGTTCTGCAATGTCGGATGTGTCTAGCAATGGTGGAAAGTATGGCCGAAGGCGGTCCACATTGAACACTGGGTGCAGGCCAAGGAATGGGGGAATGCTGAGCTCAAATGCATTGTCTCCCATAGCCTTAGTAATGGTGTAAGGACCATATCGAAGTGGTCTCAATTTCCGATAGGCTCCAGTAAGGCGTTCCTTTTGCAAATGCAACCAGACTTTGTCGCCCACCTGAAACTTGTGTGGCACCCGGTGTTGATCATGTCGCTGCTTGTACTTGGCATTTGATTTCTCAAGAATGTCATGGACCTGCTGGCGAATATGTTGGATGCGCTCAATGAAGCTGGTGGCCTTATCTGTTTCGGACTGGACATGAGCTGAATTCATGTGAGTAGCTGCAAGTGGCATGGCCACATGCATAGTGGCTGGAATCCTAAACCCACCTGAAAAGGGCTATGGCCAGTGGAGCTGTGAAGAGCTCGGTTGTAGCTGTGCTGAACATAGGGGAGGCTCTCGTCCCATGTGCGTGGATGCTTTGAGTTATACATGCGCAGAATGTGCACAATCATCCTGTTGACAACCTCTGTCTGGCCATCAGTTTGAGGATGGAAGGCTGTGGACTTCGTGAGTTTGGTGTCCAGCATTGACCAGAGACTGGACCAAAATGTGCTGAGAAACCGACTGTCCCGATCTGAGATGATAGACTGTGGGATCCCAAAGTGCACCCACACTCGTTCAAAGAAGAGTTTAGCAGTGGCTTCTGCTGTGATATTCTTCTTGCAGGCCATCATAATGGCCATCTTTGAGAACCTGTCGACGACCACAAAAACACAGTCATTTCCATGCTTAGTGGAAGGAAGGCCTGACATGTAATCCATGGAGATGGATTCCCAAGGTCGACTAGGGGTAGGCAACGGGGTATAGAGGCCTTGCTTCTTAATGGTCGGTTTGGCAATGGCACAGGCAGTACATGATCGGATGTACTTCCCAACATCCTGTCGAAGATTCGGCCAATAGAAATAGTTTTGCAGTACTGCCACTGTTTTCTCGACCCCGAAATGCCCAGCAGCCCGACTGTAGTGTGCTTCCCAAATCATCTTGGCACGCTCGCTTGAAGGAACACAAAGGTGACCGAGGTGGCATAATAGGGCATCCTGGAGGTGAAAATCTGCAACCTGCCGACCCTCCAAGAGTGTCTGGTATGTGTGGCCGAATTCTGGGTCGCTTTTGTAGAGAAGTGGCCAATCAGAAGTCTCGTGCCCGCAAGAGTTGAGCACGGTGGTTAGCGCCATGATCGGTGGTCGACTGAGGCAATCTGCAACATTATTGGTGCTGCCCTTTTTATACTTGATATTCAAGTGAAACTGTTGCAGGTATGTAGACCACTTCTGATGGCGATCATTCTGCAATTTCCCTTGGGTCTGTATGAATTGCAGAGGTCGGTGGTCTGTGTGGATGACCGTTTCCTTCCCCAAAATGTAATGCTTCCATTGTCGGCAGGCCTGTACAATGGAATACATCTCTTTATCATAAGTGGGGTACTTCCGGACTGTGTCTGAAAGTGTTTCACTGTGATATGCCACTGGATGTCCATGTTGAGTAAGGACTGCCCCAATAGCATAGTCAGAGGCATCTGTCTCGACCTCAAATGGTTGTTGTAAATCTGGTAACGCGAGCACTGGTGCCGTGCAGAGGCGATCCTTCAACTCCCTGAATGCCTTCTGTTGAGATTCAGACCAAAAGAATTTTGCTTTCGCCCCGCCCTTGGTGACTTGACTCAAGGGCCAAGAAATATGAGAAAATCCCAACACAAACCTGCGGTAGAAGTTGGCAAGACCTAGAAAGCTGCGGAGCTCTGTTAGAGTGGTTGGAGAGGGCCAATCCCGAATGACTTGGACCTTGGCTGGATCGACATGCACCCCCTGTTCATCAATGATGTATCCAGATACTGACCTCGGTCATGCCAAAAGTGCATTTCTCCAAATTGGCACATAGCTTGTGTTGCCGCAGTGTTTGGAGAACCTGTCGGATGTGGTGGAGGTGCTCTTCCCAACTCTGGCTGAAGATCAGAATGTCATCCAAGTATACTACTACAAAGGAGTTGGTGAATGGCCGCAAGATGTCATCCATTAGCCTCATAAAGGTTGCAGGAGCATTCGTCAATCCGAAAGGCATGACCAACCATTCGAAGAGGCCCTCCTTGGATTTGAAGGCAGTCTTCCACACATCTGAGGGTTCAATTGGTACCTGGTGATATCCTGACTTCAGATCGATCTTGCTGAAATATTTCGCCCCCTTTAGTTGGTCTAGGAGGTCATCAATCCGCGGGATCGGGTACCTATTACGGACAGTGATCTTGTTCAGCGCCCGATAGTCAATACAGAGTCTCCACGTCCCATCCTTCTTCTGTACCAACACTATCGGGCTCCCACAGGGCGAAGAACTCGGACGGATGTGACCTTTCTGTAGGAGCTCCTGAATCTGCCTCTTGATTTCATTGTTCTCCAGAACGGAGCGCCGATAAATTGGTCCATTGGGTAGCGGCGCACCTGGGGTCAGATCAATGGAGTGCTTGACTTGACAGTGCAGAGGAACCCCTGCCGGGGAGGTGAAGATGTCTTTGTACTCCTCCACAATCTTGTCCATTTGTAGCTGCCGTGCAGAGGGACCTCGTTTGGAGGCCGCGGCCACTGTCTTCTCTCTTCCCTTGAGGGCGTATCATCAGGAAAACAAATTTCCTGGTTTTGGAAATGATCTTACTGCATTGTTTTGCAGTAATCAAAGAGATGGCGGCAGGTGGTGGTACCTCTGGTATCCTGAACAACTTATTTCCCAATGTAATAATAACAGCACGGGCCTTGATTCATACACAGCATGTCGCTTCCACAAGTATGGTTGTCCTAGTAATACATCACAAACTTCAAGGGGAGCAATGTCACACAATACCTCATCCGTGAAGGGCTTGATGTTGTATGGAAGGCGACACTGCTGGCTCACGCGAAGATCTCGCCCTTGGTAAAGCCACCCAATGGTGTATGGTTGTGGATGTGCTGTGGTCGGTAAGCCCAACCGCTTCACGACCTCTGCCGAAATGAGGTTCTTTTGACTCCCGCTATCAACAATGAACTGTATCGGGGAGCCCTTGACCCACATCTGGGAGTGGAAGAGACGCTCCTCCTCCTCTGGATCTTCGGGTTCATTTTTCTGGATCTTTGCGGTAGCAACAGTGGCGCTGGGATCCGCATCAATGATCTGCTTCCCTTTTCATACCCCTTATCGGGTTCTGACTCAGAGTCGGAACATGCATCTGATTCTGAAACCTTTAGCTCAGCCACCAGTGACTGTTGGCCCGACACTCACTTGTGTTGTGAGTGGAGCTCTTATGGAACTCGCACCATTTTCCAGTGTCCTTTCTCGGCTTCGCGGCGTTGCTCTTTGCTTGCAGCTTCAGCTGGTTGTCTTGGGCTGTCCCGCCTTGGCTTTGTCCTTTGTTCTGTGGTTTAGGGGCACCTTTCCCCTGCTTTGGATTCGCAGATCCAAAGTCTCGCTTCTTTTGTTTAAACTTCTGCTCGACTTTGACGGCATACCGGTATGCTGCGCCGAGCGAGGGGATGTTTAGGAACTGTATTTCTTCCTGGATGTACTTGTGCAGGCAGCCACGGTATTTGAGTATCAAATGTTGCTCCGAATCCTTGATACCCAACTTTGTGCGAAGGGTATGGAAAAGATTGGTGAACTCCGGCACATCTTGGTCCCTTCCCTGCCGCAGCGTGGTCCACTTTATGTATTCATCCTCATAGCTTCCGACAGGGTAGTACTGCTCCTTGATGGCATCCCGGAACGAATCCCAGGTGGGTGCGGCTGAAAATAGTGAGCCAGTACTTTCATCCTTCTGCTCGCAGTAGGTTTCCCACCAGTCCTTGACGTGGGGGGCTGCTTTGAGAAGAGCAAAAACAATCTTTTCCCGACTCGAAAATTCATGAACAGAAAAATAACCCTCTAGCAGATTTAACCATTTATCTACGGCATCGGCGTCTATCTGACCCTCGAATATGGGGATTTCAAAATTAACTTGTACCTTAAAGGGTGTGGCGTTTCCAGAGGAGCTGCTGGAAGCCGATGCGCCGCTTCTGGGTAGCCGCTGAAGGATCTGCGCAAAGCTGTCCATCATCGCGTTCCGTTGTCGCTCGAGCGCTTCTTCGAGCAAGATTTTGATGGGATCTCCTGCCCCCTCGTCTTTCTTCTCGTCCGCCATGGGAGGCCGTCGGGATTTGCGAGCTGGTCTTGCAAAGGTTCAACCAGTTCAAGCCCTAACTCCTTATATCCCGACCTTGTTGGGGACATGCAAAGAAAAACAGAGAAAAAGCAGACCGCTCTGATACCACTGATCCAGATTTAAACAGGAACGCAACAAATTACAGAGATAACCATATACACAAAGATGCAGCGGAAATAATACTTCATTTCATTAATGGAAAATACTGACATATGCTTACAAACAGAAATGGCAATAAACTAGCTAGGGCGATGGTAGCTTATCTCTGAGAAGAGATGTGATGGCTACATGCCTCTGAACTGTTCTGAACTATTACAATGAGGCTCGAAGGCCTATTTATTGTTGAGAAACAATGGAAAACCCTTCACATACCGAAACCTAACCCTAGAAGATGAAACGCCAAATTGTGGGCCCCGTTTGGGTAAATTGGTACATCAATTTCCCGGGGTCGTAACTTTGGCATACGATCTCCGTTTGACGCGTACGATAGCTCGTTAGAAAGATCTATCCGAGTACTACCACTTTGGGAGGCAACATAGGGCTCGGTGCCCCAGAATTCCAAAAAAAAAGTCGTTTAGGGCCTCAAAACGGCTCCGGAAGTTCAGGACCCGAAAAACTGCTAAAAATAGTAAACTGTGCTACAATTAAGGAAACTGAAAATGCTGAGAAAGACAATGGTGGGGGTCCAGGTGGACCTGGCAGGTGGCCACCAATATCCACCTGGATCATTCCTCCCCCCTTAGGAAGCAATGGTCCCCATTGCGTTGAGCTCCTCCATGAGATGAGGAAACCTCTGCTGAACTTGTTCCCTGGTGAGCCACTTGCCCTGCTGAAGGAGTTGGCCTGCTTTGACAACTCGATACAGTTGGATATGCTGTTGGCGAGTGTTCTTGATCTGTGTGTCCATGATCCGATCAGTTGCAGCTTGTTCCATGCAATCGGATTTAATTCTGTGGGTTTGAGCTGTTCTGCAATGTCGGATGTGTCTAGCAATGGTGGAAAGTATGGCCGAAGGCGGTCCACATTGAACACTGGGTGCAGGCCAAGGAATGGGGGAATGCTGAGCTCAAATGCATTGTCTCCCATAGCCTTAGTAATGGTGTAAGGACCATATCGAAGTGGTCTCAATTTCCGATAGGCTCCAGTAAGGCGTTCCTTTTGCAAATGCAACCAGACTTTGTCGCCCACCTGAAACTTGTGTGGCACCCGGTGTTGATCATGTCGCTGCTTGTACTTGGCATTTGATTTCTCAAGAATGTCATGGACCTGCTGGCGAATATGTTGGATGCGCTCAATGAAGCTGGTGGCCTTATCTGTTTCGGACTGGACATGAGCTGAATTCATGTGAGTAGCTGCAAGTGGCATGGCCACATCAATGGGGCATAGTGGCTGGAATCCTAAACCCACCTGAAAAGGGCTATGGCCAGTGGAGCTGTGAAGAGCTCGGTTGTAGCTGTGCTGAACATAGGGGAGGCTCTCGTCCCATGTGCGTGGATGCTTTGAGTTATACATGCGCAGAATGTGCACAATCATCCTGTTGACAACCTCTGTCTGGCCATCAGTTTGAGGATGGAAGGCTGTGGACTTCGTGAGTTTGGTGTCCAGCATTGACCAGAGACTGGACCAAAATGTGCTGAGAAACCGACTGTCCCGATCTGAGATGATAGACTGTGGGATCCCAAAGTGCACCCACACTCGTTCAAAGAAGAGTTTAGCAGTGGCTTCTGCTGTGATATTCTTCTTGCAGGCCATCATAATGGCCATCTTTGAGAACCTGTCGACGACCACAAAAACACAGTCATTTCCATGCTTAGTGGAAGGAAGGCCTGACATGTAATCCATGGAGATGGATTCCCAAGGTCGACTAGGGGTAGGCAACGGGGTATAGAGGCCTTGCTTCTTAATGGTCGGTTTGGCAATGGCACAGGCAGTACATGATCGGATGTACTTCCCAACATCCTGTCGAAGATTCGGCCAATAGAAATAGTTTTGCAGTACTGCCACTGTTTTCTCGACCCCGAAATGCCCAGCAGCCCGACTGTAGTGTGCTTCCCAAATCATCTTGGCACGCTCGCTTGAAGGAACACAAAGGTGACCGAGGTGGCATAATAGGGCATCCTGGAGGTGAAAATCTGCAACCTGCCGACCCTCCAAGAGTGTCTGGTATGTGTGGCCGAATTCTGGGTCGCTTTTGTAGAGAAGTGGCCAATCAGAAGTCTCGTGCCCGCAAGAGTTGAGCACGGTGGTTAGCGCCATGATCGGTGGTCGACTGAGGCAATCTGCAACATTATTGGTGCTGCCCTTTTTATACTTGATATTCAAGTGAAACTGTTGCAGGTATGTAGACCACTTCTGATGGCGATCATTCTGCAATTTCCCTTGGGTCTGTATGAATTGCAGAGGTCGGTGGTCTGTGTGGATGACCGTTTCCTTCCCCAAAATGTAATGCTTCCATTGTCGGCAGGCCTGTACAATGGAATACATCTCTTTATCATAAGTGGGGTACTTCCGGACTGTGTCTGAAAGTGTTTCACTGTGATATGCCACTGGATGTCCATGTTGAGTAAGGACTGCCCCAATAGCATAGTCAGAGGCATCTGTCTCGACCTCAAATGGTTGTTGTAAATCTGGTAACGCGAGCACTGGTGCCGTGCAGAGGCGATCCTTCAACTCCCTGAATGCCTTCTGTTGAGATTCAGACCAAAAGAATTTTGCTTTCGCCCCGCCCTTGGTGACTTGACTCAAGGGCCAAGAAATATGAGAAAATCCCAACACAAACCTGCGGTAGAAGTTGGCAAGACCTAGAAAGCTGCGGAGCTCTGTTAGAGTGGTTGGAGAGGGCCAATCCCGAATGACTTGGACCTTGGCTGGATCGACATGCACCCCCTGTTCATCAATGATGTATCCCAGATACTGGACCTCGGTCATGCCAAAAGTGCATTTCTCCAAATTGGCACATAGCTTGTGTTGCCGCAGTGTTTGGAGAACCTGTCGGATGTGGTGGAGGTGCTCTTCCCAACTCTGGCTGAAGATCAGAATGTCATCCAAGTATACTACTACAAAGGAGTTGGTGAATGGCCGCAAGATGTCATCCATTAGCCTCATAAAGGTTGCAGGAGCATTCGTCAATCCGAAAGGCATGACCAACCATTCGAAGAGGCCCTCCTTGGATTTGAAGGCAGTCTTCCACACATCTGAGGGTTCAATTGGTACCTGGTGATATCCTGACTTCAGATCGATCTTGCTGAAATATTTCGCCCCCTTTAGTTGGTCTAGGAGGTCATCAATCCGCGGGATCGGGTACCTATTACGGACAGTGATCTTGTTCAGCGCCCGATAGTCAATACAGAGTCTCCACGTCCCATCCTTCTTCTGTACCAACACTATCGGGCTCCCACAGGGCGAAGAACTCGGACGGATGTGACCTTTCTGTAGGAGCTCCTGAATCTGCCTCTTGATTTCATTGTTCTCCAGAACGGAGCGCCGATAAATTGGTCCATTGGGTAGCGGCGCACCTGGGGTCAGATCAATGGAGTGCTTGACTTGACAGTGCAGAGGAACCCCTGCCGGGGAGGTGAAGATGTCTTTGTACTCCTCCACAATCTTGTCCATTTGTAGCTGCCGTGCAGAGGGACCTCGTTTGGAGGCCGCGGCCACTGTCTTCTTCTTCCCTTGAGGGCGTATCATCAGGAAAACAAATTTCCTGGTTTTGGAAATGATCTTACTGCATTGTTTTGCAGTAATCAAAGAGATGGCGCAGGTGGGTGGTACCTCTGGTATCCTGAACAACTTATTTCCCAATGTAATAATAACAGCACGGGCCTTGATTCATACACAGCATGTCGCTTCCACAAGTATGGTTGTCCTAGTAATACATCACAAACTTCAAGGGGAGCAATGTCACACAATACCTCATCCGTGAAGGGCTTGATGTTGTATGGAAGGCGACACTGCTGGCTCACGCGAAGATCTCGCCCTTGGTAAAGCCACCCAATGGTGTATGGTTGTGGATGTGCTGTGGTCGGTAAGCCCAACCGCTTCACGACCTCTGCCGAAATGAGGTTCTTTTGACTCCCGCTATCAACAATGAACTGTATCGGGGAGCCCTTGACCCACATCTGGGAGTGGAAGAGACGCTCCTCCTCCTCTGGATCTTCGGGTTCATTTTTCTGGATCTTTGCGGTAGCAACAGTGGCGCTGGGATCCGCATCAATGATCTGCTTCCCTTTTTCATACCCCTTATCGGGTTCTGACTCAGAGTCGGAACATGCATCTGATTCTGAAACCTTTAGCTCAGCCACCAGTGACTGTTTGGCCCGACACTCACTTGTGTTGTGAGTGGAGCTCTTATGGAACTCGCACCATTTTCCAGTGTCCTTTCTCGGCTTCGCGGCGTTGCTCTTTGCTTGCAGCTTCAGCTGGTTGTCTTGGGCTGTCCCGCCTTGGCTTTGTCCTTTGTTCTGTGGTTTAGGGGCACCTTTCCCCTGCTTTGGATTCGCAGATCCAAAGTCTCGCTTCTTTTGTTTAAACTTCTGCTCGACTTTGACGGCATACCGGTATGCTGCGCCGAGCGAGGGGATGTTTAGGAACTGTATTTCTTCCTGGATGTACTTGTGCAGGCAGCCACGGTATTTGAGTATCAAATGTTGCTCCGAATCCTTGATACCCAACTTTGTGCGAAGGGTATGGAAAAGATTGGTGAACTCCGGCACATCTTGGTCCCTTCCCTGCCGCAGCGTGGTCCACTTTATGTATTCATCCTCATAGCTTCCGACAGGGTAGTACTGCTCCTTGATGGCATCCCGGAACGAATCCCAGGTGGGTGCGGCTGAAAATAGTGAGCCAGTACTTTCATCCTTCTGCTCGCAGTAGGTTTCCCACCAGTCCTTGACGTGGGGGGCTGCTTTGAGAAGAGCAAAAACAATCTTTTCCCGACTCGAAAATTCATGAACAGAAAAATAACCCTCTAGCAGATTTAACCATTTATCTACGGCATCGGCGTCTATCTGACCCTCGAATATGGGGATTTCAAAATTAACTTGTACCTTAAAGGGTGTGGCGTTTCCAGAGGAGCTGCTGGAAGCCGATGCGCCGCTTCTGGGTAGCCGCTGAAGGATCTGCGCAAAGCTGTCCATCATCGCGTTCCGTTGTCGCTCGAGCGCTTCTTCGAGCAAGATTTTGATGGGATCTCCTGCCCCCTCGTCTTTCTTCTCGTCCGCCATGGAGGCCGTCGGGATTTGCGAGGCTGGTCTTGCAAAGGTTCAACCAGTTCAAGCCCTAACTCCTTATATCCCGACCTTGTTGGGGACATGCAAAGAAAAACAGAGAAAAAGCAGACCGCTCTGATACCACTGATCCAGATTTAAACAGGAACGCAACAAATTACAGAGATAACCATATACACAAAGATGCAGCGGAAATAATACTTCATTTCATTAATGGAAAATACTGACATATGCTTACAAACAGAAATGGCAATAAACTAGCTAGGGCGATGGTAGCTTATCTCTGAGAAGAGATGTGATGGCTACATGCCTCTGAACTGTTCTGAACTGTATTACAATGAGGCTCGAAGGCCTATTTATTGTTGAGAAACAATGGAAAACCCTTCACATACCGAAACCTAACCCTAGAAGATGAAACGCCAAATTGTGGGCCCCGTTTGGGTAAATTGGTACATCAATTTCCCGGGTCGTAACTTTGGCATACGATCTCCGTTTGACGCGTACGATAGCTCGTTAGAAAGATCTATCCGAGTACTACCACTTTGGGAGGCAACATAGGGCTCGGTGCCCAGAATTCCAAAAAAAACGTCGTTTAGGGCCTCAAAACGGCTCCGGAAGTTCAGGACCCGAAAAACTGCTAAAAATAGTAAACTGTGCTACAATTAAGGAAACTGAAAATGCTGAGAAAGACAATGGTGGGGGTCCAGGTGGACCTGGCAGGTGGCCACCAATATCCACCTGGATCATTCCTCCCCCCTTAGGAAGCAATGGTCCCCATTGCGTTGAGCTCCTCCATGAGATGAGGAAACCTCTGCTGAACTTGTTCCCTGGTGAGCCACTTGCCCTGCTGAAGGAGTTGGCCTGCTTTGACAACTCGATACAGTTGGATATGCTGTTGGCGAGTGTTCTTGATCTGTGTGTCCATGATCCGATCAGTTGCAGCTTGTTCCATGCAATCTGGATTTAATTCTGTGGGTTTGAGCTGTTCTGCAATGTCGGATGTGTCTAGCAATGGTGGAAAGTATGGCCGAAGGCGGTCCACATTGAACACTGGGTGCAGGCCAAGGAATGGGGGAATGCTGAGCTCAAATGCATTGTCTCCCATAGCCTTAGTAATGGTGTAAGGACCATATCGAAGTGGTCTCAATTTCCGATAGGCTCCAGTAAGGCGTTCCTTTTGCAAATGCAACCAGACTTTGTCGCCCACCTGAAACTTGTGTGGCACCCGTGTTGATCATGTCGCTGCTTGTACTTGGCATTTGATTTCTCAAGAATGTCATGGACCTGCTGGCGAATATGTTGGATGCGCTCAATGAAGCTGGTGGCCTTATCTGTTTCGGACTGGACATGAGCTGAATTCATGTGAGTAGCTGCAAGTGGCATGGCCACATCAATGGGCATAGTGGCTGGAATCCTAAACCCACCTGAAAAGGGCTATGGCCAGTGGAGCTGTGAAGAGCTCGTTGTAGTAGCTGTGCTGAACATAGGGAGGCTCTCGTCCCATGTGCGTGGATGCTTTGAGTTATACATGCGCAGAATGTGCACAATCATCCTGTTGACAACCTCTGTCTGGCCATCAGTTTGAGGATGGAAGGCTGTGGACTTCGTGAGTTTGGTGTCCAGCATTGACCAGAGACTGGACCAAAATGTGCTGAGAAACCGACTGTCCCGATCTGAGATGATAGACTGTGGGATCCCAAAGTGCACCCACACTCGTTCAAAGAAGAGTTTAGCAGTGGCTTCTGCTGTGATATTCTTCTTGCAGGCCATCATAATGGCCATCTTTGAGAACCTGTCGACGACCACAAAAACACAGTCATTTCCATGCTTAGTGGAAGGAAGGCCTGACATGTAATCCATGGAGATGGATTCCCAAGGTCGACTAGGGGTAGGCAACGGGGTATAGAGGCCTTGCTTCTTAATGGTCGGTTTGGCAATGGCACAGGCAGTACATGATCGGATGTACTTCCCAACATCCTGTCGAAGATTCGGCCAATAGAAATAGTTTTGCAGTACTGCCACTGTTTTCTCGACCCCGAAATGCCCAGCAGCCCGACTGTAGTGTGCTTCCCAAATCATCTTGGCACGCTCGCTTGAAGGAACACAAAGTGACCGAGGTGGCATAATAGGGCATCCTGGAGGTGAAAATCTGCAACCTGCCGACCCTCCAAGAGTGTCTGGTATGTGTGGCCGAATTCTGGGTCGCTTTTGTAGAGAAGTGGCCAATCAGAAGTCTCGTGCCCGCAAGAGTTGAGCACGGTGGTTAGCGCCATGATCGGTGGTCGACTGAGGCAATCTGCAACATTATTGGTGCTGCCCTTTTTATACTTGATATTCAAGTGAAACTGTTGCAGGTATGTAGACCACTTCTGATGGCGATCATTCTGCAATTTCCCTGGGTCTGTATGAATTGCAGAGGTCGGTGGTCTGTGTGGATGACCGTTTCCTTCCCCAAAATGTAATGCTTCCATTGTCGGCAGGCCTGTACAATGGAATACATCTCTTTATCATAAGTGGGGTACTTCCGACTGTGTCTGAAAGTGTTTCACTGTGATATGCCACTGGATGTCCATGTTGAGTAAGGACTGCCCCAATAGCATAGTCAGAGGCATCTGTCTCGACCTCAAATGGTTGTTGTAAATCTGGTAACGCGAGCACTGGTGCCGTGCAGAGGCGATCCTTCAACTCCCTGAATGCCTTCTGTTGAGATTCAGACCAAAAGAATTTTGCTTTCGCCCCGCCCTTGGTGACTTGACTCAAGGGCCAAGAAATATGAGAAAATCCCAACACAAACCTGCGGTAGAAGTTGGCAAGACCTAGAAAGCTGCGGAGCTCTGTTAGAGTGGTTGGAGAGGGCCAATCCCGAATGACTTGGACCTTGGCTGGATCGACATGCACCCCCTGTTCATCAATGATGTATCCCAGATACTGACCTCGGTCATGCCAAAAGTGCATTTCTCCAAATTGGCACATAGCTTGTGTTGCCGCAGTGTTTGGAGAACCTGTCGGATGTGGTGGAGGTGCTCTTCCCAACTCTGGCTGAAGATCAGAATGTCATCCAAGTATACTACTACAAAGGAGTTGGTGAATGGCCGCAAGATGTCATCCATTAGCCTCATAAAGGTTGCAGGAGCATTCGTCAATCCGAAAGGCATGACCAACCATTCGAAGAGGCCCTCCTTGGATTTGAAGGCAGTCTTCCACACATCTGAGGGTTCAATTGGTACCTGGTGATATCCTGACTTCAGATCGATCTTGCTGAAATATTCGCCCCCTTTAGTTGGTCTAGGAGGTCATCAATCCGCGGGATCGGGTACCTATTACGGACAGTGATCTTGTTCAGCGCCCGATAGTCAATACAGAGTCTCCACGTCCCATCCTTCTTCTGTACCAACACTATCGGGCTCCCACAGGGCGAAGAACTCGGACGGATGTGACCTTTCTGTAGGAGCTCCTGAATCTGCCTCTTGATTTCATTGTTCTCCAGAACGGAGCGCGCGATAAATTGGTCCATTGGGTAGCGGCGCACCTGGGGTCAGATCAATGGAGTGCTTGACTTGACAGTGCAGAGGAACCCCTGCCGGGGAGGTGAAGATGTCTTTGTACTCCTCCACAATCTTGTCCATTTGTAGCTGCCGTGCAGAGGGACCTCGTTTGGAGGCCGCGGCCACTGTCTTCTTCTTCCCTTGAGGGCGTATCATCAGGAAAACAAATTTCCTGGTTTTGGAAATGATCTTACTGCATTGTTTTGCAGTAATCAAAGAGATGGCGGCAGGTGGTGGTACCTCTGGTATCCTGAACAACTTATTTCCCAATGTAATAATAACAGCACGGGGCCTTGATTCATACACAGCATGTCGCTTCCACAAGTATGGTTGTCCTAGTAATACATCACAAACTTCAAGGGGAGCAATGTCACACAATACCTCATCCGTGAAGGGCTTGATGTTGTATGGAAGGCGACACTGCTGGCTCACGCGAAGATCTCGCCCTTGGTAAAGCCACCCAATGGTGTATGGTTGTGGATGTGCTGTGGTCGGTAAGCCCAACCGCTTCACGACCTCTGCCGAAATGAGGTTCTTTTGACTCCCGCTATCAACAATGAACTGTATCGGGGAGCCCTTGACCCACATCTGGGAGTGGAAGAGACGCTCCTCCTCCTCTGGATCTTCGGGTTCATTTTTCTGGATCTTTGCGGTAGCAACAGTGGCGCTGGGATCCGCATCAATGATCTGCTTCCCTTTTTCATACCCCTTATCGGGTTCTGACTCAGAGTCGGAACATGCATCTGATTCTGAAACCTTTAGCTCAGCCACCAGTGACTGTTTGGCCCGACACTCACTTGTGTTGTGAGTGGAGCTCTTATGGAACTCGCACCATTTTCCAGTGTCCTTTCTCGGCTTCGCGGCGTTGCTCTTTGCTTGCAGCTTCAGCTGGTTGTCTTGGGCTGTCCCGCCTTGGCTTTGTCCTTTGTTCTGTGGTTTAGGGGCACCTTTCCCCTGCTTTGGATTCGCAGATCCAAAGTCTCGCTTCTTTTGTTTAAACTTCTGCTCGACTTTGACGGCATACCGGTATGCTGCGCCGAGCGAGGGATGTTTAGGAACTGTATTTCTTCCTGGATGTACTTGTGCAGGCAGCCACGGTATTTGAGTATCAAATGTTGCTCCGAATCCTTGATACCCAACTTTGTGCGAAGGGTATGGAAAAGATTGGTGAACTCCGGCACATCTTGGTCCCTTCCCTGCCGCAGCGTGGTCCACTTTATGTATTCATCCTCATAGCTTCCGACAGGGTAGTACTGCTCCTTGATGGCATCCCGGAACGAATCCCAGGTGGGTGCGGCTGAAAATAGTGAGCCAGTACTTTCATCCTTCTGCTCGCAGTAGGTTTCCACCAGTCCTTGACGTGGGGGGCTGCTTTGAGAAGAGCAAAAACAATCTTTTCCCGACTCGAAAATTCATGAACAGAAAAATAACCCTCTAGCAGATTTAACCATTTATCTACGGCATCGGCGTCTATCTGACCCTCGAATATGGGGATTTCAAAATTAACTTGTACCTTAAAGGGTGTGGCGTTTCCAGAGGAGCTGCTGGAAGCCGATGCGCCGCTTCTGGGTAGCCGCTGAAGGATCTGCGCAAAGCTGTCCATCATCGCGTTCCGTTGTCGCTCGAGCGCTTCTTCGAGCAAGATTTTGATGGGATCTCCTGCCCCCTCGTCTTTCTTCTCGTCCGCCATGGGAGGCCGTCGGGATTTGCGAGGCTGGTCTTGCAAAGGTTCAACCAGTTCAAGCCCTAACTCCTTATATCCCGACCTGTTGGGGACATGCAAAGAAAAACAGAGAAAAAGCAGACCGCTCTGATACCACTGATCCAGATTTAAACAGGAACGCAACAAATTACAGAGATAACCATATACACAAAGATGCAGCGGAAATAATACTTCATTTCATTAATGGAAAATACTGACATATGCTTACAAACAGAAATGGCAATAAACTAGCTAGGGCGATGGTAGCTTATCTCTGAGAAGAGATGTGATGGCTACATGCCTCTGAACTGTTCTGAACTGTATACAATGAGGCTCGAAGGCCTATTTATTGTTGAGAAACAATGGAAAACCCTTCACATACCGAAACCTAACCCTAGAAGATGAAACGCCAAATTGTGGCCCCGTTTGGGTAAATTGGTACATCAATTTCCCGGGTCGTAACTTTGGCATACGATCTCCGTTTGACGCGTACGATAGCTCGTTAGAAAGATCTATCCGAGTACTACCACTTTGGGAGGCAACATTAGGGCTCGTGCCCCAGAATTCCAAAAAAACGTCGTTTAGGGCCTCAAAACGGCTCCGAAGTTCAGGACCCGAAAAACTGCTAAAAATAGTAAACTGTGCTACAATTAAGGAAACTGAAAATGCTGAGAAAGACAATGGTGGGGGTCCAGGTGGACCTGGCAGGTGGCCACCAATATCCACCTGGATCATTCCTCCCCCCTTAGGAAGCAATGGTCCCCATTGCGTTGAGCTCCTCCATGAGATGAGGAAACCCTGCTGAACTTGTTCCCTGGTGAGCCACTTGCCCTGCTGAAGGAGTTGGCCTGCTTTGACAACTCGATACAGTTGGATATGCTGTTGGCGAGTGTTCTTGATCTGTGTGTCCATGATCCGATCAGTTGCAGCTTGTTCCATGCAATCTGGATTTAATTCTGTGGGTTTGAGCTGTTCTGCAATGTCGGATGTGTCTAGCAATGGTGGAAAGTATGGCCGAAGGCGGTCCACATTGAACACTGGGTGCAGGCCAAGGAATGGGGAATGCTGAGCTCAAATGCATTGTCTCCCATAGCCTTAGTAATGGTGTAAGGACCATATCGAAGTGGTCTCAATTTCCGATAGGCTCCAGTAAGGCGTTCCTTTTGCAAATGCAACCAGACTTTTTGTCGCCCACCTGAAACTTGTGTGGCACCCGTGTTGATCATGTCGCTGCTTGTACTTGGCATTTGATTTCTCAAGAATGTCATGGACCTGCTGGCGAATATGTTGGATGCGCTCAATGAAGCTGGTGGCCTTATCTGTTTCGGACTGGACATGAGCTGAATTCATGTGAGTAGCTGCAAGTGGCATGGCCACATCAATGGGGCATAGTGGCTGGAATCCTAAACCCACCTGAAAAGGGCTATGGCCAGTGGAGCTGTGAAGAGCTCGGTTGTAGCTGTGCTGAACATAGGGGAGGCTCTCGTCCCATGTGCGTGGATGCTTTGAGTTATACATGCGCAGAATGTGCACAATCATCCTGTTGACAACCTCTGTCTGGCCATCAGTTTGAGGATGGAAGGCTGTGGACTTCGTGAGTTTGGTGTCCAGCATTGACCAGAGACTGGACCAAAATGTGCTGAGAAACCGACTGTCCCGATCTGAGATGATAGACTGTGGGATCCCAAAGTGCACCCACACTCGTTCAAAGAAGAGTTTAGCAGTGGCTTCTGCTGTGATATTCTTCTTGCAGGCCATCATAATGGCCATCTTTGAGAACCTGTCGACGACCACAAAAACACAGTCATTTCCATGCTTAGTGGAAGGAAGGCCTGACATGTAATCCATGGAGATGGATTCCCAAGGTCGACTAGGGGTAGGCAACGGGGTATAGAGGCCTTGCTTCTTAATGGTCGGTTTGGCAATGGCACAGGCAGTACATGATCGGATGTACTTCCCAACATCCTGTCGAAGATTCGGCCAATAGAAATAGTTTTGCAGTACTGCCACTGTTTTCTCGACCCCGAAATGCCCAGCAGCCCGACTGTAGTGTGCTTCCCAAATCATCTTGGCACGCTCGCTTGAAGGAACACAAAGGTGACCGAGGTGGCATAATAGGGCATCCTGGAGGTGAAAATCTGCAACCTGCCGACCCTCCAAGAGTGTCTGGTATGTGTGGCCGAATTCTGGGTCGCTTTTGTAGAGAAGTGGCCAATCAGAAGTCTCGTGCCCGCAAGAGTTGAGCACGGTGGTTAGCGCCATGATCGGTGGTCGACTGAGGCAATCTGCAACATTATTGTGCTGCCCTTTTTATACTTGATATTCAAGTGAAACTGTTGCAGGTATGTAGACCACTTCTGATGGCGATCATTCTGCAATTTCCCTTGGGTCTGTATGAATTGCAGAGGTCGGTGGTCTGTGTGGATGACCGTTTCCTTCCCCAAAATGTAATGCTTCCATTGTCGGCAGGCCTGTACAATGGAATACATCTCTTTATCATAAGTGGGGTACTTCCGGACTGTGTCTGAAAGTGTTTCACTGTGATATGCCACTGGATGTCCATGTTGAGTAAGGACTGCCCCAATAGCATAGTCAGAGGCATCTGTCTCGACCTCAAATGGTTGTTGTAAATCTGGTAACGCGAGCACTGTGCCGTGCAGAGGCGATCCTTCAACTCCCTGAATGCCTTCTGTTGAGATTCAGACCAAAAGAATTTTGCTTTCGCCCCGCCCTTGGTGACTTGACTCAAGGGCCAAGAAATATGAGAAAATCCCAACACAAACCTGCGGTAGAAGTTGGCAAGACCTAGAAAGCTGCGGAGCTCTGTTAGAGTGGTTGGAGAGGGCCAATCCCGAATGACTTGGACCTTGGCTGGATCGACATGCACCCCCTGTTCATCAATGATGTATCCCAGATACTGGACCTCGGTCATGCCAAAAGTGCATTTCTCCAAATTGGCACATAGCTTGTGTTGCCGCAGTGTTTGGAGAACCTGTCGGATGTGGTGGAGGTGCTCTTCCCAACTCTGGCTGAAGATCAGAATGTCATCCAAGTATACTACTACAAAGGAGTTGGTGAATGGCCGCAAGATGTCATCCATTAGCCTCATAAAGGTTGCAGGAGCATTCGTCAATCCGAAAGGCATGACCAACCATTCGAAGAGGCCCTCCTTGGATTTGAAGGCAGTCTTCCACACATCTGAGGGTTCAATTGGTACCTGGTGATATCCTGACTTCAGATCGATCTTGCTGAAATATTTCGCCCCCTTTAGTTGGTCTAGGAGGTCATCAATCCGCGGATCGGGTACCTATTACGGACAGTGATCTTGTTCAGCGCCCGATAGTCAATACAGAGTCTCCACGTCCCATCCTTCTTCTGTACCAACACTATCGGGCTCCCACAGGGCGAAGAACTCGGACGGATGTGACCTTTCTGTAGGAGCTCCTGAATCTGCCTCTTGATTTCATTGTTCTCCAGAACGGAGCGCCGATAAATTGGTCCATTGGGTAGCGGCGCACCTGGGGTCAGATCAATGGAGTGCTTGACTTGACAGTGCAGAGGAACCCCTGCCGGGAGGTGAAGATGTCTTTGTACTCCTCCACAATCTTGTCCATTTGTAGCTGCCGTGCAGAGGGACCTCGTTTGGAGGCCGCGGCCACTGTCTTCTTCTTCCCTGAGGGCGTATCATCAGGAAAACAAATTTCCTGGTTTTGGAAATGATCTTACTGCATTGTTTTGCAGTAATCAAAGAGATGGCGGCAGGTGGTGGTACCTCTGGTATCCTGAACAACTTATTTCCCAATGTAATAATAACAGCACGGGGCCTTGATTCATACACAGCATGTCGCTTCCACAAGTATGGTTGTCCTAGTAATACATCACAAACTTCAAGGGGAGCAATGTCACACAATACCTCATCCGTGAAGGGCTTGATGTTGTATGGAAGGCGACACTGCTGGCTCACGCGAAGATCTCGCCCTTGGTAAAGCCACCCAATGGTGTATGGTTGTGGATGTGCTGTGGTCGGTAAGCCCAACCGCTTCACGACCTCTGCCGAAATGAGGTTCTTTTGACTCCCGCTATCAACAATGAACTGTATCGGGGAGCCCTTGACCCACATCTGGGAGTGGAAGAGACGCTCCTCCTCCTCTGGATCTTCGGGTTCATTTTTCTGGATCTTTGCGGTAGCAACAGTGGCGCTGGGATCCGCATCAATGATCTGCTTCCCTTTTTCATACCCCTTATCGGGTTCTGACTCAGAGTCGGAACATGCATCTGATTCTGAAACCTTTAGCTCAGCCACCAGTGACTGTTTGGCCCGACACTCACTTGTGTTGTGAGTGGAGCTCTTATGGAACTCGCACCATTTTCCAGTGTCCTTTCTCGGCTTCGCGGCGTTGCTCTTTGCTTGCAGCTTCAGCTGGTTGTCTTGGGCTGTCCCGCCTTGGCTTTGTCCTTTGTTCTGTGGTTTAGGGGCACCTTTCCCCTGCTTTGGATTCGCAGATCCAAAGTCTCGCTTCTTTTGTTTAAACTTCTGCTCGACTTTGACGGCATACCGGTATGCTGCGCCGAGCGAGGGATGTTTAGGAACTGTATTTCTTCCTGGATGTACTTGTGCAGGCAGCCACGGTATTTGAGTATCAAATGTTGCTCCGAATCCTTGATACCCAACTTTGTGCGAAGGGTATGGAAAAGATTGGTGAACTCCGGCACATCTTGGTCCCTTCCCTGCCGCAGCGTGGTCCACTTTATGTATTCATCCTCATAGCTTCCGACAGGGTAGTACTGCTCCTTGATGGCATCCCGGAACGAATCCCAGGTGGGTGCGGCTGAAAATAGTGAGCCAGTACTTTCATCCTTCTGCTCGCAGTAGGTTTCCCACCAGTCCTTGACGTGGGGGGCTGCTTTGAGAAGAGCAAAAACAATCTTTTCCCGACTCGAAAATTCATGAACAGAAAAATAACCCTCTAGCAGATTTAACCATTTATCTACGGCATCGGCGTCTATCTGACCCTCGAATATGGGGATTTCAAAATTAACTTGTACCTTAAAGGGTGTGGCGTTTCCAGAGGAGCTGCTGGAAGCCGATGCGCCGCTTCTGGGTAGCCGCTGAAGGATCTGCGCAAAGCTGTCCATCATCGCGTTCCGTTGTCGCTCGAGCGCTTCTTCGAGCAAGATTTTGATGGGATCTCCTGCCCCCTCGTCTTTCTTCTCGTCCGCCATGGGAGGCCGTCGGGATTTGCGAGGCTGGTCTTGCAAAGGTTCAACCAGTTCAAGCCCTAACTCCTTATATCCCGACCTTGTTGGGGACATGCAAAGAAAAACAGAGAAAAAGCAGACCGCTCTGATACCACTGATCCAGATTAAACAGGACGCAACAAATTACAGAGATAACCATATACACAAAGATGCAGCGGAAATAATACTTCATTTCATTAATGGAAAATACTGAAATATGCTTACAAACAGAAATGGCAATAAACTAGCTAGGGCGATGGTAGCTTATCTCTGAGAAGAGATGTGATGGCTACATGCCTCTGAACTGTTCTAAACTGTATTACAATGAGGCTCGAAGGCCTATTTATTGTTGAGAAACAATGGAAAACCCTTCACATACCGAAACCTAACCCTAGAAGATGAAACGCCAAATTGTGGGCCCCGTTTGGGTAAATTGGTACATCAATTTCCGGGGTCGTAACTTTGGCATACGATCTCCGTTTGACGCGTACGATAGCTCGTTAGAAAGATCTATCCGAGTACTACCACTTTTGGAGGCAAATTAGGCTCCTTCGCTGCCCCAGAATTCCAAAAAAACGTCGTTTAGGGCCTCAAAACGGCTCCGGAAGTTCAGGACCCGAAAAACTGCTAAAAATAGTAAACTGTGCTACAATTAAGGAAACTGAAAATGCTGAGAAAGACAATGGTGGGGGTCCAGGTGGACCTGGCAGGTGGCCACCAATATCCACCTGGATCATTCCTCCCCCCTTAGGAAGCAATGGTCCCCATTGCGTTGAGCTCCTCCATGAGATGAGGAAACCTCTGCTGAACTTGTTCCCTGGTGAGCCACTTGCCCTGCTGAAGGAGTTGGCCTGCTTTGACAACTCGATACAGTTGGATATGCTGTTGGCGAGTGTTCTTGATCTGTGTGTCCATGATCCGATCAGTTGCAGCTTGTTCCATGCAATCTGGATTTAATTCTGTGGGTTTGAGCTGTTCTGCAATGTCGGATGTGTCTAGCAATGGTGGAAAGTATGGCCGAAGGCGGTCCACATTGAACACTGGGTGCAGGCCAAGGAATGGGGGAATGCTGAGCTCAAATGCATTGTCTCCCCATAGCCTTAGTAATGGTGTAAGGACCATATCGAAGTGGTCTCAATTCCGATAGGCTCCAGTAAGGCGTTCCTTTTGCAAATGCAACCAGACTTTGTCGCCCACCTGAAACTTGTGTGGCACCGGTGTTGATCATGTCGCTGCTTGTACTTGGCATTTGATTTCTCAAGAATGTCATGGACCTGCTGGCGAATATGTTGGATGCGCTCAATGAAGCTGGCCTTATCTGTTTCGGACTGGACATGAGCTGAATTCATGTGAGTAGCTGCAAGTGGCATGGCCACATCAATGGGGCATAGTGGCTGGAATCCTAAACCCACCTGAAAAGGGCTATGGCCAGTGGAGCTGTGAAGAGCTCGGTTGTAGCTGTGCTGAACATAGGGAGGCTCTCATCCCATGTGCGTGGATGCTTTGAGTTATACATGCGCAGAATGTGCACAATCATCCTGTTGACAACCTCTGTCTGGCCATCAGTTTGAGGATGGAAGGCTGTGGACTTCGTGAGTTTGGTGTCCAGCATTGACCAGAGACTGGACCAAAATGTGCTGAGAAACCGACTGTCCCGATCTGAGATGATAGACTGTGGGATCCCAAAGTGCACCCACACTCGTTCAAAGAAGAGTTTAGCAGTGGCTTCTGCTGTGATATTCTTCTTGCAGGCCATCATAATGGCCATCTTTGAGAACCTGTCGACGACCACAAAAACACAGTCATTTCCATGCTTAGTGGAAGGAAGGCCTGACATGTAATCCATGGAGATGGATTCCCAAGGTCGACTAGGGTAGGCAACGGGGTATAGAGGCCTTGCTTCTTAATGGTCGGTTTGGCAATGGCACAGGCAGTACATGATCGGATGTACTTCCCAACATCCTGTCGAAGATTCGGCCAATAGAAATTTTTGCAGTACTGCCACTGTTTTCTCGACCCCGAAATGCCCAGCAGCCCGACTGTAGTGTGCTTCCCAAATCATCTTGGCACGCTCGCTTGAAGGAACACAAAGGTGACCGAGGTGGCATAATAGGGCATCCTGGAGGTGAAAATCTGCAACCTGCCGACCCTCCAAGAGTGTCTGGTATGTGTGGCCGAATTCTGGGTCGCTTTTGTAGAGAAGTGGCCAATCAGAAGTCTCGTGCCCGCAAGAGTTGAGCACGGTGGTTAGCGCCATGATCGGTGGTCGACTGAGGCAATCTGCAACATTATTGGTGCTGCCCTTTTTATACTTGATATTCAAGTGAAACTGTTGCAGGTATGTAGACCACTTCTGATGGCGATCATTCTGCAATTTCCCTTGGGTCTGTATGAATTGCAGAGGTCGGTGGTCTGTGTGGATGACCGTTTCCTTCCCAAAATGTAATGCTTCCATTGTCGGCAGGCCTGTACAATGGAATACATCTCTTTATCATAAGTGGGGTACTTCCGGACTGTGTCTGAAAGTGTTTCACTGTGATATGCCACTGGATGTCCATGTTGAGTAAGGACTGCCCCAATAGCATAGTCAGAGGCATCTGTCTCGACCTCAAATGGTTGTTGTAAATCTGGTAACGCGAGCACTGGTGCCGTGCAGAGGCGATCCTTCAACTCCTGAATGCCTTCTGTTGAGATTCAGACCAAAAGAATTTTGCTTCGCCCCGCCCTTGGTGACTTGACTCAACCAAGAAATAGAAAAATCCCAACACAAACCTGCGGTAGAAGTTGGCAAGACCTAGAAAGCTGCGGAGCTCTGTTAGAGTGGTTGGAGAGGGCCAATCCCGAATGACTTGGACCTTGGCTGGATCGACATGCACCCCCCTGTTCATCAATGATGTATCCCAGATACTGGACCTCGGTCATGCCAAAAGTGCATTTCTCCAAATTGGCACATAGCTTGTGTTGCCGCAGTGTTTGGAGAACCTGTCGGATGTGGTGGAGGTGCTCTTCCCAACTCTGGCTGAAGATCAGAATGTCATCCAAGTATACTACTACAAAGGAGTTGGTGAATGGCCGCAAGATGTCATCCATTAGCCTCATAAAGGTTGCAGGAGCATTCGTCAATCGAAAGGCATGACCAACCATTCGAAGAGGCCCTCCTTGGATTTGAAGGCAGTCTTCCACACATCTGAGGGTTCAATTGGTACCTGGTGATATCCTGACTTCAGATCGATCTTGCTGAAATATTTCGCCCCCTTTAGTTGGTCTAGGAGGTCATCAATCCGCGGATCGGGTACCTATTACGGACAGTGATCTTTGTTCAGCGCCCGATAGTCAATACAGAGTCTCCACGTCCCATCCTTCTTCTGTACCAACACTATCGGGCTCCCACAGGGCGAAGAACTCGGACGGATGTGACCTTTCTGTAGGAGCTCCTGAATCTGCCTCTTGATTTCATTGTTTCTCCAGAACGGAGCGCCGATAAATTGGTCCATTGGGTAGCGGCGCACCTGGGGTCAGATCAATGGAGTGCTTGACTTGACAGTGCAGAGGAACCCCTGCCGAGGTGAAGATGTCTTCTTTTTGTACTCCTCCACAATCTTGTCCATTTGTAGCTGCCGTGCAGAGGGACCTCGTTTGGAGGCCGCGGCCACTGTCTTCTTCTTCCTTGAGGGCGTATCATCAGGAAAACAAATTTCCTGGTTTTGGAAATGATCTTACTGCATTGTTTTGCAGTAATCAAAGAGATGGCGGCAGGTGGTGGTACCTCTGGTATCCTGAACAACTTATTTCCCAATGTAATAATAACAGCACGGGGCCTTGATTCATACACAGCATGTCGCTTCCACAAGTATGGTTGTCCTAGTAATACATCACAAACTTCAAGGGAGCAATGTCACACAAATACCTCATCCGTGAAGGCTTGATGTTGTATGGAAGGCGACACTGCTGGCTCACGCGAAGATCTCGCCCTTGGTAAGCCACCCAATGGTGTATGGTTGTGGATGTGCTGTGGTTGGTAAGCCCAACCGCTTCACGACCTCTGCCGAAATGAGGTTCTTTTGACTCCCGCTATCAACAATGAACTGTATCGGGGAGCCCTTGACCCACATCTGGGAGTGGAAGAGACGCTCCTCCTCCTCTGGATCTTCGGGTTCATTTTTCTGGATCTTTGCGGTAGCAACAGTGGCGCTGGGATCCGCATCAATGATCTGCTTCCCTTTTTCATACCCTTATCGGGTTCTGACTCAGAGTCGGAACATGCATCTGATTCTGAAACCTTTAGCTCAGCCACCAGTGACTGTTTGGCCCGACACTCACTTGTGTTGTGAGTGGAGCTCTTATGGAACTCGCACCATTTTCCAGTGTCCTTTCTCGGCTTCGCGGCGTTGCTCTTTGCTTGCAGCTTCAGCTGTTGTCTTGGGCTGTCCCCGCCTTGGCTTTGTCCTTTGTTCTGTGTTTAGGGGCACCTTTCCCCTGCTTTGGATTCGCAGATCCAAAGTCTCGCTTCTTTTGTTTAAACTTCTGCTCGACTTTGACGGCATACCGTATGCTGCGCCGAGCGAGGGGATGTTTTAGGAACTGTATTTCTTCCTGGATGTACTTGTGCAGGCAGCCACGGTATTTGAGTATCAAATGTTGCTCCGAATCCTTGATACCCAACTTTGTGCGAAGGGTATGGAAAAGATTGGTGAACTCCGGCACATCTTGGTCCTTCCCCTGCCGCACGTGGTCCACTTTATGTATTCATCCTCATAGCTTCCGACAGGGTAGTACTGCTCCTTGATGGCATCCCGGAACGAATCCCAGGTGGGTGCGGCTGAAAATAGTGAGCCAGTACTTTCATCCTTCTGCTCGCAGTAGGTTTCCCACCAGTCCTTGACGTGGGGGGCTGCTTTGAGAAGAGCAAAAACAATCTTTTCCCGACTCGAAAATTCATGAACAGAAAAATAACCCTCTAGCAGATTTAACCATTTATCTACGGCATCGGCGTCTATCTGACCCTCGAATATGGGGATTTCAAAATTAACTTGTACCTTAAAGGGTGTGGCGTTTCCAGAGGAGCTGCTGGAAGCCGATGCGCCGCTTCTGGGTAGCCGCTGAAGGATCTGCGCAAAGCTGTCCATCATCGCGTTCCGTTGTCGCTCGAGCGCTTCTTCGAGCAAGATTTTGATGGGATCTCCTGCCCCCTCGTCTTTCTTCTCGTCCGCCATGGGAGGCCGTCGGGATTTGCGAGGCTGGTCTTGCAAAGGTTCAACCAGTTCAAGCCCTAACTCCTTATATCCCGACCTTGTTGGGGACATGCAAAGAAAAACAGAGAAAAAGCAGACCGCTCTGATACCACTGATCCAGATTTAAACAGGAACGCAACAAATTACAGAGATAACCATATACACAAAGATGCAGCGGAAATAATACTTCATTTCATTAATGGAAATACTGACATATGCTTACAAACAGAAATGGCAATAAACTAGCTAGGGCGATGGTAGCTTATCTCTGAGAAGAGATGTGATGGCTACATGCCTCTGAACTGTTCTAAACTGTATTACAATGAGGCTCGAAGGCCTATTTATTGTTGAGAAACAATGGAAAACCCTTCACATACCGAAACCTAACCCTAGAAGATGAAACGCCAAATTGTGGGCCCCGTTTGGGTAAATTGGTACATCAATTTCCCGGGGTTAAACTTTGGCATACGATCTCCGTTTGACGCGTACGATAGCTCGTTAGAAAGATCTATCCGAGTACTACCACTTTGGGAGGCAACAATAGGGCTCGGTCTGCCCCAGAATTCCAAAAAACGTCGTTTAGGGCTCAAAACGGCTCCGGAAGTTCAGGACCCGAAAAACTGCTAAAATAGTAAACTGTGCTACAATTAAGGAAACTGAAAATGCTGAGAAAGACAATGGTGGGGGTCCAGGTGGACCTGGCAGGTGGCCACCAATATCCACCTGGATCAGTGCTACCAAGTTTTCCATGGATAAGTTGGTCATGCAAGAGGTTACATATCACATCTCCATAGGGTTATCAATAGGACTACATAGGAGCAAGAAGCACCATGACCCACTCTTCCTTTGCGGATTGGATTGTATGAGATCCAAAGCTTGAAGGATGCGGATGTCGAGGCCAAGGACTTAGAAAATTTTGAGTTCGACACCAAGGACTACAATCCATATGATCCCCACTGCATATGAAATAACCACTGTGCGAAGGTGTATTATCCACGAATCCATGAGACATTTAATTAGGCATAGGAATATCCTTGGAGGTACTGTTACAACTCCTCTAGGCTCAATGAATTGGTCAACATGGCTATAGAATGGAAAGTTTCTCTGTAGGTAGCAACACCACAGGAAGCAACAACAACAACAACAATGAGCATAAAACTGGCACAGGACAAAGGCAAGAGGAAGATTACCGAGAACCCAAAGGTTGAGAAAATCTACAATTTCAGAGAAGATCCTCTCGTTGGGAGAGTAGCTTTGGAAATAGAGGCAAAGAGGCAACATCGAATAAAGAGTGTAGAATGAAGGAAGAGAAAGAAGCAAAGGTTAGAGGATGCAGAAAGGAAGCTGTAGGAAATAGAGAAGAAGATGAAAGAAGAGTAGGAGCTAAGAAGGAGAGAGAGTGAAGAGAAGCATAAACAAAAACAAGAAGAAAGGCAAGGCACAATGACAGATAAAACTGCACTTATACATGTTGAGGAGTTAGAACATCCAGCAGATGAAGAAGAGGGGGAGCATGTGCAGATTAGAACAGGAGTCACAGGACCATGATACCAACCTCATGCCGAGAAAATCTGAGGTCGCCCCTTAGTCTCCACCACCTCCAGAATCAGAACTAATCCCAAGTGAGGAAGGAGAGGTTGTTCTCCTTGATGATTATCTGATGATGGATGTCTACAATCAGTCATTTGATGAGTCGTGGGAAAATATTGTACATGCAAGAATAAAGTAGCTCCCGATGATCACGTGTCACCTGCACATATGGAGGAAAGGGTGATTGTATCAGATGTTAGGAAACATCTAGTTGTCATTGTCGATGCCTCTAAAGCTTACACAGAAGCCACAAGCTCAAATGTGAAGTTCTTGTTAGTAGAGAATGATCGGATGGAAAATGACTTGCAAGAGGCTAGACAAAGGACAAAACAATCTGTAGGATCTGCTATGACAAAGATGAGAAAAGTGATACTTGTTGAAGTATCGACTCTAGAGACAACCATGCTGAAACTTTATGACGGATTTATCACCGTGCATAAGGGAGTTGTCCATATGTATGATTTTCAGCAGCGTGCATGAATATTACCCAAACTCTCAAAGACATACATGCTGCTATTGCGCATGTACAAGAATGGAAAATGAGGTACAAGGGAGCCCCTCTTTACTTGCAAAAGATAATGAAGCCGCATGCAGATTTAGACAAAGCACAAATTTAGATGTCGATCCAAAACTATGAGCAGCTCCCTCCGCTCATCACTAGCATTTAGGCTTCCTATGCACGATTGTTCAAGAGTCTGGATGTCATGGTGAGGACACACAAGATCCCTTCAATCAATTCCATCACCTAAGACATTAAGAAGAACCAAGTCTAGCTAGAGGTCGACAGGTACATGGAGAAGTTAATGCGGGAGGCCACCAACGATGACTTGCATCTAAGCGCAGAAAACATGCAAAAGGACATCGGTGGTCCAACCACACTCAGAACAATGTTGTGCATGCTTCAAGATGAGTTGGAAAAAGGTTCCAGAACCATATACCCGAAAGCCATGGAGGCAAGAGTCTATTTCTAGAAAGAGAGCACCAAACAATACGGGGACACAATAACACATTACCAATCTTGGTATCTTTTCGTCATCGAAGGCCATCAAGGGGATGTTGCCAAGTTGGTCTTTCCCCAAGATTCCGAGTGATGGTGTTTGTCTTGTTAGGCTGACTCAAGCCTATTTTGTCCCACATTGACATATGTGGAAATTATATTATTATTTGTAAATATATTGAAAGTGAAATTCCAAATGTCATTAATGGAATGTGAACAATCACTATGTAATGTAAATATTTATTTGTAAAGGAGTTGAAGAGTCATGAGGGTAGTTAAAGAGTCAAAGGGGAATGTCAAGGTTCACCCCACCCTTTATTATATATAGGACCTCACAACTCATAGTAGAGGCTTTTGGGAGGCAAGCTTTTGGCTAGGCTTAAACTTAAATAAGGCTTAGGAGTATTGTGATGAGCCTTGGCTTCTCCACAAT
Source organism: Pinus tabuliformis (assembly GCA_031772625.1). Taxonomy (NCBI): domain Eukaryota; kingdom Viridiplantae; phylum Streptophyta; class Pinopsida; order Pinales; family Pinaceae; genus Pinus; species Pinus tabuliformis. Next base: position 676,617,425 of record CM062808.1, on the reverse strand, counting down.
GTAGAGTGAGTACACTTCTTTGGAGGAGCACACGGTGTTGACTATAATGTTCCACTATTGGTGTTAGTGGTTGTCAATAGTGTATGTATGGATGGAACTTTCACTTAATAATATAACTGAGCCAACACGTTGTCATGCATATGTTGTTATTTTAGTTGGACTATTTTGGTTGCTTTAGAAATATATGTTGTTCAACTTACGCATTTGTGTATGAACTATTTTGTATGCAAGTGTATGAATCTTGTTTAAGGCGTGTTGTTTGATTAACCTGTCACCTTGGTTTGTAGACTATTCCACTTCTAGGTTGTGATTTCATTCCACTCGTGTATTCCTTTCAGGCCGCATACTATTACATGCTTCTAAGGGACACACTTTCTTTTCCCCTCTATGTGTTAGAACCCCGATGTATCTCCCTTGACTCCGTACAAGGTCATACACTTGCTTCCAACCAAAGCTATAATACTTACCTCTATGCGCTACTGGGGTCAAGGCACTACATTACCACCCACTACTGGGACTCCTACTCCGAATAGTCTGAGGTCTAGTTGGAATCTTACCGGGGAGACCCCCTTGACATGTTGGCAGGTCCAACATCGACAACATTTCTGACACTAGAAGGAGGGCCAGATGACAAGCTGAGCCCTCAAAGTCTGTTTTGAATCTTTTCAGATCATTCATGAATTACATCACAATCTCAACTCCGACATGTTTTTCTCATGCACATGGTTTCGAAGTGTTGAAGATGCCATCAATGACTTTGTCACTCTATCTCTCTATCCATCTCTTTCTCCACCTCTTTCTATCCCCATCTCTCCCTTGTCACTCCCCCTCTTTCTCCATCTATATCACTCTTTGTGTTTGTTCTTTCCTCCCTCTCTCTCCCTCCATCGCTCTCTCTTTTCGCCCTCCAACTTTGTCACTATCTCCCTCCCTATCTCTCTCCCACCCCTCTCTTTCTTATTTTTAATTCCATGATATTGTGTTTAAGGATCTAAATTCAAAAAAACTAAATTGGTTGTAAACTATTAAACCTATATTTTGGATCAATCATATCAAAGAAAATACAATAATTAAAAACTTAATACAATCATGCACTAAATTTCCTCTATTATTGTTTAATTCTATTTGTTTCCTCTCATCGTTTGGATCCTTAGTTAATATGGATTTATGCTGATTCTTAGTAATATTATATATATTTCACATCTTTATATATAAAGTATTCCCATTTTTAGTTTTATTGAACCCTTGATTTAATTTCTCTAGGAATGGGTTTAAATATATATTAGAAAGTGGGGGTGAATAATATTGTTATAAAATATTTTGATTGTGAAATAAATTATGGATTTTTGGGCATGTGATATTGGCCCATGGTATGGTAACAAAGTCTATTCACAAGTTAAAAACAAAATCAAAATATAATAAATTGAATTTAACTTTAAATTTTTATATTAATTGAGCCAATATTTTAATGTTTATAGCCATAAGATTTTATATTACTTTTAACTTTTTATTTATTATTTTTGATTTTTTTTAATTAATTTTAATGTGTTTTTTAGTGGACATATAAATGTTAAATGTTAAACATTTATGCCTACACATATACCCCTATTTTGGGCCTACATTGACAATAAATTAAATTTGTTAAAATGTTAATGATAAACATTTACTCTTGACATCTATCCCATACTAGGTTGTAGAGGGCCTCTACTATTTCTCATATAATAATGTCATTATTTTCATTTTCATGGATAGTTTTTAACACACTTATTTAGCTTAAATCAAATAACCTTGAATTTATTGGGTACAACAAAGTGAGATAAGCTTAAAATGTTGAAATTTTAATTACTTTTATACAAAGCACAAATCATTTATCTTTTTATACCCACCAAAACATGTAACTTTTTCCAAACTCTTGCAAAGGAATTAATAGAATTGACTTAATCTTTCACCCACAAGAAAAACATGTTATTTCCAAAGAAGACTCTTATGACTTATAAAAACATGTTATTCCAAAGAAGACACTTATGACTTATATTATGATAGTGCATTTGATCTATACATACTATTATATTTTCCATAACTAAGTATATCTTTACCATGGACTAAGCACAAAAACCATTTCTTAGCATTTTCATACACGAGAAAGAAATCTCTTTTGGAAAAAAATATGCATCTCATTTTTCCTCCCATAAAAAACATATACAATATTTTATATATATATATATATAAACAAACCAAAGTACTTATGCTTTTCTGCTGCTGCAGATATACAAACTTTATGTACATGCGATAGCATATTTTATTATTAAGAAAACAAGGCGAGTTCTCTGTAGACACAGAATTTCAAAGTATGAATATGCAATTTTTATATATATTTAAAAAAAAAAATCACTTTCAAAATATTTATATAAAAGTTTATATACTTGTAATTTTTCCTTTCTTTACATAAATTAGAATAAATAATCTTTTTAAATTTAATTACCTAACCTAAACATTGAAATAACCATACGATAACCATACTGAAGTAAAAACCATTAAAACTTTTTTGATTATTGTGAGAGATGATAATATCTATCACCATAAATGCAATGCCATTGAAAAATAATATATGTGAAAACATTGAAATAATCTGTAGCTCAATTGCTTTTTAATGGTCTTTAATACTTCTGCATAGGGTTCTCGGCAGCAACATAAATAGAATCTTACTGTAACAATTGACCTCGAAGATAAAGATATATCGCATCACATTCTATGCGTCTATGTGGAAATCGATAGTGTATAGCTAAACCATGATTTTATTACCAAACACAAAAATGATCCCTCCTACAAATGCACGTTAAACTACTATGTGTGAAAGGCTTCGAGGCCAACGGTCGGTTGAAAGCAGACCTTTATCAGCGATATGCCATCAACAAATAACGACGATTGTATAAGCACCATCCAACAATACAAATAATGTCAAAGAATACTGCGGAAACCTGAAAATTCAAGCACTATTCTAGTGACTAGGAGGTGGCGGCGTGAGAGACGGGACTTGTTAAGCGGGGGATTGCTAATTTTGCAATCAGTTGTGGGATTTTAGTTAAACTAGTGGGAACGAGGAGAGCCTGTGGAAAGTCGGTTTGCAGTGGAAATTTAGTGGAAGACACATGTGAGGTAGCTACATTACACTGAACTGAGGCATCGGAGCAATTTTTGTTGATGAGGGTGAAGATTCCAATAAAGAAGTGAATAATATGGGTGATTTAGTTGGTATGATTGTAGTTGATGATGACCTCTTTGCATCAAAGTTCAAGGCATTTAAGTTTGAGAATAGATTCAAAAGATGATTATCGGTATTGACTGCACCTTATGTTATGAAACCAGCTCACAAAAAGATAGAAAAGATAGATCAACGCCTTAGAATTTAACCTCTTCGAGGGGGAAACCTCCTTTACATTACACAAATGAATGATTCCTTGATGATACAAATGACAAGACCTCTTTTCTATATATAGGATTCTAAGGGTTCATAATATAATTAGAGTCGACATAACAATAATAATGTAAGGGCACAATAATAACAATAGTGGGCTTCTATGGGGCACAATAATAACGATATGGGGACTACATGGGTACAACAATATAATAAGGGGTTGTACTAATAACAATAAGGGGTTACACTAGTAATATCGGGGCCTAACATGCCCCTCTTCTTCAAAAAGCGTTGTCCTCAATGCTTGAGTAGTTCTTGATGATTTTGTATAAAATTCTTATCTTCCACTTGATGAGATACTCTAAAATTGATCGATTTCCTAGCTGTTAGGTTCTTGTTTCTGTGACTGCTCCAAGTTCCAATATGATTTTTCCTTCCTCTTCAAGTTCTGGCAATATTATTTGAATTGGGATATTCTGCAACTTTTGAATGAGTGGCCACACTTCTTTGTCCTTCTTCCATTCATCCGTTGCTTCGTTTATCCAATCCGGTTGGATAATAGAAATAGCACAAAACAATGCTTCCACATCCTCATCCTTTCTTGAGAGTGCATTTGCAACAAAATTTTGCTTCCATTTTCTCTAGATGATGTCAAATTCATAACCCAACATATTTGTGACACATTTTTTCTGTTCTTCTAAAGATAATAGTTGGTCTAAAAAGTGTTTAAGACTATCATGATCCATTTTTACCTTGAGGTGTCTTCCCATTCGATAAGGTCGCTATTTCTTAAGTGCATGTAGTATTGCCAACATTTCCTTCTCATAAATAGCTTGCTTGAGATGTAGTAGTAAAAATACCCAATCTCCTACATCAAAACGTTTTTCACTATGATGTTGATCTACCTGTTGTTTCATTTGATTTTGCACCAAAGTGGCGTTATCCTTTAAAAGTTGGAGAACTTGTTGTTGATGCTCAATGTGATCTTTCACTGCTTGAACCTTTTTCTTCTTGATATGTCCTTCTATATTTAGAGTTTTAGGAGTGGTAATTTCTTCCAATCCTTTACAAGATATGGTCAGATTCATTTCTTGATGCTCGATGTGATCTTTCACTTCTTGAACATTTTTCTTCTTGATATACCCTTCTATCTTGATAGTTTGAGGAGTGGTAATTCCGACAAATGAATTACAAGATATGGTTGGATTCATTTCTTCTTTCTCGATGTGATCTTTCACTTCTTGCACCCTTTTCTTCTTGATATGTCCTTCTATCTTGAGAGTTTGAGGAGTGGTAATTCTTGCCAATGCTTTACAAGATATGGTATGATTCATTTCTTCTTTCTCTGGGGTTGGGTCCTGGTGTATATCCTCTTTTTTTGATGTTTCTTGATCCTTTTCTTCCTCCTCTTCATACTCTATGTAAAATAATTTCTTCTCAGCACACTTATGACCTTTAGTTCATTTTCTATCACAATTGTAACAAAGCCCTTTTTCTCTTTTTTCTTCCAATTGTTGTGGTGTAACCCTTGTAGGTTGTGGAAAGCTAGGAGAAACAACACTTCCATCTTTATAGTTGTGAGGGGTAGACTTCCTTGTTGCCATAATTTTACTTTCCACTATGTAACAAAGCCCTTTTACTCTTTCCAATTGTTGTGGTGTTGCTCTAAAGAAGGTGTTGCTCTTTGTATCCTCATAATGTGCTATCATTTCCTCTGTGAAAATTGACCACGTAACAAGTTGTTTATGAGAACAAAGCCCTTTATACCATAAAAATTGATCTGGTTCTAAATATGAAGATGAAATACATACCTTTCGTAATAGTTGCACCTCATGTAGATCAAAATATTGCTCCATCTGTAGTATCCAATTTATCGGATCCTTGTCATCAAACTTCCTCATACCACCTTTTCTTGATTTTAGGAGTTCGATCTTGAAACAACTATAACTCTATAATTTCGACTCTTCCAGATCTAAAATTGTGACCTACAGTAGCCCTCTGTGTCCTCTTACCAATGCCACTAGTCTAATAAAAATTGCACTCTACATGAAAGAGTTATGCACAATCTCCCAAGATGACCTGATTATATACCTTTTCAGAAGAGCGAACTTGTATGAAGTGCCAAGTGTCCCTGTTTTGGCCTTTGGATATGAAAAATATGTACAAGAAACTACAGTCTATCCTCTTTCTGTACCTACTTACAAAATTTCCATCCGACGCTTAGAAATAAAGTTATGACGATTGTCCCCAGGTCACCTCTTTGGAATGTAATTCAGGAGTCTGCAAAAAGACCAACTTCCTCAGATCATATCTTTGCCAATATAGCGCGAAAAGATCTGAAATTCGGATCCGAGGTTCAGTGTGATTTTGTCTCAAATGGGTTTTTTTTTTGCTTCTGAAACGTCGCAGAAAAAAATTGTAGTGAAAATGCCACGATGACTTATTTGGAGCAGTGAAACCCTAGAATCCAAAGCTCTGATACCAAATTTTATGAAACTAGCTCACAAAAAGATAGAAAAGATAGATCAAGGCCTTAGAATTTAGCCTCTTCGAGGGGGCAACTTCCTTTACATTACACAAATGAATGATTCCTTGATGATACAAATGACAAGACCTCCTTTCTATATATAGGATTCTAAGGGGTCATAATATAATTAGAGCCGACATAACAATAATAATGTAAGGGCACAATAATAACAATATGGGGACTACATGGGTACACCAATATAATAAGGGGGTTGTACTAATAACAGTAAGGGGTTACACTAGTAGTATCAGGGCCTAACACCTTATTTGGAGACATCATTTGTATTATAGGGGTTGGTACCTTTCCATTGGATGTGGTTGGTGATGTGAAGAATACTCAATTTCTAGTAATGATTCATACTAACTCTAACAAGCCTATGGATGCTTTTTAACAAAGGGATACCCCTCTCGACTCATCTCATTGGATTCTTTGTTTGTTCATGTTATTTTTTGTTCTCAACCTTCCTTCTCTAAGGGTTTGAGACTATTTGCTTCATTTATTTTACATGGCCCAATGAAAGAAGAAGAATGGAGCTTGTCTCCACAATTTTTCCATTTCGCTAAGTTACAAATAAAAAGAGTCAAATTATATAGCCAATAGACTAATAGCCTCTTGATACACCTTTGATGAGCTATGCATATCTCTCAACTATCACTGTAGCTCAATGGAATGGCATTTAATAGCTCTAGTGGGAAAGAGTTCAATTTTATGCCCAAGACACTAGTAGAAATGGAGTACTTGTGAAGGAAACGATCTCCATTTTTATTGCGACACACAAGAAGAATCTTGGTGTTGGAGGAAGAGATAAAAGATGTCTACCAAAAACATAATATCATCGCTCTCCTGGTGCCATTAATTTTTGTTAACTCATTCAAATGCAGGTAATGTATAAGGATTCGTTAGTGTATATGAAATTTTCTCTATTTCCAATAGAAAAATAGGTTCATCCTAGTATTAATATATAAAATAAGGTTCATTAATATGTATGGTTCATTTTCGTTTGATGATCCTATTTCTCCAAAGGATTTTCTATTTTATTTTGTTTCTTAATTTTGTTTTTTGGTTTAAGATATGGTGATACCTTTAAATATGATGTAAATTTGGATGAAGTTAGAAGTGGAACAACAAGTTGGGGTTTGAATTTCCTTTGTAGTAGTAGGCTACTTGAATTTTCCATCGAAATGTTTTGTTGTGGTCCAACATAGAATAAACTTTGGATTGAAAGGTTTGTTATGGGTGGCATGTTTTTTAGCCCTTCAACTCATTATATTATTTGTTTGTTCATGGTATTTGTTGTTCTCAACTTTCCTTTTCCAAGGGGTTGATACTATTTTCTTTATTCATTTGTCATGGCCCAGTGAAAGAAGAAGAATGTGACTTGTCTCCACAGCTTTTCCATTTCTCTAAGTTACAAATAAAAATAATCCAATTCTATAGCCAAGAGACTAATAGCCTCTTGATACACCTTTAGTGAGCTATGCATGAAGACCTTGGATGAGGGTATAACTACAATATAGGTTTTTGAACTCAAGAGTTGGTTCTTACACACATTTAAAATCTACCCCTTTTCCCATTTGATCATTGTTTTCATACTGATGTTTTATATTCTAGATCATTTGATTAAAATTTGTAAGTCTATCTAAATGTATTCATGATTTGGCAGGCATATTTTGATGTAAATGAAGCTTCTATATCTTCAAGAAAGACCTTTCCTAGAGTGGACAATGAGGTAGTGAAAAAATTTATATGTTGACAAATGCTATGTTCCTAGTGTTTGGCTTATTATCTTCAATTTATTGGTTATATCATTGTTTCCACTTCTTTCATCTTAAATTACTTTGTTCACATTTTATGCTCATGTTTCATGGGCTATATCGATCTCATTTTTTATTTTTGCTCCATATATCTTAGTGAATTGTTGTCACTATCTTTTAAATCAATGGTTGCATATTCTTCACTGGAATCATAAAGCAGGGGCAAATAGCTACAACAATTTTGAGTGCCATGGTTATACTGTTCATTATTGTATAAGCACTTGAAATATCCTAAAAGACCCCATTATAGTTGGAACAAAAATCCAATGATTTAGCTATGTTAGCACGATCAACATGATCCAATGTTTCATGATGAGAATAAATTAACAGTGCCATATTCGAGGATCTCATGAAGCCACTCTTATTCATGGATGATGTAGTGTAAGTCCATTACTTTTTTCTAAATTTGGATTATAACAAAAGGAGCCTTCAATTGGATTCAAGTTGTTGTAGACATGCAATGTATTTGAAACTTGGAGTCGTTGAACCTCTATATCATTGTGCCATTGTAATATATATTGCAAATTATGGTTCTTACATTTTTTGTTTTTAGAGATGGTTCTTGAATTTTTAGTAGCTTACTCTCATTGCTGAGAGATGCAGATTCTTTGAACAAGAACTATGGAAAACTAATATGCACTTTGGAAGCCTCAATTTTCTTTGAGATTGTCTCACTCTTAACAATATCTTTCTTTATCCAAGAGTTCTAGTAATTTTAAATATCATTATCTATTCTTCTAGGTGGATGGAATGCTATGTATGCCCACCTGTGCATATTTAATCCATTAAAATATATCTTAATGTCAAACCATTAAGGCACCACCAAGAACTAATAAATCGATGAAACTTAAACCAACCTATTTCTAAAAATGGTATGCAGATGAACGATAATATTTTATTCATTTGGACTAAAACTATCTCACTTGATATCAACTCTCAAGTATTTGATCCATCATAATCTGTAGCTCTTTCCACAATGAACGTTGAAGACCTGCCATGAAAGTAAATATGAATCAATGCACAATAATACTAAAAAAACCATAGTTTTAGTTGTTGTTAGGCATGTTATTGTTAGGTAAGTAGGGTTTGTAGCAACAAGCATTGTTGGTCCCACATTTGTTCAGCCAAGATTTGCACAAAGATGGAGTTTTGGGAGTCTCTTGATTTATTGGAGATTTGACAAAGAGCCATGGCCTTACCTTCTCCACACTGGAGGAACCCTTGGAGTGGACTCACCATGCAGAGCCTTGAAAAGTTATTTTCCCTACTAGACTCACTGTGCAGAGCCCCAAAAATCTATTTTTGGCGCTGTTGATGCGATGGCTAAGTAAAGAAACTTTACCGACTACATTCAATGCTTACGTGATTAAACAACATGACTAGAGAATAACAGTGTTCAAAGCTGATGAGTGAAGCCCAATAAATGTCATATGGTCAAAGCTAGATCCTTTGAAGGAGAGTCTCAAAACTGACCCTATCTTTGTGACTCATCATTCTCACTCATGGTTGAGGCTGCATCCACACTTATGTTGACCAAGCTATTGAAAATGATCTATTAGGTTTTCCACAACATCAAACAAACTAAGCATGTTGAAACATAGTAGCATATTATGGAAGTGGAATAGAGAAAGCGTTAACAAGTTGCCACATGTAACATCTCTCACTAGGGATCCCTCGAAAAACCTCATGAACACTAGAGATTTTATTTTTTTTAAATAACATATTTAGAGTGCACTCAAAACACACTACCTCTAGACAACAAATAAAATTAACCATATATATAAGTAATTACAAAAACCAAAAGCTTTCAAAAGAGCAACAAATTCATTGAGAGTTTATTAATTCATAATAGTTCATAGTCTCTCTTTAGAGTTTGGATTTAATCTGTGAGACATGAATATGGGAGTATTTTTCTTATTAGTTCTTGTCGTCTACGACATGGGACTATAGTAATCGATTGTATTAGTTAGCATTAGTACTTATGCATATTAATCCAAAGTTTTTATGAACTTTATCATGTTCGTAAAATGACCATTGTTCTCAACCTATTAATTTATCAATTTAATTTTGAGGACCAATAAGATAATTAATGGTCTTATTTGGCCTCTTCCCAAGGTAGATAAACCATATCATTGATATTATTTATACAATATCCTTGTTCATGCATTTATTTTATTCGTACTTCCAAGATTTGAAACTAATGCTAGCATTAGTTTATAAACAAAATATTCTACCTATAACCATGGAAACACTAAAGAGGGCCAAATGGTTGTGTGCATGTTGGTGTGGTGTATAAGGAAAGAGACACTTTTTTCATCTTCTTATTCTTCTCCTGATAAAATCAGCAACTACCTTCAGATTTAGTTGCAACTCCATACTTCTTAGCAGGGTGCACAACCTATCCTCTCCTTTACCTTGACAACCCAACTTCAACTCTGAATGCTTTAGCCTGAAGGCAACTGATTTTATCTTTGACAATGGAGTTGTGGTTAGCGCTGGTGCCAGTGGGATATAGGACTCGTCTAAGCTACCTAACGTTTTAATCTGAGCTTTGGTTAGTGCATCTCACATAAAAATACAAACATTCAAGGGAAGACGACATCCAGAACCATGATCAATAGAAATTTCATTTGGCAGTATGCAATGGTGGAGTTGAAAGGATCAATAGAAATGTCATTTGGAGGTACTGAGTATGATGAGAAAAATGCCATATTTTGATTCTAGCAATTTCATTTGGAGGTACCAAGTATGCTGAGAAAAATGTCATATTTTGATTCTTGTAACACTTATCTGTTGAGTAGAGCACTTACTGGAACAAAACACCATTATAGGGATATTCCATTCTAGTTCAACAAGTTATATGATGTGAAACTGTCCAACTAGATTAGACAACACTTTTTTCACACTTAACAACTCTCCAGTTTTATTAACCCTTCAAGCTTGTTTTCATGCAATCAAACTGTAAAACAAAATTAAACCTAATCCACTCGCATAATGCATCATAACCTATATGAAAATCTCTAAACCCACCCTATTGGAGGTGTCAATCTTGATTTCATGCATCTGTTGGACTCAGGAGTAGCTTGCATGTTGATAAGTCCACTGATATATCGAACTTATCCTCATGCAAACGAATTCAAATAGATTGAAGGTCATGCAAATGTTGAAATGAAGGTGTCTCGAGTGGTGAATTCCATGCACCAATCCTATCTCATGTTGTTGTTTTTTGTACTTGCAATATCATTTTAATGAAATGAATCACTAACCTTCAAATAATCAAAATAACCATTTGTGGTGTCAACCTTGTCAATGTTATAACTTCATTTGTACTCTTATCACCTGCTTATGTCTCCTCTTCATTATTGTAATGCAATCAATTTAGTGTTTAGTTACAAGTCATCACCATTAAAAAAAAAAAACATAACAACTTTTAACCTTTAAGCCTATTTTTTTCCCACAGTAGGATAGTGTTGTAATCTACTCTAATATCATTTGTAATAACCCAACACCTTGAGTGTTATTCAAGAAATAGGGACAACTTCACTGAATGCATGAGCTATAGCATAACAAACCTTGGTATGGTAGAAGCCACTATTTCAACTTTAAACATGAGTAATTACAACAACATAACTGACCGAATCATGATACAATTTGAGTTAGAGCAACTTAGAAAATTTATTGTGGACAAAATCGTATCACAAAAAGTTGTTTAAGACATTTATTGAAAACGAAATTACAATTTCATCTTTAAATTATCATTTTCTCTTAACTTATCATTTTTTGTTAACTTGTTTATTGTACATTAAATTTAAATTATTTTTTTCATTTTACATTGAATTTAAATTATATCTTTAATACTTTTATTGGCTCGTGTCTGCCTATGTCACAGTTCCTAAAATTGACTCCTCGAATTAGGTCTCTTCGGATGCGTGGAAGGGGTTATTGAGCGGTCCCAAATGCTTGCCAAGGGACACAGGAGTGTCTTATTTGCCTTTGTCAAGACTATCGTGTGCGCTGTGTTCTGAGTGAGTCCCTACTTGGGTTCCTAATTTTCCTCCTTGAATTAGATCGCTTTTTGATGGGTGGAAGGCAAGAGTTAACTAGTCTGTCATAGGGTATTAAATGTCTGGTTATATGCATACTCGATAACCCGATAACACACTCGTGGTGATTAAATAAATAAAAAATAATGACGGTGTGTTATCATTATCGAGTATGCATGTAACCAGGCATTTAATGCCCTATGACAGGCTGGTTAGCTCTTGCCGGGGTGAAAGGGGTCACTGAGCAGTCCCAAATTCTTGAGTCCCAAATTCTTTCATAAGAGTGTCTTATTTGTCGTTGTCGAGCCTATCGTGTGCGTTGTGTTCTAAGTGAGTCTCTCTTGGATGGTAATAATGATTGCCTTACCCTATGCCGAGTGGGGGAAATTTGTAAAACCAAAAGGACAAAAGATGCCAAAGGAAGGAAAACCACCTGTTGGCATCCTTTCACTGCGTTATTCATTGTAACACTGGCATTTTATTTCAGGGGGGATCCGGGCTGGGCATCTTAGTGGCCCTAGTCTAGAACAGGGGAATAATTAAGGATAGTGGAAGTACATCACTTCGTTACCGAGTGAAACACACTTTTAGGCTCAAGTTTTCCCTGACCTAGGACCAAGGATAATTCCTTGACAGACGTGACATTATTAGGAGAAAGTACAACCTATGACCGCATGATAAGGTGGGATAGCCTGTGACGCAGGCTCTAAAGGTAACTTCCATCCCTAGCATAAATGTGTTCCTTGTAAGTTACTGCGTCCTCTGTCTAGTTTAATCGATTTAATCGAATCAAGGAAAATAACCAGACAACAACATTAATTTCAATTTGGATGAAATATATTTGAAACTCCTTGAAAATTTTCAACAGAAACCCTTGTTTGTAGACTGAAAGTCAGTTTTCAAATGCTTCACTGGTAATTTTTCATTAGAATTGCCTCCTCTTGGGCAAAGTTTCAGTTTTTGTTAAAGTGAAGCCCTATTTAAGGTAACCCTAAAAAATTCCAGCGGAAATTTCTTTTTGAGTTAACCCCTGAAAGAGCATGTCTTGAGTTTTGTGAGAAAAATGAGTAGTGGTTCTTCAATAATCTTCTTCTATTTATTAATAAATTTCTTTATGCACATTTCTGTCGTTTAGGGTCTCAAATATGAAATGAGCGCCTCTCAAATATTCAATGCCCTTGTTCCTTTTTCTACGTGGTAGAAACTGACATAGTACACTTAGACAAGCACTTAAGATCTAGGAAAGAAAGATGAAAGATACAGTAGAAACCATGAAAACCTTGTTGGGCCCCAACACTCAACAGTTATCTTATTTTCACTTCTCAACTAGGGTTGTTCCAAAACATCGTCTGTGTCATGTGGCGTCTATTTGGGAGTACCGATGTTGTTTTGAAGGACGGGTTCTTGTTTAAAGTATTCAGAGTCTTGTTTGACCACCTTTCAGAGAAGTCCATTCTCCTCCTTCTTGCTCAAAAGCATGTCAGGCGGACAGGAACGGTAGAGGTGAAGGGGAATTGGTTGAGAAGTTCATAATTCATTTGCTCTTTTACTTCAAAGAGTTTTTCTTGAGATGGAAGGGTAGTGGGATTTTTCGAACAGAGTGTTTTCTTGGAGGTTTACGAGATCTATTTTGAAATTACTTACATTTAATTTTAACTTTTTGCAGTTTTTGTAAGCCTTTATTTTGAGGTTGCAGTTTTTGTAAGCCTTTATTTTGAGGCTATTCTTTGTAGGTTTTTTTTTCCTTTTCATTTTTTGTGCATCTCTAGAGATTTATTCCTTGTGTATAGGAGAAGATGTAGGAATAAATCATTGTTATTCTATGTTCTAACCCCATGTAAGGATTGGTCGGTCTCTCAGACCTTGTTCAATAATGAGGAGGCTTTAAATTGAAATCTTATATTATCAGAAAATCTTATTTTGAGATCAATCTCTGGTGTCATGAGTTACTTCTTGATTAATATTATCAACATTATTACATCACTAAAATATCAGAGAGTCATATTTTCACTGTTGATTCTAGTATGAATGCTAGTCTTGTTGACATCTTCTGGTTTTTCAAAGATTTTGGACCATTTAATTCTTTTTTTTTCTTTCATATTTATTTCATTAACATGATATAGAATCATTTTAATTTATTTGATCTATGGTTATATTCAGGGTGCTAGAAAGTGAGTTGATTTGGTTTTCAATTAAATTTCTACTTCTGTCAAGCTTGTGTTTCATCTTTTCCTAAAAAATCACAAAATAATTGGATTTTCTTTCCTGGAAATTTTTGTTAAATATTTTTTCTTTTTTTAAAATGAATGTTTGCCTTATATGCTCTTAGTTCATGTTTTCCATAAAGTATGAAACTTCATTCCTCTTCTATTGAGATTGGTCATTGACAAAAAAGTGCAACAACCACTGACTTCAACTATTTCTTGTTTCAAGTGCACTTCATCATTCCCTCCAAGATAGGCTAAGTAAATGTGAGGAAGAGGTCGCATGGATTAAATATACCTAAATATTCCCTCCAAGATAGGCTAAGTAAACGTGAGGAAGAGGTTGCATGGATTAAATATACCTGAAGATTCACACAAGAACTTGTATGTTATGTATTTATCCCATATTTCTGTGATGGCTACATTGTTTTCATTTGGGTTTAATAACTTCAGATAGAACTTGTAAAGTATTGCGACAAATTTTCTTCTCTTTATAAGAGGATGAGAAACATGAATATTTTGGTCCCACTAACTAATATTTTCCCATTTCCAAAGAAATTTATTATTGTATGTGGCATTTTCTTGGATCCTATGCTTTTCAGATACCTTTAAAAATGTATTGCTAAAATGATAACATAGGTTTAGAAGTATCTTGGTCCACTCATAATGCTACAAAGGGATTTGTGAGAACTCTGAACTAATCTAGGGCTAAAACGACCACTGTAAAGTTGTTGAGAGGATCTATAGACAAATCTCATTTCATGTGCGACCTCTACGATGATTATAATTATGTGGCTCTATTTTAATGTATATAACCACAAATTGATTACCCAAATTGAAGCCAATTATACAACTTTTCAAATGACTCATCCACACTAGTTGAAGCCATGAGGGATTATTTATACTGCCATGGAAATTTAGATGCTGGGTTGATTAGAAAAAGGTAGAAATAAAAAAAAGCCACATAGGTTTCTAGTATTTCTTGTTGAGTGATACTCCAACTCAACTCTATTGGAAAGTAATTTGTAGCTTGTTTCCTCTACCCAAGTTTTGCCAAAAATCTTTGATTTACTTTTGCAATCATCTTTGAATGATACCTTGTTCCTCATTTGTTTGATTTATACATTCATATATTTGGCCCATGATAAGAGACTAGAGTGCCACTATCAATTAGATGAACTACTACCATAAAGATACAATGAGCTCTAGTTCTTTACTCTCCCAAAAACTGGGTTTCAAGATCACAATCTTTCTTTGATTTTGATAACTTCTCTGCTCCAAGCATCATCCCCATTGTAACTTCTTAATATGCTGTGAAAGTGGTTGCAAGGCAGGTGTCCACTAGATGAATATTATCAAAGCACTTGATGCATATGAATGATAGGTACTTTAGTTAAATAAGTATCAAGAATCAATCAACTATTATAAAACATAGATTGAACCATGCTTAGTAGTTAATTCATCCCACCATTTACAATAAATTGTTGGAAGTTTAGATGTGAGGGCTAAGAATTTTCAAGGTAGAAGGGCCTTTTTCTGGAGATACTTTGAAAATCCAATATTATATTTATAATCTAGTGATAGAAACTTGCATAGGTAATATGCTGAACTCCATGATTTGTCCAAATAATAATAGAGATCTTGAGACTAAAAAAATAGTTAAGCATGCTAACTATTTGTTGAGAACCTCCTCTTTGGTTGTTCCAAGTATAAACTCTATTGATTGTCTCAATTTCAATTAGATGCATTTCCCATGAAGGATGAGATGACTTAAATGTTATGATTCAATCAGTAACAATTTCCTTGTTTTTCTTTTAGAGAGGATATCAAATTAAAATATTCTCCCAGAATCCACTTTTTGTCTCCTACTTGGGACTAGAGATTATAGATATTGCATAAGAAATCATATTTCTCAATGAAGGATTGAGGTCCATACACATTGATTATGGCACTCATCTTTGCGGAGCCAATGGACCTAAATTGAACAAAAAAGTTTTTTTTTTGTTAATATCTACTAAAAAGTTAGAAAGAAACTAGAGGAGACTTTTCGATCTATAACTTTATAGTTTTTTATTTTTCTAGAGTCTTTTGGGAAAATATGCCCATTTCCTCCAATGTACTCTTTGTTTCTTGAAACAATAATATATCAAGTGCTTCATTGCATACCTTTTGATGTAAGAGTCTTCGTTTACTCTTGCCATTGATACCTGGAACATTCTAGGAGATGAATTTCATCAGTGGCTTTAGGAAGGAGAGGGAGAAAAAGGAGTTTGTGATCAAAGCATTTTGAACCCAATTCACTAAAACATCACCAATTTCTTGGAGCATTTGCAAATTAGATTTTCATCCTTTGAGTCATTCATCCTTGGAAGGTTTCTTCAATGGTTTCACTTTATTGATAGGAATGTCAAGGTTTAATATCCCACTGGGTTTGGCTGGTTGGAATAAGCTAGAGCTTTGTGGTTGTTAAGGAATTTTTGGGTTTGAAAAATATTCTCTTGTGGTATGGAATGCATTTTTTGATGTCGATAGGCCTTCATCAAGCCTTCCAAGTCAATGTTATCTAAGTCAATATCGTCCCCATCCTAGTCCATGTGTTCATGCTCATCCTCTTCTATGGCCATAACCTCATATAATTCTTCCTCTCAAGATTTTTGTTCAACATTAATTTTCTACACTTTGGATCTTCTAGATTAGAAGATTGAGGGGGATAGAAATCATGAAAAGGGATACGAGGATGGCTATTTGAGGGATTGTGATGCAGGAGCATCTGGTTAACAGGGCAGTGGTTTCCGAAAAGGACAGAGGACACGGTTTGTTGGATGGGCAGTAGAACTGCCTTGGTTATTTCTTTCTTTTTACTGTTATTATTATTAACTATGTAATGTACTTTTTAAATTGCCAGAAACAAGGAAAAACAATACTGTTATAGTTTTTACTTTTAATTAGGAACAGTAGTGATTAGGTAGCATTCCTGTGCTTTACAAACAACCATATTACGGTTGGAAAATACAAAGAAAGACAGAATGTATCAATTAACTGTAGGCAACCGCAAAAGGACCAACTGTAGAGACTAACGATATAACTAACAACAGTTACCAAATGAACAACTGTTTTTGTAGACAGAATTACAAAAAGGGTGGAACGAACCATTATGGGGGTTCGACTTCGTGTAAACAAACAAGAGCAGAGACAATAAAGAAATAAACATTATGTGCATCTATTTACATTGTGTTCAAAGCTGCGTATTCGTGCAAACAAAAATAATAAGCAAGACTGTCAAGTAAAGTGTGCTACAGGTGTCGTATTCAGGAGAGTAATAACGCGCTGGAGGAAGAACTGTAGCCGAGTTCATACAACCGAAACCACAGGTATGTGAAATATAACACAGGCCTTGTCGTTTTACAAAGCAACAATTCATATAAATAAGCCATATAGCCGAACAAGCAATTTATACATACAAACCCCTGTTACAAGTTTTCATTACATACTGTCTGCAATAGAAAATCGATTTAGGACCACAAACAGGTCGCTAACCTACTGTGAACAAGAACCAATCCGCACCAAGGCTCAATACTACAATTACAACCAGAAAACAACGAAAGGCCGACTTATGAAAAGAACAGTCTAAAGTCTGCACGCAAGTCCAACATTGGAAGTCGAAGCAACCTAAGAGCAGTTACCAAACACCAAGGGGAAAGAACTACCCGTGTTTGCGGACTGTCGAGAGCATGATAATGGTAGCCATGAACAGCCCCACTTGCAAGTAAATGTGCAGAGAAGATTAGTCAGGGCGGCATCATAACCCAGTGAAAGAAAGACAAGGGAAACTCTTCAGGAAGGGAAAAGAAAACAAAATTGGAACTGAGCTTACCTGCTCACGGCACCAAAACCTCCAGCCAACCCAGAAGGAATTCCTGCTCACGAAGGAGCCGTGACATTAGCAACAGAAAAAGAAGAATACAAAGGAATCCGGCACAGAACTCCAACTTACCAAGTTTGCATGCGGAGCTTCCAGCTGAGAACGCCGCCACCGAACCATCGAGAACAGAGAAGAGGAATCGAACCAGTTCCAGAAGAGCACGACAATTCCAGGAGAACCCATTGTCAACAGAGAGAAAGCAAAACCAAATCATACACAGGCGCCAATAATTTATGCAGAGACAGAACCTTAAGGAGCTAAAAACGACGAAAGCCCAAACCAGAACAATCTTTGATAATCTAACCGAGAAGCAATGTTTTCAAAACTTACCAGCACAAGCATAAGACGCCGGAAGAATAGGCAGTGTCAGGCACATAGCCACAACCATAGTTGAAAGGGCAACTGGGCATCGAAACAACAGACCGAATAGCCTAGAGACGGAGAGAATCGCACCCCAAAGGCATCGACTGAAGGTCGCAGAGCTCGTAGAGCGAAGGGGGAACAACATCAACCGTAAACAGCAAAAGTGAGGAGGCGCGAAGGGTCGAGAACCCTAAACCCCAAAACAACCTTGCGGATTTTCCGAGGCGGACAACTGTTGAGCGGATGGAGGGTTGAGGTACTGCCTCATTAAACCGGATCTACAAAGTACCGATTCCGAATTAAACCACACAAATAAACAATCAACCCAACACATTATTACATTTTCCACCGCTTCTTACACCTCAGCTGACCAACAGCGGGACCACGTGGGCTGGCCCCATCAAGTGGTATCAGAGCAACTTTATTGAGAAACAATGGAAGCGCCAAGACATGGACGTGGGAGAGGTGTACGCCGAGGAGCAGATGAAGGATTGAGAGAACAGATCAGAGTTCTTACAGCTCGTTTGGAAGCAGTGGAGGCGGGCAGGCGAAGAGACCCGGAACTTGGAGATGACAGTGAGGAGGAAGCAGTAACTGCTACAGACGGGTCAGACGAAGAAGCCCCAGAGTTGAGGCTGCTGCGGTCAGTTTTATTAGCCAGCAGCAAACCCAAAACAGAGATTTCCAACTATGATGGCAGTCTGTCCGCAGATGTCCTGCTGGACTGGATCAGCGAACTAGATAAGTATTTTGAAAATGAGGAAGTCAGTGAGGATAAAAGAGTTAGATTCACTGCAACTAAATTAAAAGGGCACGCCCTCTTATGGTGGGATAGTGTCCAAGCGGACAGAAAACGAATGAACAAACTACCGATACGAAAATGGCCAAGGATGGTGGCAAAACTGAAGGGCAGATTCCTGCCGAAAGACTACTAGGTTGAACTTTATCGGCGAGTACAGAATCTAAGGCAGAAAGGTATGACTGTCAAAGAGTACACAGAGGAGTTTTACCGAGTAAATCTACGTGCTGGTTATACAGATGACACTCCAAAAAAAACAGCGAGGTATGTGAATGTCCTGAGGATGGAAATATTGGACGAAATCAGCATTCTCTCTCCCCGGAATATTGAAGAAGCCTTTCAGAGTGCTGTAAAGGCTGAAGAGAAAATCAACAGAAAACAGAACAATAGGAGAGGGAGAGGAAACGGGAGAGGACGAGGGCAGTCCTATGGCAGAGGGAGAACTGCCGCGAATAGCGAGGAAGGCAGCAGTTCCAGAGCTTCTGGGGCAGCAGAGAAAGGAGAAAGCACCAGAGGAGGTCGGTCATATCAGCGAGGACGAGGAAATGGCCGCGGAAGAGGGACTAATGTCCAGTGCTATAGGTGCCATAAGTGGGGGCACAGATCCTTTGAATGCCCAGAGATGGAACAGACTGGCCAGAGGGGAACACTTGTTGCGCAGCCTGAGGAAGCTGAAGCACAACCCCGGGAAGTAGAAAACATGGCGGAAACAGGGGAAGCTTTGATTTTAAATAAAGTACTATTGAAACCAGCTAAGGAGGTGGCTGAACAGACTCAGCGAAAAGCACTGTTCCGGACAGTTTGTAAATCACATGGAAAGTGCTGTAAATTGATAATAGACAGCGGAAGTACGGACAATTTGGTTGCCACCGAAATGGTGGAAAAGCTGGGACTGAAGCGACTCAAACACCCTACACCATACAGGGTGTCGTGGCTGCAGAAAGGCCACCAGCTATTGGTAGATGAACAGTGTGAAGTCGAATTTCGCATTGGCAAATACCACGACACGGTGGTCTGTGATATTATGTCAATGGATGTGTGCCATATACTGCTGGGAAGACCATGGCAGTATGACCAGAAAGTGACACACGATGGAAAGACAAATTGCTATAAATTTACAAAGGATGGGATCAAACACACGCTTGTACCCATCAAAGAGGAGGATGCAGTGGAACCGAGCGGAACAAAGGCATTATTAATTGAAGGAAAACAGTTTGTGAAACAGATTGAGGAAAATGAGGTCAATTTTGCAGTTGTGAGGAGGATGAAGCCGGTGTTGCTGAACATAGAAAAGTCAGAACTGCCTAAAGAAATTCAGGAGCTGTTGGAAGAATTCCAAGATATTGTGGTTGATGAGTTACCTGATAAATTGCCTCCCAAAAGGAGTATCAGCCATCACATTGATTTTATACTAGGAGCAAGCTTGCCAAACAAGGCAGCGTACAGGATGAGTCCGAAGGATAATGAAGAAGTACGCAAACAAGTGCAGGAGTTGCTGGATAAGGGACTGATCAGAGAAAGCTTGAGCCCCTGTGCAGTACCAACAGTACTTGCACCTAAGAAGGGTGGAGAATGGCGAATGTGTACAGATTCGCGGGCCATTAACAAAATCACGATTTGATACAGATTTCCCTTACCCAGGATGGACGACATGATGGATTGTCTTAGTGGAGTAGCTTATTTTACAAAGATCGATCTGAAGAGTGGTTATCATCAGATCAGAATTAGGGAAGGAGATGAATGGAAAACAGCCTTCAAGACCAATGAAGGGCTGTATGAATGGCTGGTCATGCCATTCGGGTTGAGTAATGCTCCCAGTACTTTTATGAGGCTGATGAATGAGATGTTAAAAGAATTTATTGGTAAGTTTGTGATAGTTTATCTGGACGATATTTTAATTTTCAGCAGAACGAAAAGAGAGCATCTTCAGCATATTCGAAAGGTGTTCGAGAAGTTGCAGCAGAACAAGCTGCTAATAAATTTGAAGAAATGCACTTTCCTACAGAAGGAGCTGATTTATCTGGGATTTGTAGTAGCAGAAAATGAATTGAAGATGGACCCAGAAAAGATTGCAGCAATTATAAGTTGGCCGTCACCGAAGAGTTTATTTGAGGTACGTAGTTTTCACGGTCTAGCAAGTTTTTATCGAAAATTTATTAAAAATTTCAGTGAAATCTGCGCACCAATGTTAGAGACCATCAAAAAGGCCAGCCAACCTTTTTGTTGGACCAAGGCAGTAGAAAACAGCTTTCAACTTTTGAAGCGGAAGATAACGGAGAGGCCGATCTTGAGGCTGCCCGACTTTAATAAACCTTTTCAGGTTCGATGTGATGCAAGTGGAACAGCTATTGGCGCTGTGCTCAGCCAAGAGGACAGACCAGTGGCATTTTTTAGTGAAAAACTAAATGAGAGTCGGCAGAAGTATTCCTCATATGACAAGGAATTTTATGCAGTGGTCCAAGCCTTAAAACATTGGAGACACTACCTACTAGGCAATGAGTTCGTCTTGTTTTCCGATAATTCAGCATTACAATATGTAATGCAGTAGCACAAGTTAAACCATAAGCATGCCAAGTGGGTAGAATACCTGTAGAGTTTTACTTTTGTGCTAAAACACATAAATGGGCAAGCCAACAAAGTGGCATATGCTTTAAGCCGAAGAGCCTTGCTCTTACAGGAATGTAGCATACAGGTGATGGGATTCGAATATCTGAAGGATTTGTACCAGACGGACACGGATTTCAAGGAAGCTTTTGAAGCTTGCCAAAATCCCGTATTGAGGAACACAAGCCCATGGCTAGATTATAATTTACAGGAAGGATTATTGTTTCGAGGTGGGCAGCTATGTATTCCGGACTGTTCGATGAGGGAAAATCTAGTAAGAGAAAAACATAGTGGTGGACTGGCGGGACATTTTGGCATCAACAAAACTTTGGAGCAGCTCGGGCATTTCTATTATTGGCCTAAAATGAGCCGGGACGTGCAGAGATATGTAACCAGGTGTAAAGTCTGCCAACTGTCGAAAGGACACAGCCAAAATACTGGACTTTACGCACCCCTACCTGTTCCAAGCAGGCCGTGGGATTCAGTCAGCATTGACTTTGTCCTAGGATTGCCTAGAACGCAGCGGGGATATGATTCAGTGATGGTGGTGGTAGACAGATTTTCAAAGATGGCTCATTTCATTCCTTGCCAAAAAACTAGTGACGCCACGTATGTGGCACACCTGTTTTTCACAGAAGTTGTTAGATTACATGGCTTACCCAAGACTATTGTTTCAGACAGGGATGTGAAGTTCATAGGACAATTTTGGCGCACCTTGTGGAAAAAGTTGGGCACGCAATTGAACTTCAGCTCTACGTATCATCCGCAGACTAATGGACAAACGGAAGTGGTGAACAGGAGCTTGGGAAATTTATTACGAAGTTTGACTGGCGAAAATTCACGATTATGGGATAGAGCTCTTGCCCAGGCAGAATTCGCTTATAACGATTTGCCCAATCGTAGCACCGGATTTAGCCCATTTCAGATTTTATATGGTATGCATCCTCGGGGAATACATGAACTGCGAGATTTGGGAAATCTGGAGCGGAGAAGCGCGGATGGGGAGGATTTTGCTGAAGCAATGAGTGAGCTTCATGAAAAAGTCAAATTGAGATTGCAGGACAGCACACAGAAATACAAACAACAAGCAGACACAAAGCGACGAGAGGTGCATTTTGATGTTGGAGACGAGGTCCTTATGCACCTGCACCGGGAACGGTTTCCTAAGGGCACATATAACAAGTTGAAGTACAAGAAAATCGGTCCATGCAAGATTTTATGAAAGTTTTCAGCCAACGCTTATGAAATTCAGCTGCCACCTGACATAGGCATATCACCTATATTCAACGTGGCAGACCTGTTCCCATATCACGCCCAGGCGGAAGATGATAGTACGGTACAGCCAGAACGGGACACCCAGTTAGAGAGCAGTCCTTGGAAGAAGCAGTTACCTTCGGCCCGGACCCATGAAATTGAAGGAATCCTCAGCACCCAGGTAGCCAAGAAAACACGCAGGAAGGAATATCTGCATTACCTCGTCAAGTGGAGAGACCGTCCAGTAGAGGACAGCTCGTGGCTCGACGCGACGCAGATACAAAAGGCTGGCTATTCGGTGGAGGAACTCATGGAACGGAGCCATGAACTTCTTTTACCCCGGGAGCCTGATGCAGGAGCATCTGGTTAACAGGGCAGTGGTTTCCGAAAAGGACAGAGGACACGGTTTGTTGGATGGGCAGTAGAACTGCCTTGGTTATTTCTTTCTTTTTACTGTTATTATTATTAACTATGTAATGTACTTTTTAAATTGCCAGAAACAAGGAAAAACAATACTGTTATAGTTTTTACTTTTAATTAGGAACAGTAGTGATTAGGTAGCATTCCTGTGCTTTACAAACAACCATATTACGGTTGGAAAATACAAAGAAAGACAGAATGTATCAATTAACTGTAGGCAACCGCAAAAGGAACAACTGTTGAGACTAACGATATAACTAACAACAGTTACCAAATGAAAAACTATTTTTGTAGACAGAATTACAAAAAGGGTGGAACGAACCATTGTCAGGGTTCGACTTCGTGTAAACAAACAGAGCAGAGACAATAAAGAAATAAACATTCTGTGCATATATTTACATTGTGTTCAAAGCTGCGTATTCGTGCAAACAAAAATAATAAGAAAGACTGTCAAGTAAAGTGTGTTACAGGTGTCGTATTCAGGAGAGTAATAACGCACTAGAGGAAGAACTGTAGCCGAGTTCATACAACCAGAACCACAGGTATGTGAAAACATAACACAGGCCTTGTCGTTTTACAAATCAACAATTCATATAAATAAACCACATAGCCGGACAAGCATTTATATATACAAACCCCTGTTACAAGTTTTCATTACATACTGTCTGCAATAGAAAATCGATTTAGGACCACAAACAGGTCGCTAACCTACTGTGAACAAGAACCAATCCGCACCAAGGCTCAATACTACAATTACAACCAGAAAACAACGAAAGGCCGACTTATGAAAAGAACAGTCTAAAGTCTGCACGCAAGTCCAACATTGGAAGTCGAAGCAACCTAAGAGCAGTTACCAAACACCAAGGGGAAAGAACTACCCGTGTTTGCGGACTGTCGAGAGCATGATAATGGTAGCCATGAACAGCCCCACCTGCAAGAAAATGTGCAGAGAAGATTAGTCAGGGCGGCATCATAACCCAGTGAAAGAAAGACAAGGGAAACTCTTCAGGAAGGGAAAAGAAAACAAAATCGAAACCGAGCTTACCTGCTCACGGCACCAAAACCTCCAGCCAACCCAGAAGGAATTCCTGCTCACGAAGGAGCCGTGACATTAGCAACAGAAAAAGAAGAATACAAAGGAATCCGGCATAGAACTCCAACTTACCAAGTTTGCATGCGGAGCTTCTAGCTGAGAACGCCGCCACCGAACCATCGAGAATAGAGAAGAGGAATCGAACCAGTTCCAGAAGAGCACGACAGTTCCAGGAGAACCCATTGTCAACAGAGAGAAAGCAAAACCAAATCATACACAGGCGCCAATAATTTATGCAGAGACAGAACCCTAAGGAGCTAAAAACGACGAAAGCCCAAACCAGAACAATCTTTGATAATCTAACCGAGAAGCAACGTTTTCAAAACTTACCAGCACAAGCATAAGACGCCGGAAGAACAGGCAGTGTCAGGCACATAGTCACAACCATAGTTGAAAGGGCAACTGGGCATCGAAATAGTAGACCAAATAGCCTAGAGACGGAGAGAATTGCACCCCAAAGGCATCGACTGAAGGTCGCAGAGCTCGTAGAGCGAAGGGGGAACAACATCAACCGTAAACAGCAAAAGTGAGGAGGCGCGAAGGGTCGAAAACCCTAAACCCCAAAACAACCTTGCGGATTTTCCGAGGCGGACAGCTGTTGAGCGGATGGAGGGTTGAGGTACTGCCTCATTAAACCGGATCTACAAAGTACCGATTCCGAATTAAACCACACAAATAAAAAATCAACCCAACACAATATTACATTTGCCACCGCTTCTTACACCTCAGCTGACCAACAACGGGACCACGTGGGCTGGCCCCATCAGATTGTGTGGGTAGGATTCGAGGAATCCAAAGGTGCTTTTGATAAGGGTTTGGAGGGCTTGAGGGAGTAGTTTTTTTTCTTGATCTATGCTTAGTAGTCACTTTTACAAAGCTTTTTTGATCTTTTCCTAAATTCAAGTTGAGGGGATTTGGGAGATTTTTCAAGGATAATAATAAAAAAATGTTTGTGCTCATGGAAATGTTGACAAGGAAAGGGAATAAACTATAGTTGACCATCTAGATCTAATTAGAGTCTTGATAAGCTAACATATCAAGGTAGGGGTGCTAATGAAACATCCATATACACAAAAATGCAGGCATAATCCACTTAAAGACCTTCCTTAATACCTTCCATAATTTTAACAAATAAACCTAGAGTATTTTCCATTCCGTGGAGAATTTCTAAATCATAATATTCCTATAGAAGTGAGTATAAACCTACCCAAACTAAAACACAAGTAAAATTTTCTTTATCACTTTTAGACTTCTCTATCCAATATCTCAAATGGAGGTCAAGAAAGTGAAAAATATAGCCTATTGTCAAACAATATTTCTCAATTTGCTTAGTTATGAAAAATGGTGGCAAAACAAACACATTAGATCGATAGCATGTCCTCATCTAGCTAATGAGATACTTTTCTATGAACAAGAGGCCTAGAAAATGACCAATAGCAGTATGATACTTCATATACGCCCAGATTACCATTGACACGAAACCTGCTATAATTCCTTTCATCTCCATACACACTGATTCGCCCTTGCCAAAAGTACCGAGAACCTCCTTAAAATGTGACATGGGCTCCCTAACAAGACCAAACCTGTAAGGACCTGCAGTCCTTGTGCGTGCTCCGGCATGAAGTACGATGAAAAATGGAGGAAGTGCAAGCTCGGGCCTACAACGCGGAGGTGTTATGTCATAATACAAGTGCGTAGAGGAGGAGCGAGGAGTTTATATATGCGTGGGAGCTTGGTTGAACACCCACGGGGCCGACCTACAAAAGTAGCAAGGCCGACTCATGTTTAGAGTGTATTTGCGATGGAGTGAGGGCGTGGGCAGGTCCGCTGGGCAGCCACTACCTTGCCTTGCCACTCATATATATTGGTCATGCGATGGACTCATTTGGAAAATCGCTCAAACACAACGACTTCGCTCATCATGTGAAGAAGTGCGCAAATTTAAGGTGTGGATGCAGCAAAGAAGGAATGTGCAGTTTTGGTGATGGGCCCATTCTTGGGTAAAGCTGCACAGCGGTAAACGCACATCTTGGCTTTGGGTGAAGGGCACGGGTAGAGGTCGCCCACCGGTTGGAGAAGGGCGTGCACAGGTGTGGCGCTCGGGTTGTGCGAAGGAGCACCCGACGGTGAAACAAAGGCGTGGGCACCCGGTTTGTGCGACGACTTGGCACGGGTTCTTGGGTGACTCGAGTGAGCGCCCGCCCGTCGTGAAAGTGTGCACGGTGTGACTTTTGGTGAAGTGTTGAGATTGTGAACGGAGGTGCGACTCATGCAGAGGCACCCGTATGTGGCGACTTGGTTACGACGAGATGCGCCCAAGTTGGGAAAACAACACGATCGTGCGATGAAGTGAACGAAGGGTTGGTGAGTCGTGCGACGACCATGCGGAGGCGCCGACGAGCTAAGCAACCGAGTTTGCCGAAGGTTGTAAATTTGGCTAAGTATGAAACTTGGGGTTTCCAAGTATACTTGTAAAGCTTTGTAATATTGAAAGACTGTATAATATATTATTCGAGTAGACTCATTGTTCAGGGAGTTTCCCCTCCCTTTATACTGTGCAATTGTGTTCTTCATGTATAATTGCTGATGATAATGAATGTGTATGGGTGTTCATTGGTATAAAGGAAACGTTAATAATAGTTGGTTGCGAAACAAAAACTAAGTAGGATAAGTGGTTAGGTGTATTCCACGAACATAAGTATTGGTGAAAAGAAAGTGTTTGGTGGTGCCGCACCTTGCCTAGAGTGGTTAAAAGACTACCGCCGGCTTGGGGGCATGACAGTTGGTATCAGAGCTAGTCTGAAGACTTGGAGGAGTCTTGCAGGAAGTTGGGTGAAGCAAGTGTGCATACACTTGGAAGTGGTGACAGGTACATGCAGGTGAAGGAAGCTGATTTCACATACAAGTGGAACAAGGGCTGTTTCATGTTTTGCAGGGAACTTGGAGAAGGCTGAAAGGAAAATATGGTGGATTAAGCTATGGCAGGTGAATCTAGCCATGATGTAGGTGAAGTATTCCGGTACAAAGTATTGGAACAGATGGGTTGATGGAGTTCTAACTGGGTTTCGATGAAGGTTAAGAACATGAAGATTTAGGAAAGCTGTTCGGAACTAAGGAGGGAACTTGAAGAACTCAAAAGCCAATGCGGAAGTACGACAGATGTTGAACTCAAGGAACTTGATGAGGAGATCCGACGAAGTGGTCTTGGTCTTCAAGAGCTCGGTTAAGGAAGAAAAGTGTCGTGGTGGAAGCCGAAATCAAGCAAATTGAGGAAGAGATAAAGAAGAAGCTTCTTGGAAAGAAGATCGTTGTAATTGAGCAGGAAGAGCTTGACTACATTGACAGGCTGGGAACTCACTACTGAGACAATCTAGAGGATGTTCGAAAGCTTAGTTCTATGGAAGTAGACAATGGACACTTGGTTGGTGCACTTGAGCAGAATGCGATGGAGGACAAGCTTGAAGGGAATCAAGCTAGACCAGGATCGAGTTGCTTAGAAGAGCCAAGCAAGGAGGTGAAGTACCTTACGAGGAATGTCAAGTTGGAGCATGAGCCAATTGACACTTCTGAGGCTGAATTCTTGAAGAAGGTTGCTGATGTGAGACACAAGATAAAGCTGACAGAAGGAGGTGATGCCTTGAAGTTGAGTTTTGTGCAGGTGACCGCGAAGGGCAAGAGATTTGCAGCGTTGGTGGATACGGGGGCTACTCATAGCTTCTTAAGAAGGAAAGCAACAAAGTCTTTTGGGAAGAAAGAAAAGATGAAGAGGGAATGGAGTGCTTTCAAAGTAGTCAACTCTACCATGAAAGCTGTTGTTGGTGTAATGGAGAACACTCGGGTGAGAGTGGGATCGTGGTTTGGAAAGTTGGACTTGAGGGTTGTGGACATGGATGATCATTCTATGGTGTTGGGGCAAGATTTCATGAGACTTGCACAAGCCATACAAATGGTGGACCGGGACATTCTCTTGATCACAGCTGAAGGAAGAACTATGATGGTTCCGATGAATAGAAGGAGTTGCTTGGGGTATAGACCGAGGATGAATTCTATGACTTTGTATCCTGAAGATCCAAATGTGAAACATGAGGATGTGGAGCAAAGAGGACTTGGGAGTATGACTCAAACAATGAAGGAAGGAAAGGTAATTGACTTTGTTGCAAGAACGAGGAAGAAAGAAGGAAGTGAGAGGACAATCTCACGAATCAGGAAGCACTTGACAGAGACATCTTCTACTGATGATCTTCACAATGGAGTTGCGAAAGAAGGGAGTCCGAGTACTACTTCAGAGGCAGTGGTTGGAGAGGATTATGAAGGTAGAAATCTGGCTGGTATAGTGGACTGTTGCAGGTATGTTATGGGCATATATGACTTTCAGTTGATGAAAGCCAAGCTTGGGGAGCTTGGGTGTACATGTGAGGAGATTGAGGCTGTGCACAGATACTTGAGGACACAACATCAATCTGATACATGGGTGGATGAGAGTCAGGGAGGAAACTTCCTGGCCCTCCTTTCTCTATAGACAACCTTGGAGATGGGTTGGTGTAGGGACCTTGATTACGAAGGGGCTGCACCAACTTAGCAAGGGGCCTTGGGAGGAGGCTTCTTTATGACAGATTGCAGACTTGGATGCCGATGGCCAGATGTTGGGATGGAGTCTACATGGGTTGGACATCATGAACAACTAGAGTCGTGGACATCAGGTTGGAGATATGGAGCATGACAGTTATGCAGGGACATTATGCAAGAGCATGTGTAGGAGTGTCATTCATATTCTATGGGGAATGCCGAAGCAAAGGATGTTGTGCAAATGCTATTATGACATGGAGATGTATGAGCCAATGGAGAGGTTGTACATTCTTGTGCAACAAGGCCATGGGCTGAACATGTTGTAGATGGGATGGAGTTTCCATGGACCTGAGCATGGGATTGAGAGCAGACTTGACGAGTCCGAGATGTAGCAGAAGTCAGGGAAAGACTTAGGTAGCATAAGGATGTGCATTCTTGTGGTTTGGGCGTATGGTTGAATCAGCTACCCAACTAGTTCGAGTCATGAGGGGTACCAATGTGCAGAGGTGTGTCGGCATGAGTTGGATCCGCATGAGTTGACATTTGTGTAGACAGATGTCCGTATCAGGTGGAGTATCTTGACAGGCAGCCTATGGAGGGACGACACATGATGGAGATGGTAGTTCTACATATGTTGCAGGGATGTTTGTAGTATGTGGAGGAGTTGACATCATGGACCGAGGATGAGACAGATATTGATGATCTTGGTGGATGGCTACCAGGATGGTATGTTGTCAAGGACGACAACGACTTCAGGTGGAGGAGGATGTAAGGACCTGCAATCCTTGCGCGCGCTCTGGCATGAAGTGCGATGACAAATGGAGGAAGTGCGAGCTCGGGCCTACAACGCGGAGGTGTTATGTCATAATACAAGTGCGTAGAGGAGGAACGAGGAGTTTATATATGTGTGGGAGCTTGGTTGAACACCCACGGGGCCGACCTACAAAAGTAGCAAGGCCGACTCATGTTTAGAGTGTATTTGTGATGGAGTGAGGGCGTGGGTAGGTCAGCTAGGCAGCCACGACCTTGCCTTGCCACTCATATATATTGGTCATGCGATGGACTCATTTGGACAATCGCTCAAACACAACGACTTCGCTCATCATGTGAAGAAGTGCGTAGATTTAAGGTGTGGACGCAGCAAAGAAGGAAGGCGCAGTTTTGGTGATGCGCCCATTCTTGGGCAAGGCCGCACGGAGGTAAACGCACATCTTGGCTTTGGGTGAAGGGCGCAGGTAGAGGTCGCCCGCCGGTTGGAGAAGGGCGTGCATGGGTGTGGCGCCCGAGTTGTGTGAAGGAGCGCCCGATGGTGAAACGAAGGCGTGGGCGCCCGGTTTGTGCGACGACTTGGCACGGGTTCTTGGGTGACTCAGGTGAGCGCCCGCCCATCGTGCAAGTGTGCACGATGTGACTTTTGGTGAAGTGTTGAGATTGTGAACGGAGGTGCGACTCGTGCAGAGGCGCCCGTGTGTGGCGACTTGGTTACGATGAGGTGCGCCCAAGTTGGGCAAACAACACGATCGTGCGACGAGGTGAACGAAGGGTTGGTGAGTCGTGCGGCGACTGTGCGGAGGCGCCGACGAGCTAGGCAACCAAGTTTGCTGAAGATTGTAAATTTGGCTAAGTATGAAACTTGGGGTTTCCAAGTATACTTGTAAAGCTTTGTAATATTGAAAGACTGTATAATATATTATTCAGGCAGACTCATTGTTCAGGGAGTTGCCCCTCCCTTTATACTGTGCAATTGTGTTCTTCATGTATAATTGCTGATGATAATGAATGTGTATGGGTGTTCATTGGTATAAAGGAAACATTAATAATACTTGGTTGCAAAACACAAACTAAGTAGGATAAGTGGTTAGGCGTAGTCCACGAACATAAGTATTGGTGAAAAGAAAGTGTTCGGTGGTGCCGCACCTCGCCTAGAGCAGTTGAAAGACTACCGCTCGCTTGGGGGTGTGACAAAACCAATTTTCTTTAAAATACTGCCAACTTATAGTTCACAAGGTTATCTTCCCGTAGGTAACGTTCAGTCAGCTTATATTTATAGCTAGCGGTTGTATTACACCCTCCAGAGATTGATGGAAACACAGGATGAAGTCTCGACCTCTGTCAGTGCACTAGGGACCTTATTAACGATTGAGATGTATCACAGGACTGGTACTTCCATAATATTCCCTTTCATCTTCCTTGTCGTAAAGCTCAGCGCTGGCATCTAGTATATATGTTTTTTGTTACCAACAATTTATTCCTTGCAGAGCTTCACATCCATCAATGTCAGTTCATTCAATGTATATAGGTTATAGAACAGTGAATGTAGAACTGTGGTCATACTTTTGGCTAGCTTTGTTTTGGACTCAGTGATGAAGAAGCTTTTAATTTTTTACTTAATTTGTAAATTTTAAAAATATTCCAGAATTTCAAGATGATATATTTTTACAATGTAAAATACCTATAAAGCTCCAAAACAGGTGGCCTTGTTCTCAGAATAAAAAAATGCTGACTATGTAAAGATATCAATTCTAAGGGTAAAGAAGACATAATCATGGGCTGTGGCACAATCAGTTCGAGGCATGTGTTCTGGAAGCTGAGCTATACCACCTCAGAAAAATGAGAGCTACACGACCATCTCAGGGATTCAAATATGATGCTTTGAGCTATACCCTCAATTTTGATGATGGGAGCTGGCAGGAGCTGGATGAACATTATTCTTCTTGCAAATATCGTGCCAATCCAGTACTCGTGGCATTCAAACCAGGCTCTTAGTTCTAATGGAAATCTTCTATTTCGCCTCCGTAAACATAATTTTCTGGTATAATATCCAACTCTTAGCTACCATTTCTCAACTTTATTGGAAGGACTAAAGTGATAACTTTAGGCAGTTGAAGTCCATTCACAGAAAACATTTTCCAGAAGTATTGTATATATTAATGAAAGTTGAATATGTTCAGAGCAAGGAGTTGTAAACATTAGTTATTGTGGGTATAAATCAAAGGATTTTCAGTGATATAAATTAAAGGGTTTTCATTGTTGAATTTAATTTAATAAAATTTTGAATTCTAAGAATATTTTAGAATGGGATGGATACAAGTGATGTCAATTTTTTATCTCACTGAGTTTCATCTAATTCTTAAATCAACCCTAAAAATCATAAAGATAATTGGAATTTATTTAGATCATGGAGTTTACTTTTTTTAATAGTGGAATTAACTTAATAATGATATGAACTGGTTTTCTGGGTTATTTTTAATAGTCTAAGTGGCTTTAACTGGATAATAATATGAGTTGGTTACTTTCTTGAATGGATTTAACTGATTAATAATGTTTTTGAGTTAAGCTCCTGTAATGTGAATAATTTAGATTTGATTTTTCTCTGTGTTATTTTGATAGATGTTTTGAGCCAGCCAGAACTAGCCAGTATAACTTAGTTTCAAAACTTTTAGAACCAGTATGATATGTTTTCTTTTTGAGTTTACTTACATGTTTTACAAATATATACACTTCAAAGCTAGTCAAATCTATGTTATCTCATAAATCAATTTAATTTATTAAATTTTTGTTTTATTAAATCTAATTTTTAAAACATTAATTATATTTTTTTCCAGGTTAGATTTGATTTTTAAGAGAAAAAACTGTGATAGCCCCATGACTGCTGAGCATCTAGTTTGAGGACGTTTTCAGAACATCTTAATGTTGGGTCGATCCTATTTATAGAGTTTGTCTGTTTATATATTATATAAATTAAAACAACATAATCTTCAACAAAATTATAAAATAGATCAATAAATTGTAATCTAAAATTATTATTATTGCCAATTGACTTTAAAGTATCCGTTATATTTTCCTGTTAGATTATATATGCAAGAGCAAACACTATCATCACAATCAGTTGTCTGAAAAATTCCTGAACGTTTGGTTTCAATATCTTTTCAGAGTTTTTATTGTTTATAAATTTTGTAAAATTAAAAAATAAAACTTTGTTTGATTATTCATATAAATTTTTAAAGCCTTCTTTTAAGTTTTTTCCTTTTTCTTGGTAATTACCTTATTTTTTAGTAATAAAAAAATTATTGTGGTTTTTTTTTAAATCCTCTTTTGTCGTTAACTCCTTTCCCTATGCCATCCATGCAGTTGATTCAAGAATTAGTAGCTAATGTTGGAGTAGGTGGTGAGGGTGATATGGCAGCAGCATTGTCCACCTTTAACCCATTTAGAAGGGGAGGACCCACACAAACCAATGAAAGCACCTTGGGAGTTTTTTAAATCTTCCCCAATAGTTAGGTATTTTAAAAGCTTTTTGCCATAGTCTACTCCAATTTTCGCACTACCATCGTAATCAGTGGGTGAAAAACTTGGGGGTGGCGAGCGGTGAGGGGGAGAGCCAATGTCCAAACATCCTCTAGATAGCTTTTGAAACCATTCATTGAGGTTGGCTACCTTTCGAGGGTTTTCTCCTCGGTGATCTAAAAAATATTTAGACCTCTTTTAGGAGGGGACACAAGACAAGTGCTATTGGGTACTGCAAGAGGAATGGAATCCCAGTTGAATATCTACCCATTAGAGGATGTGGATTTGTTCAGAATGTTGTTGATCCAAAATGGATTTTGGATAGAATCCTAAGTCTAAGTGGTCCTCACTGAAGAAAATGAAAGTCCAAGGAAGTTCCTGGAAATAGCCCCATTGTAGAAATTTTTTCAATTTGAATCTACTGCAACTTGAATGGACAAAAATGAACTTAGGAGGCAAAAGTTATTGCAGAAAGAAGATGCCTTTGTTCTTTGGAAAAAGAGGCAAAATCCTTTAAAAATGGCAAAAAAAACCCTTAAAAAGGGAAATTGCATCGGACCAGGGCAAAAGAGTGGACTTAAGAAGAAAGGGGAGAAACCCCCGATAGCCGATCCCCGACATATCGGGTCAGAGGCAAACATGCGATAGGACCGGGACGATGCGACAGTGCAATTGCCGAAATCAGCGGATTGGCATCAATGATGGCATGGGACTTAAGGTGGGACCCCAGGCCGAGCGATATTGCGATCATGCGATGTGCTAATGGCCGATGATCAGATCGACGAATCGGTATTGGCAATGGACAAAACCCCTGGGCCATATGAAATTGCATATATTCGATTGCGATATCGCAATATCGCATCAGAGTAATACAAAGGAGCAGGGCAATACAAATGCGACTGCGATAGCTAGACCCGATATCTAGGATATCTAGGATATCGTACCTTCCCCTATAGATATGCAGTGGTTGGTAGTGCAAACGAGGACATAAGTTAAGTCCAAGTGGATGATCATGGATGCCGTAAATGATCATTTGATCCCTCTATATACGAGAAGAAAACAATAAAGGATATGTTTTATGCCCTAGTGGGCCTCTAGGAGAGTGAGAACATAAATAGGAAGGTGATATTGTGAAACAATCTTATATCCATAGAGATGACCTAATCAGACTTAGTCAATAGTTACCTTATGCAGGGCACACAAGTTCATGGTCAAATTTTAATAGTTGTGGAGAAGGTTGTAGATTTAAAGCGAGTGAACATGGCACTAAATGGATTCCTAGCTTCATGGGAACCATTTGTCAAAGGTGTTTGTGATCATGAGAACCTTCCTCAAATTGAAAAGATGCATGATGATTGTATCCAAGAGGAGACTTGGATGGAGTTGAAATCTAGCAAGAAGGGTGTTGACAAGAACCTTGTTCTATTTGGTTAGACAAGTAAGGAAAAAGGTAAAGGACCTAGCAAGGGTAAGGGGAAAAGTGAGGAGCCAACCTCATAATTAGGAAAGGACTTGAATAAAAATAAGTTCTTCATTCCTCACAAGCATGGTCATTATGCATCACAATGTCTAGAATCTAGATTAGAAGAAGGGTAACTAGAAACAACAACAAAACTAGGTAGTAGCATCTATAGAAACTTAGTTGTATAATTTTGTTTCTCGATGGTATCTTTCCTTTCTATCAACACAATTATTAGGAATGTGTGGTATGTGAATATGGGGCTTCTCATCATATGACACAACTTGACAATTATTCTCTAGTTTAACAAAGCAAGACTAAGTAGTATAACATGAGTTTGGTGATGCCAAATACCTAGTAGCAAGAGTAGGTATTATTCTCTTCCACCTTGAGTTAGGGTTTAGATGTTGACGATGTTTTAATTCACTATTAGTGCAAAAGGAGCCACCAAATTCTTATATTAGGGATTTTTTGCTTTGCTACCTTGAACCTTCGTGCTGAAGGTAGGAAAGTATTGTATACAAGGTGTCCTCTATGAAATTTAGCTAGTGCTTCACTTTTTAGTGTGTTTCTAGGTCAAATGATCAATAAAACATTTGATCATTATATGTTTATGATATGTATGGATTGTAAAATGAATGAGTGGACATGTCTCTGTACAATGCTTTAGCATGAAGTATTGCATAGAAACATTCTTGCCAGTTTCATCTTAAACTTGTCCCATTTCCCTCAATAAACATTACCCTGGATGCATGCTCAAGAGTACACTGTTAAGATTATGTTTCCATTGTCTGAGACCTTTTGCATACTTTTGAAGACATGAGACCAAATCATGTAATCCAAAAGTACTCATATAAAACTAGCCTTTTATGTACCAGCAATTTTACCTTACTATACACATTACAGAGTATGGGTTTGATCTACGTGAGGCCTACATTCAGCCTTTGATCCTAAAACTGATCTGGCTTGGCCCAAATTGTTGGCTCTGGTACCATAACCCTCCCTTCAAACTCGCTCTTGGATTTTGTCGGTGCATTAGATTACAAACCTAACTCAAACTCAATTACAAACCTTATTATTTCCTAAAAGATAAGTTAAGCATTATATTTATTGTCTTATTTTCTATTATTTGTTATGTGTGAGGAGTTTCCAGAATCCCAATACTGAATTTTTTTGGTTCATGAAAAAACTATCATGTGCTTGTTCTAGGTGATTGCTTATATTTTTTGAAATTGTGTCCATGCGCAAGCTCTCCTGTGATGTATTTTATAATTTTTCCTGTGAGACAGGTACTTAAGAGTTGTGTGTACACTGCAGGTTATGCTCTGATTTGTTGCAATCAAGTATCTATTTTGGTAAAAAATGAGAAGCATAGTTTTAATTTGTCAAATTTTGAATTTTTGAGACACTGAATCTTCTATAGAAATATGAACTATGTCTTTCTTCATAGAATTTTTGAATTTTCTACTAAAAAATGATATTTTGCGCTTTACCTAAATTAGGGGTAAAAATAGCATTTGTGTCATTTGTTTTAATCTTATGTTCATGAAAGAGAAAGTATCATTTGTTTTAATCTTAGGATAATGAAAGAGAAATTTTGTCCTTAACGTTTTAGATTTTTATTTGCTGGATTGATAAAAAACCTCCAACATTATAGTTTATACAATGTACTTTTAACTACATATAAGTCTATGTTAAGATACATTCTATGGATTAAGGTACCTACCTACATAGAAAGGAAGATATTAGGATTGAAGAGTAAAGTATAAGCCATTTCTAATGGATTGCATGCACAAGCGACCTACCTTTTTTGGTTGGATTTTGAGATCACGAAAATATGGTTTACTCTGTGCTTGTTAGGTCATCATATTTTTACTATGGGTTGGGAGGTCCTTTCTTGCGGCTTAAAAATCTTTGATATCATGGGTTGGAAGATCCATTAGATGGATGTGAAGACTGCCTTCCTCAATTGAATGATTGAGGAATAGGTGTACATAGAGAAACCCAAAGGTTTTGAAACCTTGGACCATGAGTCGCATGTGTGCCCACTCAAGAGAGCGTTGTATGAGCTAAAGCAAGCACCTCATGCTTGGTACACTAGGATATATAGCTACTTCACTGGGTTGGGCTTCACGAAGAGTGAAGCGGATGCAAACTTGTATCACATAGTGGTGGAAGGTAAGCTATTAATCATTGTACTTTATGTAGATGATCTCATACTGACACGTGATGAGAAGCTCATCAAATCTTTCAAGGAGGACCTTGCAAGAGAGTTTAAGATGAAGGACATGGGGCTCATGCATTACTTTCTTTGCATGGATGTATGGAAGGGAGATGGCGAGTTTTTTTAATCTCACGGTAAGTATGCCAACGAGATACTCAGGAGATTCCGCATGGAGAAAATTAAACCCATAGAGACTCCTTTAGCTGGTAACTAGAGGAAGGAGGATTCTACTTCAGGGGAAGTAGTGGAGCTACTATTTATAAGTAGCTTATGGGTTCACTCATGTACTGATTTGTTATTTAATGTTAGTTTCGTTATGCTAATTTCAACTTCAGATTTATAAACAAATTCTTATAAATTGCTTCATGTGCATGGTTCCCTAATGGTGTTTGTGAATGAAAATAGGTAGATTTATCAAGTTTTATGTTAATCTCATGAGAAAATAACATGAAAAAACAAGTTCCGAACATCAACAATCAAAATGTACAACAAACCATCAATTTGAACACTTAACACAATGTTTTTATGAAGGAGTTCACCCCTCCTAGGCTACATCTCCTTGGTCCAACTTCTATGGCTTGGGCCTTTGTGTTAGCTCAAAATGGGAAAAAAAAATGATGTTTACACTAAAACTTGCTTCAGTGTGTTCAGAATGCCCAAATCAGCTAGGAACACCTTTTCCTAAGCTCAATCTGGTCAAATTTTGCCTAAGTTATGGCAAAAACCATTTCTGCGAGTAAACCTCGACTAAAACTAGAGGAACTCCAGTTAATTCCGCTAAAAATGGAAGAATCTACAAAATTGGTGGAATTGGAAAAAGTCCACCAAATTAATATTTAGTTTAATTAACTATTAAATGCTATTTAATTAGCAGTTAAGTGGAGATTAGGCGCATTAAGTACACAATTACATAAACGTTATCTGGCGGTTTATGCGGAGTGGACACAAGTGACATTAAATATAATGGTTTTCATCTTTGTAGTCATCGAATGTTTCTACTAACTGTTAATGTTGGTGGTTATGGAGTGTTCACATGGGAGGGTTGGCCTACAGGCTAGCCCTCCTAACCCCCAACCACAAAACCATGAAACTTCAAATATACGCGGACACCTATAATGGTTAAGAAACATAGTGTGGGTGCAATGGTATGTCGCGGAGTTTCTTCGGAGCAGGCCCCAAGTTTCACCCCTTGGACTTCCATAAAATTTTGGTAAAGCACCATAGCGGTCCTTTGGGGATGGACATGTGGTGGCCTCCGGGCTTGCCATTTGTCCCCTCCTCATTGGTTCATTCAAACCAATAAAAACTTGCCACCTCACCACCTACAAACCAACCACCATATGACACATGGAATAACTTGATTGGACCATTGACCACTGTTGACTTTCAATAGTCATTTGCCATGTCAGAAGTACAGACTGCTGACTGTGCAATGACTGTACACATTTTTTTTGCAAACTTTCTTATGTTTGGCAAAGTGGACAGAACTCATTATCTTCCTCATACGAACTCAATTTTTAGTGAAATGAGTTGCATTGGGATCATTTTGCCGAGATGGACACAGACGTCCAGATTTCGGGTGATTATGAGAACTTTGATTTTTAAGCTAAATACTGAGCACCTGATCATTCCTCCCCACTGGAAGCCTTTTGGACCCCAAAAGATACTATCAATTGTTCAGTAGGTGAGGGTACAACTCCCTCGCCTTCTCGATCTGTAACCATTTGGCTTTAGAAGGCTTTTGTCCCCTGAGTCCCACTCTAAGGTATTCAACATTCTCTCTCTTCGAAGTTTTGGTTCTTCTGTTAAGTATGCGATCTTGCTATAGATCATTAAGATATTCTGGCAAGAAATCATCTATTGATGGCAGTTGAACATGCTCTCCTTGATCATCAATCAAAAGTGGCTCAAACAATCTCAACTTCTCAACATTAACAAGATAGTATATTTTTGTATAAGGAGGAAAATCTAGCTTAAATGCATTGTTACCAATCCTTTCCAGAATTTTAAAAGCACCATAACGGATTGGGTTAAGATTTTTACCTTCCCTTTGAAGGCTCTCTTTACTGATATATAACCAAAATTTGTCTCCAACTTGAAATTTATGATCGACAAGGTGTTTTTCATGCCTTTCCTTGTAGTTGATCTGACTCTTTTCAAGTTGTTCCTCCATTGTGTGATGTATCAACTGAATTTGCTCTATGAATTTCCTCACCTTATCGACGTCACTGTCATCATTGATGGTGACATATTTCTCAAAGATGAAGTCCAATGGAAATCTTGTCAAGTACCCAGAACATGCCTCAAATGGCGATGTGTTCGTGGAAGAATGCTTTGTCCTATTCTATGCATGTTGTACATAATGCAACTGTTCATCCCACGACTTGGGATGTTTGCTACAATATCCTCTAAGAAGATGAATGACTGTCCTGTAGAACACCTCGGTTTTTCCATTTGTTTGTAGATGAAAGGTTGTACTCTTCCTCAACTTAGTGTCCATCATGTCCCACAAATTTGACCAAAAATTCCCAACAAATCGAGAATCTCGATCACTTACAATGGAAGTAGGAAGACCAAAATGAACCCAATTTTTTTGAAAGAAAAGATGATTTGTTTGTTCAGTTGTAATTTTATTTTTAAATGGCGTTAGTATACACATCTTGTTGAACCTGTATACAACTAGATACAAGTAATCATGACCTTTCCTTGACAATGGAAGACCTCCTACAAAATCCATTGAGATACTCTCCCATGGACGTGAAGGTACCGAAAGTGGAGTGTACAATCCTAATTTCCTATTGCTAGGCTTACTTGTTGCACACAAATAACATCCTCTAATGAAATGAGATACGTTATCAAACATGTGTGGCCAATAACAATACCTTTGGAGATTCACCACTGTCTTGCCTAAACCAAGTTATCTAGCAATCAATGAAGTGTATGCCTCCCTTGTGATACTCTTTCTTTCTCCCTGTGGAATACGTAAGTTGCCTAAGTGATACAACAAACTGTTATGTACATGGTAATATACCTCTTCAATTTTGTTTCCTTGCCTCAATCTTGCATACACATCTTGAAATTCATTATCATATCCATATTTCTCAATGTAACTTTCATGTAAAATAGAATTATGCTTGAGTATAATAAATGGATTTACAATAGGATTAGAAAGCATATCAGCTACCTTATTGTAAATTCCCTTTTCGTATGTGATAACCAAAAGAAACTGTTGTAGAAAACCCATCCATCTGAATTGTCGTGATTGTTGCAACTTTGATTGTGACTTTAAGTACTATAATGGTTGATGGTCGGTATGGATAATGGTCTCCTTCCCCATCAAGTAGTGTTTCTGTTTTTTGACACTTTATACCAATGCATAAAGTTCTTTTTCATAAGTGGGATAGTTAGTCACAACTCCATTAAAAATTTCAGAATGAAATGAAATAGGCTTACCATGCTGCATAAGAAATTCTCCCACGACATAATCACTCGCATCCGTTTGAATCTCAAATGGCTATTTAAGATCCGGAAGCATCAATATCAATGTTGAACTTATCTTTTCCTTAAATCATCATATTCTTTCTGTTGTACATCTCCCTAATGTAATAATTTCTTGACACTAGTCAATGCATGTAATGGTGTTGCAATGGAAGAAAAATTAGCAATAAATTTCCTCCAATATTGTGTTGCCCCTAAAAAGATTCTTACCTCTGTAACTGTATTGGGCTTGGGCCAATTCAAAATGACCTCAACCTTAGAGGGGTCTATCTTCAGCTCACCTCCTCCAACAATGTGTCCCAAATACACTAAATAAGTCTTGCCAAATTCACACTTCGACATCTTTAAAAACAATTGTTCTTTTCTCAAGACATCAAGTACTTTGTTTACATGCATGACATGTTCATCTCTGGATTTTCTGAATATGAGAATATCATCTAAGTAAACAATGACAAAGTCATCTAGAAATGGTCTCAATACATCATTCATAACTCTCATGAAAGTAGCTGGAGCATTTGTAAGACCGAAAGGCATAACAAGCCACTCAAACAATCCTTGTTTAGTTTTAAATGTGGTTTTCCAAATGTCCTCTTCAGCTATTCTAACTTGATGATAACCACTTCATAAGTATAACTTAGTGAAATACTTTTCATACCTCAATTGATCAAGAAAACCATCAATTCTTGGGAACGATAACGATTCTTTACCATTATTTTGTTCAGTGCACGGAAATCCACACACGCGCCATGTCCCGTCCTTCTTTGGCACCAAGACAATGGGCGAACCACATGGTGAAGTAGATGGGTTTATGATACCTTTGTTCAACAACTCTTGAATTTTCTTCTTGATTTCCATTCTCTCCATAATCAACATGCGATACATGCCAATGTTTGGAAGTGGAACATCATGTTGTAGCTGTATCTCATGCTAAATTCCTCTCTTAAGAGGTAACCCCTTTGGTTCTTGAGACATCTTGCCATGCTTGCTTACCACATCAAACAAATCAGATTTAAATTTGTCATCACACCCTTTAAAATATTCATAATCAATATCATTCTTTTTCTTGATCATGAGAAGCACAAAATTTTTACTTGCATTTACTACTCTCTTCATCTGCCCTGCATTAACCAAAGAAATTTTTAACTTTTTGCGATGGACTCTCACAATGTACTCCACTCCATCCTTTAGCAATATATATTTGTTCTCATGGCAACAAAATACCGCTTTCCTATCCTACAAATATGGGTTTCCCAAAATGATTCCTGAGATGTCAAGTTGAACTACATCTAACTCAACTTCATCAATGAATTTTTCAGTAATGGCAAACCTGGATAAGCATTTCCTTGTAACCTGTAAATTCACATTATTGACTATCCAACCCAAGGGATATGGCTTGTGATGAGGTACAATTTCAAGGTTAAGATTTTTTACCAAGTCTTCTGAAATTAAGTTTGATTGTGACCCACTATCAAATAATGCATCAATATTTATATGATTTGAAATTACCCTTACGTGGAACAACTCTATTCTTGATTCTTCATTTGGAGTGTTGTTGTGACTATGTGAGGAGCTAGTGCTTGATATAGCTTCTTTTCCTTTTGTGATCATGGCTGAAATCTTGGTCTCATCACCAGAATTGGATCTAAGATCATGTTGTGTGGTAGCTGTCATCTTTTGTTTTCCCTTACTGTCTGGTGTCGTAGGCCTTAGTTTGGGATGTAATTTCCAACAGTGGGATTAATCATGCCCCTCTTTGGAACAATGTTGGCATATAGTTTTATCCCCTTGTTTCTTCACACTTGCATTCTTCTTTCCTTTCCATTTTCCACCCTTATCTTTCTCCTTACCCTTGAATGGATTCTGCTTTCTACCCTCTTCCTGAATTTTCTTTCCTCATGCTTCAAGGTATGTGGCTTGCACACATACCTCATCTAAATTTGCTTGGATTGAACATAAGGTAGTATGTTTTAAGTAGGAATGTAAACCCCCAATATATTTCAAGAGTGGATCTTAGGAATTCAAGTTTACTCCTAACAACAAAGCCCTCTTCCTAAAATCCTGGGTATAGTCTTGAACTGTTTGGCCCTTGAGTTGCCTAAAATTTTTCCAACTCATAATGACTTTTTTCATACAAGCTAAAGGATAAAACTGTCTTTTAATTGCATAAACAAATTCAACCCAAGAAATAGATATCTTACCATGAATTCACATTTCCTCTTGAGTCTTTGCTTCCCACCAAACTAGCGCTGCTCCTTCTAGTCTCAATGAAGCCAACTGGATCTTTATGTCATCTTCTTGAAGGTTTTGAATTCTGCAATAAACCTCCAATTGTCGAATCCAATTGTTTAACTTTTCTATATTCACTTCACCATTGTACAAGGGATGTTCAAACTTAATGTCCACTTTGAGTAAGGGAGTTTTTCCTTTTGGGGTTTGGGAATGAGTATGAGCAATTTTTGTGGTGAAAGTGGAATATGTTGTTGTTTGAAATGTTGAGGATGATGAAGATGATGACGAAGATGGTGGAGATGGAGGTGGATTGCCTCCACTACCCTTTGAATCCTTCTTCTCATACTTTTTATCTTCTGAGCTTCCCTCTCCATGTGGAGGCTTAGAACTCTCTCCAACCATTCTAGTATTCCTCTCTTCATAGAGGACTCTAACCGTCTAAGTTTAAGTATAGAAAACTTTCTTAAATGCTTCATCTTCTGAAGAAAGAACTTGAGTCTCTCTTTCTTTTGACATGATGGCTATGGATTCAGGCTCATTTTTTGGTACTGCTTGTACCTCTTCAATCTCAATTTAAGGAAAAACTTGAGGTTCTTCAAGTGTAGTTGGGATTGAAAATTTGGGTGGGGATTGCGGCCTTGTGGCTCTCCTTCTTCTGGGCATTACCTCATGAGTTGCAACCAATAGTTTCCCTTCTCCTCTCTACA
Source organism: Pinus tabuliformis (assembly GCA_031772625.1). Lineage (NCBI taxonomy): Eukaryota > Viridiplantae > Streptophyta > Pinopsida > Pinales > Pinaceae > Pinus > Pinus tabuliformis. Next base: position 676,573,997 of record CM062808.1, on the reverse strand, counting down.
ACTTTAACCTCATAAGCATCACAAATTTGTAACCATTAAAACCCTACTTCCACAAAACTCAAGCAATCAAGAAAATAACATTTCCTCTGATACCAACTTGATCTATTATTGAATGTTAGTTTTTCTATGTTAATTCAACTTCAGATTTATAAACAAATGCCTTTCAATTGCTTTATGTGCATGGTTCTCTTATAGTGTTTGTGGATGAAAACAGGTAAATTTATCAAGTTTTATGTTAAGTTCATCAACAAATAACATGAAAAAACAAGTGTTGAACAATAGCAATTAAAATGTACAGTAAACCATCAATTTAAACGCTTAACACAGTGTTTTGATGAAGGAGTTCACCCCTCTTGGGCTACATCTCCTTGGTCCACCATCCATGGCTTGGGCCTCTATATTAGTTAAATATGGAAAAAATGATGTTTACAATGCTCTAATGCTCTTGAAACTTGTTTCAATGTGTTCAGAATGCCCAAATCAGCTCGTAACACCTTTTCCTGAGCTCAATCTGGTCAAATTTTGCTCAAGTTATGGAAAAGATTGTTTGTCCTAGTAAACCTCCACTAAAATTGGAGGAACTGCAATTAATTCCACTAAAAATGGAGGAATCTCCAAAATTGGCAGAATTGCCAAAATTTCGTCGAATTAATATGCAGTTTAATTAACTATTAAATGTGATTTAATTAGCAGTTAAGTGGAGATTAGGTGCATTAAGCACACGGTTACATAACTGTTATTTGGCGGTTTACGCAGAGCGGACACATGTGACATTAAATGTAATGGTTATGGTCTTTGTAGCCATCGGTGCTTTCTGCTAACCGTTAACATTGGCGGTTATGAAATGTTCACATGGGAGGGCTGACCCTCCTAACCCCCAACTGCAAAAGCATGAAACTTCAAATATATGTGGACACCTATAACAATTAAGAAACATAGCATGGGTGCAATGGTATGTCGCAAAGTTTGTTTGGAGCAGGTCCCGGGTTTGACCCCCCAACCTACCATAAAATTTTGGTAAAGCGCCATAGCTAGTCCTTTGGGGAGGGACATGTGGCGGCCTTCAGGCTTGCCACTTTTCCCCTCCTCATTGGTCCATTCAAACCAATAAAAACTTGCCACATCACCACCTACAGACCAACCACCATCTGACACATGGTGTAACCTGATTAGACCATTGACCACTGTTGAATTTGCACAGTTATCTGCCAGGTCATTAGACTGCTGACTGTGCAGTGACTATACACATTTCTTTTTCGAAAATTTCTTCTGTTTGGAAAAGTAGACAGAACTCATTATCTTTCTTATACGAACTCGGTTTTCAGTGAAACGAGTTGAGTTGGGATCGTTTCTCCAAGACGAACGTGGTTAGTCAGGTTTCAGATGATTCTGAGAACTTTTATTTTTGAGATAAATACCAAGCAACTGATCATTTACTTGGTGAACACACGACCAGATTTGTGCTATGCAGTGAACCATCATAGTCAAGTGATAGAGTTAGGACTACCAAGTTGGATTGGAAGGCGATAAAGCATTTATTGAGATACCTCATAGGCACTAGTTGGTTTAGGTTATGGTACATACAAACAGAGGGAGTGAAACTTTAAGGCTTCACCGATGTAGATTGGGTAGGGAGTCCATTCAATAGGAAGAGCACATCAGGAGGGATATTTAGTATTGGGTCAACGACTATTTCTTGGTACATTAGGAAACAAAGATTGGTTGCACTCAGTTCAGCAGAGGCCAAGTACATGACTGCAAGTCAAGTAGCATGTGAGGCTTTCTAGATGAGGAAGATCCTAGTTGGTTTGTTTTGTCAATAGATGGATCTGACATTGATTTATTATGATAATCAGAATTGTATCAAACTCTATGAAAATACAGTGTTTCATGATTGGTCCAAACATATTGATATCTGGTATCATCATCTCAGAGATTGTGTATTGAGGTGGATCATGTTGTAAGATTACATTCCCACAGAGGAGCAAGATGTTAACATCTTGACAAAGGCAATGTCAAGATGTAAATTTGAGTTTCATAGAGACAGGATCGGGGTAGTTGATAATCCTTTCTTGTTGAGAGGGAGTGTTGAGAAATGTAAATAAGAAATTTCAGTTTAATTTGTCCTTGAATTAAGCTGTGAATTAAATTCAAATTCTATTCTCATAGCAACTTAACATTAGTTAATTAAGTTTATTAAACTTACTTAACTTAGGAAATTCGAGTTGGAAGTATTTCTGTCGTCATGTGTATGTTCTCCCTACTTTGTAGGAGTCTAGTGTGAGTTAATTGTGAGTTGTCAAATAGAAGACCTAGTTTCATGAGTCAGTTCAGTTAAATTAGTTCTCAAATTGATTGAGAGAACTAATAGTGAGTCAACAATAGCTGATGTCACTAATGAACTCCACCAGTGCTATTCTAGTTAACTGAATATTTACTCATCAGAAACTCATGCTATCGATTCTGAGAAAGACCCAGTTGAGACTAGAGTGTAGGGACAATGTGCTATTTGTTTTAGATTTTTTTGAGTTGCATTGATAGTGCATGCATTCAAGAACTGACCCTTGAGGGATTGCACATTTTTTAGAGGCTTTATTTCCCGTTAAATACAAGCTATCCTCCATAGGAATTACTCGTTGGAATAAAAACTTGGAGAGCTTGTGAAGAGGCTAAGCTTTGACCTTGAGCTTGCTTATGAGTTTGAGATTGAATTTGCAGAGTGGTGGGATTGTTCTAGAGAGAACAAGCATTGTAATTTCATCTTAATTTTTCGGATTAATACAGAACATATAGTGGGGTTTTGATCTGTGGCTTTCCCCGGATATTTATTTTCTTATGTGTCTTTGATTATTTTTCTCTATTGATTATTGTTTTCTCGATGTTTATGGGATTCCTCTGTAAAGAGTAGAAGTAGATTCTTGTCTATTACTTTAGAAAATTGCATTAGATTTTGAATCTAAAGGATTTTCTACAATATGACCATTTCATCATCCATGTTTACAAGTTGATATTTGAGCAGGATCCACCTTGCATGTCCCAAGAAGCGATGTAGGAATTACTTAATATTACAGATTAGTATGCCTTACCTGGTGACACCTTCATCAGGATGTTTGGTGGAGAGAAGCCTCCACATGTGCTACCAAGGTTTGCAAGAGGTTTCGTATCACATCTCCATAGGGTTATCAACAGGACTCCACGGGAGGAAGAAGCACCACGACTTGCTCTTCCTTTGTAGATTGGATTGTACGAGATCCAGAGCTTGAAGGATGCGGATGCCGAGGTCGAGGACTTAGAAAACTTTGAGTTCGAAACCAAGGACTACAATCTATATGATCCCACTGCATATGAAAGAACCACTACGCAAAGGTGTATTATCCACGGATCCACGAGACGTTTCATTATGCATAGGAATATCCTTGGAGGTACTGTTACAACTCCTCTAGGCTCAATGAACTGGTCAGCATGGCTATAGAATGGAAAGTTTCTCTACAGGCAGCAGCAACAACAACAACAGTGAGAAGCAAACTGACGAAGGACAAAGGCAAGATGAAGATTACTAAGAGCCCAAAGGCTGAGCAAAGCTACAAGTTCATAGAAGATCCTCTCATTGAGAGAGTAGCTTTGGAAATAGAGACAAAGAGGAAACAACGCATAAAGAGAGTAGAACAAAGGAAGAGAGAGAAGCAAAGGTTGGAGGATGTAAAAAGGAAGTTGCAAGAAACATAGAAGAAGATGAAAGAAGAGCATGAGCTAAGAAGGAGAGATAGGGAAGAGAAGGAAAAGCAAGAACAAGAAGAAAGGCAACGCGCAATGACAGAGAAAATTGCACCTATACATGTTGAGGAGTCAGAACATCGAGTAGATGAAGAAGAGAGGGAGTAGGTGCAGGTTGGAACATGAGCCATAGGACCAAGATACCGACCTCATGCCAAGAAAATCTGAGGTTGCCCCTTAGTCTCCACCACCTCCAAAATCAGAACCAGTTCGAGCGAGCAAGGAGAGGTTGTTCTCTTTGATGACAATCCAATGATGGATGTGTACAATCTGTCATTTGATGAGTTGTGGGAAAGGATTGTACATGCAAGAAGAAAGCAGCTCCCGAATGATCACATGTCACCTACACATATGGATGAAATGGTGATTGCGTCAGATGTTAGGAAACATCTAGCTGCCATGGTTGATGCCTCTAAGGCTTACGTAGAAGCCACAAGATCAACAGTCAAGTTCTTGTTAACAGAGAATGATCAAATGGAAAAGGACTTGCAAGAGGCCAGGCAAAGGAATAAACAATCTATAAGATCCGCTATGGAAAGGATGAAAAAAGAGATACTTGCTGAAGTATCGACTCTAAAGATCACCATCCAGAAACTTTATGACATAATTGTCGCTGTGCATACAGGAGTTGTCCATTTGTATGGTTTTCGACAGCGGTGCATGATGATTGCCCAAACTCCCAAAGACATACATGTTGCTATTGCGCATGTACATGGATGGAAAATGATGTACACGGGAGCCTTGCTTTACTTGTAGAAGATACTGAAGCTGCAATAAGAGATAGACAAAGTGCAGATCTAGATGTTGATCTGAAACTATGAGCATCTCCCTCCGCTCATCACTAGCATTGAGGCTTCCTATGCATGGTTGTTCAAGAGTCTGGCTGTCATGGTGAGGACACATGGGATCCGTTCAATCGGTTCCCTCACCCAAGACATTAAGAAAACCAAGTCCATCTGGAGGTCGATAAGTACATGGAGCAGTTGTGTGGAAGGCCACCAACGATGACTTGCAACTGAACACAGAAAACATGCAAAAGTTCATTGGTGGTCTAGCCACACTCAAAACAATGTTACACATGTTTCAAGATGATTTAGAAAAATGTTCCAAAACCATATACCCGTAAGCCATGGAGGTAAGAGTCTGTTTCTAGAAAGACATCACTAAACAATACCGAGACACAATAACGAAGTACCAATCTTGGTATTAGTTCGTCACCAATGACCATCAAGAGGATGTTGCCAAGTTGGTCTTTCCCCAAGCTTCCGAGTGATGGAATTTGTCTTGTTTGGCTGACTCAGGCCTATTTTGTCCCACATGGATAGATGTGGAAATTGTATTATTATTTGTAAATATATTGTAAGTGAAATTCCAAGTGTCATTAGTGGAATGTGAACATTCACTATGTAATGTGAAGAGTTATTTGTAAAGGAGTTGAAGAGTCATGAGGGTAGTTAAAGAGTCAAAGGGGATTATCAAGGTTCACCCACCCTTTATTATATATAGGACCTCATAACTCATAGTAGAGGCTTTTGGGAGCCAAGATTTTACCTAGGCTTAAACCTAAAGAAGGCTTAGGAGTATTGTGATGAGTCTTGGCTTCTCCACAACGTAAAGTGAGTACACTTCTTTGGAGGAGAAAGTGGTGTTGGTTGTAATGTTCCACTATTGGGGCTAGTGGTTGTTAATGGTGTATGTATGGATGGAACTTTCACTTAATAATATAATTGAGCCAACATGTTGTCATGCAAATGTTGTTATTGTAGTTGGACTATTTTGGTTGCTTTAGCAATATATGTTATTTAACTTACGCATTTGTGTATGAACTATTTTGTATGCAAGTGTATTAATCTTATTTAAGGCATTTTGTTGGATTAACCTGTCACCTTGGTTTGTAGACTATTCTACCTCCAGGTTGTGATTTCATTCCACTCGTGTATTCCTTTCAGGCTGCATACTATTACATGCTTCTAAGGGACACACTTTATTTTCCCCTCTATGTGTTAGAACCCCCATGTATTTTCCATGACTCGCTGCAAGGTGGCACACTTGCTTCCAACCAAAGCTATAATAATTACCTCTGTGCGCTATCGCAGTCAAGGCACTACATTACCACCCACTACTGGGACTCCTACTCCAAACAGTTTGAGGTCTAGTTGGGAATTCTTATCGGGGAGATCCCCTTGACATGTTGGCAGTTCCAGCATCGTCAACTTTTTTGGCACTAGAGGGAGGGTCAAATGGCAAGCTGAGCCCTCAAAATATGTTTTGAATCTCTACACATCATTCATGAATTACATCAAAATCTCAACTTTGACATGTTTCTCTCATGCACATGATTTCGAAGTGTTGGAGGATGTCATCGATGACTTATCAGGCTATCTCTCTATCCCTCTCTTTCTCCACCTATATCTCTCTATCCCCATCTCTCCCTTATCACTCCGTCTCTTTCTCCACCTCTATCTCTCTATGTCTTTGTTCTTTCCTTGCTCTCTCTCTCCCCCCATTGCTCTCTCTTTTCGCCCTCTAGATTTGTCACTATCTCCCTCCCTCCTCTCTCTTTCTTATTTTTTATTCCATGATATTGCATTTAAGTATCTAAATTCCAAAAAACTGGATTGGTTGTAAAATTAAACCTATATTTTGGATCAGTCATGTCAAAAAAATATACAATAATGAAAAACTTAATACGATCATGCACTAACTTTCCTCTATTATTGTTAGTCTATTTGTTTTCTCTCATCGTTTGGATCCTTAGTTAAGATGGATTTATGCTCGTTCTTAGTAATATTATTAATATTATTTATATTTCACATCTTTATATATAAAGTATTCTTATTTTCAATTTTATTGCCCTGATTTAATTTTGTTAGGAATGGGTTTAGATATATATTAGAAGTAATGATAACCTTTTCCTTTTAGATTTAGTTAAAAAAATGTTATAAAATTAAATTAAAATAAGATATTTATAAAATATGTTGATTGTGAAATAAGTTATGTTTTTGGGGTATGTGGTATTGGCAAGTGATGGTATTGGCCCATGGTATTTGAACAAAGCCTATTTACATGTTAATAGTATCCACAGTAAAGTGGGGGTGAATAATATTGTTATAAAATATTTTGATTATGAAATAAATTATGGTTTTTGGGCATGTGGTATTGGCCCATGGTATGGTAACAAATTCTATTCACAAGTTAATAACAAAATCAAAATATAACTAATTGACTTTAACTTTAACTTTTTATCATTAATTGAGCAAAGATTTAAATGTTTATAGTTTTATATTACTTTTAACTTTTTATTTATTATTTTTGACTTTTTTTTTAATTACTTTTAATGTGTTCTTTTAGTCGACATATAAATGTTAAATGGTAAACATTTATGCCTACACATTGACAATAAATTAAATTTGTTATCCCATACTAAGTTATAGAGGGCCTCTATGATTTCCCATATAATGATGTCACTATTTTCATTTTCATGGATATTTTTTAACACACTTATTTAACTTAAATCAAAGAACCTTGAATTTATCGGGTACAACAAAGTGGGATAAGGTTAAAATCTTGAAATTTTAGTTAATTTTATACAACACACAAATCATTTATCTTTTTATCCACCAAAACATGTAACTTTTGCAAACTCTTGCAAAGGAATTAACACAATTGACTTATTTTTCACCCACAAGAAAAACATGTTCTTTCCAAAAAAATTCTTATGACTTATATTATGGCAGTGCATTTGATCTATGTATAGGTTATTATATTTTCTCATAACTAAGTATTATTTTACCATGGAAATATTTTACCATCACTAAACACCACAAGATTTATTTATTGAAATTAACCAAAAGGTCATAGCTACTTATCTTTTCTTCAAGAAAAACTTATGTCTTATAAACACATAAGGTAGTTATTGTGATACAAAACTACACATTTCAAAGGAAAATCTCACTTTTTAAGAAAAATAATCTAATTGACTTTTCTCTTTTATTTTTTCACCACCCATGAAAATATTTCACAAATTACTCTCTTTAATCTAGATTCATTTTCAAGAACTTATCATTTCATACACGAGTATGAAATACCTTTTTAAGAAAAGAGCATGCTTCTTATCTTTTGTTACGTAAAATGCATATGCAATGTTATATATACTGTTGCAAATATATAAACTTTATCTACAAGTCATAGCATACTTTATTTATTAAGAAAACTAGCGTGAGTTCTTTGTATGCACACAATTTCAGAGTATACATATGCAATATTATATATATTTTTAAAAGACAAAGAAAAATCACTTTCTCTTCTTTTAATTGAAAATTTTTCGTATGCGAATTCTACCTTCAAAAATATTGATAAAATTACTTATCTCTTGAGCATAGTATTTATAAAATCAGAAAAAAATTTCTTATGCGAATTCTACCTTCAAAAGTAATGATAAAAGTACTTATCTCTTGAGCATAGTATCTATAAAATCAGTGCTGCTAAACAACAATGCTAACTATGTAATAATTGATTCTTGATGTAACCTTCTACTTATTCTTTGATGTCAGTGTATATAACTATAAACACACTTATTAGTAGTTACAAACCATACAAAACTTGATTCTTGATGTAACCTTCTACTTATTCTTTGATGTCAGTGTATATAACTATAAACGCACTTATTAGTAGTTACAAACCATACAAAACCCTAACGACTTTTTTATTTGTTCAATACGGAAAATAATGATATAATCATAAATTCCAATACATTAATCACCGTAATATTTCACCTTATTAAATTATAAATATCAAAACTAAGTTCTTAGACTAAGGATATTACACCTAATGTTATATTTTACTATGCAGTTAGTTATTCAATTATTAAAAGTAATGGAATTCTTCTTTGAATTAGTAAAAATATATTCTCATAAATACCATAATTTTAAATTTCATAACCATATAAAATAATAAAAATAGCAAGAATCTAATAAAAAATATTATTAAATCTATAATAAATTTTATGTCTTTCATTTTTTTCCCTTAATATTAAATTTTCAATTTTAAAATATTTATATAAAAATTATATACTTCTAATTTTCCTTTCGTACCGTGTAATCTTTTTAAATTTAATTATATAACCTAAACATGTAAATAACCGTACTGAAGTAAAACCCATTATAACTTTTTCTATTAAAAACCATTAAAACTCTTTTGATTATTGTGAGAGATGATAAAATCTATCACCATAAAAACAATGCCATTGAAAAATAATATATATGTGAAAACTTAAAAGACTTAGGCTAACATATTAAGTTATATGCATAATTTTATTTTAATATAAAAGAATGAATTTTATAGGGAAAATTTTGTTTATTGAAATACAGTTTTATTAAGTAAGGAGCTATAGTATTAAATTATATTTTTCAATTTATTTATTATAAAAATTATTTAAAAAGTACACGGATATTTCCAAAGTGGAAGCCACATGTTAAATGTTAGACTGTGTTATACGGAAATGAAATATATGAAGTTGATGAAACATGAGAGCTTACTTCAACTGAAATGTCAGATTGAATTCAACAATAAGTGATCTTCCTAAAGATTGCCCGTTACCAAACTCTCCAGTTTTGAATGGCCAACACGCTGCGCCTTGCTTTTTACGTTTTCTATCGCTAATTTCGATAGTTGGCATTTCATTTTTATTGTTCTCACTATACATGCTTTTCCAACGGTCAAATTCAAGATTTTCTGGAGGATATAAAAGAAACGTGGCGGGTGGCTGCTTTTTATAAATTTCTAATATTTTTTAAGATTAATTAGGGAAGGGACGCCATTATTTGTGTGCCTTTCCCTCCATCTAAGTTGCACCTACATGGATGGCATTCCTGCATGTATGGCACCCGCTTGACGTGCGCTGCGTCGTGTTGTGGTGGGTGTCAGCGCTTCAAAACCCTAATTTCGACCTTTCGCTCAGTTGTTTCCGCCGTTTGCCGCGATATGTGCTCTGCTTCCTGTTTTTCTATTCGGGTCTGGTGTTTGGGCGAAGCCCTCCGCCGACGATGGCACGAGACAGCTCCATTCGCTGTGCGCCTTGTCTGCCATTGTTGAGCTGCTAGCCGGGCTTCTTTGCTTGCATGCATCCATTAACAGAATAGGGTTTCTATTGTTCTTGTCATTCCGCCTGCGATTGTTGTTCACTCTGGACCACCAGAGGTTTAGGGTTTCCTTGGTGGTTGTTTCATTCGCGCGACTTGTTGTTTGGGGAAGAGTTAGTACCAATTTCAACGAGTTCGAGGTTGAAGGTAAATTTACAGGTAATTTCATGTTTTTTTGGTTTTTGTTTGGAAATGTCTGTGAATATTTATGCATTGGCTAATTTCCAACTTGTTGCAGGTCTGGCGAGCTCTGGACATGGAAGACGCTTGTATGGCTTCTACGTTTATCCGATAGGAAAAATCCTACCAGCCATTGCCACTGTGTTTTTCAACACCTCACCTTCCTATTGCAATTTTTGTTATTTTTGCTTTTTGAGTTTCAGGATTTGAAAGGGTTTTGCAAGTTTAGGGTTTTGCAGGTTAGGGGTTTTGAGGGTTTAGGGTTTTTCAGGTTAGGGGTTTTGAGGGTTTAGGGTTTTTCAGGTTAGGGGTTTTGAGGGTTTAGGGTTTTTAAGCATTTGTTTTCCATCTGCATCTTAGAAATCAATGAAAATATGAACTTTGTGCTCTCTGAATTTCGTTCTGTCAATTTATTTCAGGAATTTCCTCTTTCGTTTTCAAATCTATATCAACTGGTAATTTCTAATTTACTAGTATCTTGTTTGAGTACATCTGTTATTGATAGGAGCAATGTGGGTGAAATTTGAACTTGGAATGTGTCTTGTCAGCATTATGTCATCTATCCTAGCTTCATTGACACTATGATTTTTGTGCTGTTTGGATCATGATAGAACCATTTAAGAAACTGTTTGGCTCATTATCTTGCATGGCTACCCATTTTTGCATTCTATTGCTCGAGCTTGAAAATATTAGTATTTTTTTTCAAAGGGTTTTGTAGGTTAGGGGTTTAGAGGGTTTATGGTTTTGAAGCATTTGTTTTCCATCTGCATCTTAGAAATCAATGAAAGTGTGAACTTTATGCTCTCTGACTTTCGTTCTCTCAATTTATTTCAGGAATTTCCTCTTTCGTTTTTAGATCTGTATCAACTATTAATTGCTAATTTATTAGTCGCTTCTCTGAGAACATCTGTTATTAATAGGAGCAATGTGGGTGAAATTTGAACTTGGAATGTGTTTTGTCAGCATTATGTCATCTATCCTAGCTTCATTGACACTATGATTTTTGTGTTGTTTGGCTCATGATAGAACCATTTAAGAAACTATTTGGCTCATTATCTTGCAACGCTGCCCATTTTTGCATTATGTTGCTTGAGCTTGAAAATATTAGTATTTTTCTTTCGTTGTAGGTGACCAGGACTAATGTATTATTATCTTCTACATTCCCTTCCACATACTCTTAAGGTCTCTATAATTCATCAATCAGAATGTTTTGTTGCTATACACTGAAAACTTTTACAAGGGTTGTTTCTAGTAGTTGCACTGGAGCAAAATGGGAGAAACAACTATTGGTTATGTTTGGAGTAGGTATTAGATTAGAGGAACACAGATACATTATATAGTAGTCGAAAGAAAACAATGAAGTAAAGCATGAAATGTATGCACGAACATGCATTCTCCTCATTTGTTTGGGAAAAAATGAAAAATGTTCAACTAGCAGTGTTCTACAGTACCTCTTCCCTATGCTATCTATTAGGAAGGTTGGATATGCGAAATAAATGGTCATCTTGGAATTATCTTGGGAACTATAAAATCCCTTTCTATACATCACAAGCTCCAAGATTATACAATGGAAAATACAGAGACAAACTTCATGCCTGGACATAATTTTGGAAATTATAGGATCACTCAGTTGCATCTAATATGTTGGAAATTGTAAGATCACTTAATTGCATCTGAGATATTTTTTAACCGGCCCAAATTATATTTCTTCCACTGCAATAGATAGGCAGGTCAAGACTTGATCCTTGTTTAGATTTTTAACCAGGACAAACTATCTTTCTTCCACTGTAATAAATAGTCTTTCAGTGTTATTAATCAATTTTTAAAAAACATTAGTGATTAGGTACTATTGCACATCACTAGATGAATATTACTTGCTTGATCTTGGAATTTTAAATTTATTCATGTTATGGAAACCATGGTTGCATGCTATGAGTTTCTTATAGCTAAATCTTTACTATGAACATTGAGTGAGGGGAGGTGTTTAACTGTCAATCCACACTTGAACATGGCACAGGCCTGATCGAGAAGCCATGTATCTCAATAGGAGAGCAGTCCAATAACGAAAGGCAGGTCAGGACTTGATCCTTGTTTGGTTTTTTAACCAACCCAAATTATATATCTTCCACTGCAATAGATAGGCATGTCAAGACTTGATCCTTGTTTAGATTTTTAACTAGGACAAACTATATTTCTTCCACTGTAATAAATAGTTTTCGAGTGTTATTAGTCAATTTTTTATAAACATTTGTGATTAGGTACTATTTCACATCACTAGATGAATATTACTTGCTTGATCTTGGAATTTTAAATTTCATCATGTTATGGAAACCATGGTTGCATGCTATGAGTTTCTTATAGCTAAATCTTAACTATGAATATTGAGTGAGGGGAGGTGTTTGACTGTCAATCCACACCTGAACATGGCACAGGCCTGATCAAGAAGCCATGTATCTCAATAGGAGAGCAGTCCAATAACGAAAGGCAGGTTAGGACTTGATCCTTGTTTGGTTTTTTAACCAGCCCAAATTATATTTCTTCCACTGCAATAGATAGGCAGGTCAGGACTTGATCCTTGTTTAGATTTTTAACCAGGACAAACTATATTTCTTCCACTGTAATAAATAGTCTTTCAGTGTTATTAATCAATTTTTTATAAACATTTGTGATTAGGTACTATTGCACATCACTAGATGAATATTACTTGCTTGATCTTGGAATTTTAAATTTATTCATGTTATGGAAACCATGGTTGCATGCTATGAGTTTCTTATAGCTAAATCTTAACTATGAATATTGAGTGAGGGGAGGTGTTTGACTGTCAATCCACACCTGAACATGGCACAGGCCTTATCAAGAAGCCATCTATCTCAATAGGAGAGCAATCCAATAACGAAAGGTAGGTTAGGACTTGATCCTTGTTTGGGTTTTTAACCAACCAAAATTATATTTCTTCCACTGCAATAGAGAGGCAGGTGAGGACTTGATCCTTGTTTAGATTTTTAACCAGGACAAACTATATTTCTTCCATTGTAATAAATAGTCTTTCATTGTTATTAATCAATTTTTTATAAACATTTGTGCTTAGCTCGCAAACAAAACTGTTTTACAACCAAGCAAGCTGCTGTTGGCTTTTCAATGTAGTGAATGCATAGAACCATAATGTTGTTAACATTTCAAAGCAATAAAACAACCTAGGTTGTAAGTCATAATGTTTTTGTGACAAGAAAAAGATACAATCCATCCAAAATCCACATCATAATGTGGTTACAACCAAAAACATATGATACCCCTATTCTTTATGGCCCTGAGAATCTTGTAAGATTTCTACATTATAATACACTATAGATGTTCCTTCTAAAATGGATTTTGGCTACAATGTCACACACATTATGAAATAAAACAACCTAGGTTGTAAGCCAAAATGTTTTTGTGACAAGAAAAAGATACAATCCATCCAAAATCCACATTATAATGTGGTTACAACCAAAAACATATGACGCCCCTATTCTTTATGGCCCTGAGAATTTTGAATGCTAAAACTCCCCGAGTTACCTTCTTGACCCAGGTAGGTTGGCTTACCTAAAAAGGGTTGATTAGGAAATGGTTGATTGTTGCCATATGATTGAGTCCAATTTGTAGCTTCCAACCATGGAGGTATTGAGTACCCATACCTCACATTTTTACTACTGACTCCTACATTAAGTGGAGGTGTGTAATGAACATACATAAGATTGACACCAACTCTGGTTGGAATAAGGTAAATGGGTAAACCCTCAGTTTGATAGTGAGGCACTTGAATGTTTATGAGATTTTGAAACAATGGTGTATTATCTGCAATGGAGTCCAATGAGTTTAAAATAATCCTAGTTTCATCAGCTATGATTGTATCATTATCAACCATATTGATCATCCCTTGTTCCTTTTCAAGCATTTGTTGTGCCTTTCTTGATTCCTTTTCCTGCCTTGCCATTTTTTTTTGTTGGACCTTAACTTTCCATGCTTTATCTCTTTCAATCCTTTCATCTGCTCGACGTTGCGCTGCAACAATCCTTACTGCCTTCTTCTCCTTGACTAGATCCTTCTTTTTCTGTTTTAATTCTTGCATTTCAAATTTATCTTTTTCAGACTCAACTAAAAGGTTTATATAGTCCTCTGAGGTGAGTAACTGTGAGCTTCGGCCCAAATGAAGACTACCCGGTGCACCTTGTTGTTTTTTCATTGATACTTTCTCTACTGGTAGCTTTAGGAACCAGTTAAGTATCTTCTCCACCCCTCCCACCTGCATGTCATTGCTTGGTACTTCCCTTTCAGTATTTGATGGAACTGATTGAACTATATCATTATCTTCATTTGATGCCTCATTACGTGCTTCATCTTCTTCCATTGATCTATTGTCCACAAAAAAATGAACAATTTCACCATTCAATTCCACTGTTTGTGAGGGCATGTTCATGCTTTGTTCATTGGTTTCTAAGACACTATGTGCATTCAGATTAATCATTGCTTCTGCTAGCCATGAAGGTGGGGTTACCTGGCTTGGAAATGTCAATTGGTCATTGTCAACTGCATGTTCAACAATGTCATTAACAATATCAACAACAAGAGTTTCATGTTCTTGAGTTGGTGGAACGATCTCCATGTTACTACGAATTTGTTCATAGTTATACTGTGTTTCACATACAGTTTCATCATCTTCATCATATAAGTGTCCTTAAGATAGGGAAATCATATTACTAGCTGCAACAAAATCATCTTGGTCATCTACTTCTTGCACTTCAACACCTGTTTGGGCATTCCCTTCTTCTTGACCATCCACATGAAACACTTGGCTACAACCAGTATCATGGATAAGAGCATCATAGTTTAGTGGCCAGATTCTTGTCCTCCTAAAGCCAACCTTGATATTTGATGGTGTCAAAGCCCTATTAAAAGCTTTACTTGCAAGCTCTGCTAGCTCAAACCTTTTCACCTCAACCCCTGGATTCTTTGCCATCCATGCAATGCGCTCCGACCTGAAATAGTTCTTGAAAGGGTCAAAGGGCCAAACCATGCATGCACCTGGTTCACAGTTCTATATATAGTTTTTCAGTTGATTTTTACCTTTGAATAGATAAAATCCTAGGATTTAAGTACCAGTTCCATTGACACAACATAAAATAGTTATCCACTCCCTACTCTTAGGCAAAATCTTTGGCACATTTCAGCTCCCTCTCTTGGCAATTACCCTCATTCCACAATTCCTCCCTGCGTGTAAACCTGTTTCATCACAGTTCCATATATGGTATGCTCCATAATAATGTTTATCGTAAGCACTAGAAAGTGTGTCATAGAACTTTTGCACAATTGCAGGGTGCAAAGTTAATGCTCTGTCTTTGTCAAGGCCCTCAGCAGTACGCAATACAAGTTTTGGATGCTTTTTTTAAACCCAAACCACCATGATTTAGCAGGAAACCCATCTTTGAATGGGTTTGGCCTCCCTTGACAGATTTGAGCAACTGTGGATTTGAGTTGTATCAACTCTAGCCCATGTCCCAATAGGGCCATTTCTTTACACCACTCAACCACCTCGGCCTCCTCCTCCTTAGTCATAACTGTAAGAGGCCCTCTACATTTTGTATGAGTCAATTCATTTATCCAATAATGTATTGATGAGGGAGGAATACCATGTTTTTTGCAGATGCCTGAACTGAGTATCCATTAAACTCTATCTCGTCAATTGCAACTAACATTTCTTCTTTTGTCCATCCCCTTATAGCACTGATCTTTTTAGTTGAACTTTCCCCTTGGATTGTTGTTGACAGTGGTTCTGTGGCTGATGCTGTGTTAAAATTAGCTTCAGTTGCATGGTCATCCTCAACAATGTTCTGTGGGGTATTGTTGACATTGACATCACCTGTCTTGTCCTCATTAGACGATGTGCATCGTAGCTGCGCACCCCTTGTCACTCTCCTGCCACTTCTCCTTGTAAGAGCAACACAACTACCTTTTGCCATAGATGCAACAATTCGTAAAATTATTGCATGCATTTAGATAAGAATATTTGTAAATTACGCTTTCATGTAAGGCAAAAATGCTTCTGCTTTATTACAGGAAATTATCAACATGTATGTTAGTATCCTTGAAGAATCAAATATACATAATCATTTTGTTGTATGTCTTCAAAATTATCAGTGATTGTTGTTTTGATAACTTGTCTTTACACTTAAAATACCATGACTGTATTGATTGGTTTTGTTATGCATTTCCCAACAGAGCTCTTGTTCGGTTTGACTACTTAAAATATTGTTTTGTTGTTTTGTTGTTTTCTGTAAGGATGCACTTCTCCAGAAATGGATCTCTGGCTATCAAGGAGTTATCATTGGCCAAACCAAGCATGGTATTTAATGTCACTTACAATTGAAGTTTCTAGTCATGTAAACATTCATTTCAACTACAACTCTTATTTGCATCTTGTCTACATATATAAGAGAGGCCATGCCTTTTTCTTAAATTAGGAAATCATATTATCAATTTGTAAAGTTTTGAGTAATTATTGACCTCCTATATCAAATTAGATAAAGTGAATAGGAGTAATGAGGGTGCATTTTGCCACATTTGCAATAGTTTGAGGTTGGTTGTGCCTTCTTGGTGGTCCTTCATTCTCATAGGTTTCCCCTTGTGTACAACAACCTTCCAATAGGGCCCTTCCACTGCTTTGTTTATTTGTTTATGTTATTTTCTTCCTTTTACATTGTTTTGTTTAATTTTTGATCATATTTCAAGAATGATCTAAAACCCCTTTTCCTTTTCTCCTTTCAACTTTTTAGAATGATCTAAACCCCCTTTTCCTTTTCTCCTTTCAACTTTTTCTTCACTTTATTTTGCAGGTCTTGTTTATGCTACCATTAGTCTTGATGATGTTTATTGCTGGCCTCATACAAGGTTTTCAGTACCAACACCGAAAGTTGTATTACAATAGTTGACCACTAATTAAGTAATTCATCTAAAGCTTCTGATCTATATTACAACGAACATAAAGACAATAAATCTATGTTTATCTTCCAATTGGGCCATAGTTTTTGTTTCTTATTATAAAATTTCATTAAGCTTTGTCAAAAATGATTCTCAGAAAGAAATTGACTTGTGAAATTATGGTTAAACAAATTTCAATTGAGTTAATCATCATGTTCCTACATATTTTTGCATGATGTCTTATGATAATTTGCTATTTTAGCCTTCATGTCACTAGAGAAATGTCCAAGAAACCAAACTTCTGCTGCAATACCTAAGGTGCTACCATTATTGTGTTAAGTGAATGGAGGCTAAGGCTCCTTCACTATGTCTAGTCCTTTTAATTGATAAGATGTATAAAATTTCGTTGTCGTGGCAACTTGTGACCATGGTTTACTTCTATTACGAAGACAATAGTTTACTGCTTCAGAAATAAAATGGTATAAGATGATAGTTTACTGCTTCAGAAATAAAGCGGTATAAGATTTGTAGAAATAATTTTAAAACAACGACTTTTCTTGCCGGGCACACCAAGAAAATAAAATCAATACTTTCCTTACACTAAATTGAAATTAAATTACGTCTATAAGTCTAAACATAGAAATAGGTAAATTGTGAAATAAAACTGTAGGTTGTGTGTTGATTTTCATGAAATTGAAACTTAAGGTGCTACCATTATTGTGTTAAGTGAATGGAGGCTAAGGCTATTTCACTATGTCCAGTCCTTTTAATTGATAAGATGTATAAACATTCGTTGTCGTGGAAACTTGTGACCATGGTTTACTTCTGTTACGAAGACAATAGTTTACTGCTTCAGAAATAAAACAGTATAAGATGATAGTTTACTGCTTCAGAAATAAAGCGGTATAAGATTTGTAGAAATAATTTTAAAACAACAACTTCTCTTACCGGGCACACTAAGCAAATAAAATCAATACTTTCCTTCCACTAAATTGAAATTAAATTACGTCTATAAGGTTGAACATAGAAATAGGTGAATTTTGAAATAGAACTATAGGCTGTGTGTTGATTTTCATGAAACTGAAACTGTAAGTGAAACTGAATCTGTAAGAACTGTGATAAATGAAAACAGAACTGTAAGAAAAATGTGTTGTAATTGATATAACTAACCTGGATATACTGGCAACTGTTTTGTGATGTTTTGTCTTCAAGGTTACTGAATAGTTTGAAAGCATAACATGCTAACTTCAACAATGGTTGAATTTATTTTATAGTTTTTGGCACTTGAATTTAATTGGTGATAAGGATGGACATGGATTGCAATGGCTTCATTTTGAATATGTGGTCTGAATTTAATTTGATGTGACCTAATGGTTGGGAATTTGTTATTTGTTGATCAATGTGCTTTGATTTGTTCTAATGAGAAAATAGAATGAGTTGGGTGTCATTTATTGAAGTTATTGGGTTGGGTGTCATTTATTGAACAAAGTGGGTTTAAATGTTATTGGGTTGGGTGTCATTTCTTGAACATAGAGGGTTTAGTTGTTGAACAACATAGCAGTTATGGCTGACATACATTCACTTTTATTTGGGATATAGAGCTTCAGATCTGATCAGTGCTACTTTGTAATTCTGGAATAGAACATTTTGGAAGCGTTTATGGTTTTATCTGTTTTCTAGTTGGGTCAATATGGTTTGCACTCTTAAGTATTGAGATATTATTTATGGAGAGTTATGGGCTCAATGAATGTTTTGGGAAATTTTGGACATAAATTAATACTTAATGTTATTTATCTTTGTTTAAATATTGGTTGCAAAAGTCTCAATTTCTTGATAGATTAGTGGGACCAGTACTATGTGAATCAATGATCCTATCTCCTAGAATAAATATAGTAAATTCAATTCTATTCCCACGTTGCCCGTCCAAAGCTCCATTCCGTAACGACATTTGCCTCTTTGCAGATTGACGGTTTGTCATTTTGAAAATGCGTGCGTGGTGTACAACACCATTGCAGATGAGTTTGGTGTACCGCGGGCGACGAGATCACTCAGAATTCAGGCTGGGAATTCGAAGAGTCAACTTAGGGTTCTGCTATTTATTTATGTTATATAAAAAAATTGGAGCATTAACAGAAGTAACTTATGATTTTATTATTAATTTAATTTAGATAAAATAATAGAAATTCAAAGGAACTTACGTGCAGGTTAGGAATTTCAACCAACGGTTACGTGCAGGTTAGGAATTTCAACCAACGGTTTCTGCGACTCTCAGATTGGTTTGATCATTTTAACACACAATGTTGATAAGTGGAATTTTTTTGGGTTGTATTTGAAGTGAAAATCACCTTGTAACTGCAATTCGATACCCACCATATGTGTGTTCAAGAATTCTATTTACACATTTAAAAAAAAATTGTATTTATATTAAACGCATCTTTTTAAGAAGTGTTTTTTACAGTAATTGTCCACCTCACGTATTGGTCAATCAATTCCACTCCAGCCCCAATCTTTTTAAGAAGCCTGTGACAGAACATGCAGCTTCGCTACTTTATTCTAGCGTCTGCTAATTCATTCTCTTGTCGACATGATGTCGCATCCAAACTTGGCACCAAACTCGATTTAGATATTATGTAGAAGACAAATGTACACTTCAATTTATATATTCGAAATTTCTTGTATCCGAAATCATTGATGAACAGCGGATTCGAATGTTAGAAGTTAGAGCGGCCGAGATGCCATTTTATATCCACACATGTATCTCCTCATTATAACTAGATAGCTGATGCAATGTCCGGACCATGATTCAGGCCTTTTAAGTGTTTTACTGTGGATGGGATCATAAAGGGACACCTTAGAACCTTTAAATTCTTACTAGAAATTCTTAGCATTTGAGTTTTCACTTTAAGTGTTTTAAGTGTTTATTATATTTTTATTAATTGAAGCCATGCCCATGCTTAGATACTCCTTTGACACAAAAGTCTGAATGGAACTTTAAGTTGGAAATCCCGATAATCTGTAAAAACTCTCTCTCGTTGAGTAAACGTCTACATAATGGATCAAGCTTGGGCATATTAACTTATAACTTGAGGATGGAACTTTTATATTTACATATGGTAATAAATGGAAATCTAGATGTTCTTCCAAAGTTTAAATATGCACTGAAGTAGATTGGAAATTTATTAATATTTATATAGCACTATTACACAACATTAAAAAATAATTTTTTATTTTAGTTATTTTATATTAAAATTTAATATCAATTAAATTATTTTAAATATAAAATTTAAGACAAAAAACAATTTGAAATAAAAATATTTAAAAACAAAATTTTATATTTAAGACAAATATTTTATGACAAAAACAGTGTGAGACAAAAATATTTTAAGACAAAATTTTGTATTTAAAACAAATAGTTTAATACAAACTTTATATTTAAGACAAAAAAAGTTCGAGACAAAATTATTTTAAGACAAAATTTTATATTTAAGACAAAAACAATTTAAGAGGAAATTTTTTTAAGACAAAAACAGTTTGAAACAATAATATTTTAAGACAAAACTCTATTTTTAAGACAATGACCACTAAACCCATTTAAGACAATTAACAATTAAGAGAAAAGCATATCAATTTCAGAATTGATTATGAGGATACCTTTGCTCCTATAGCAAAGTACTCATCTATTATATCAATTCTTGCTCTACCTATGCAAATGGTCAATTTCAGAATTGATTATGAGGATACCTTTGTTCCTATAGCAAAGTACTCATCTATTATATCAATTCTTGCTCTAGCTATGCAAATGGGGTGGAAGATCCACTAGATGGATGTAAAAACAAAATTTCCAATAGAATTATTGAGGAGGAGGTGTACATCGAGCAACCAAAAGAATTTGAGACATTTGAACGTGAGTCTCATGTGTGTAGACTCAAGAAAGCATTGTATGGTTTCAAACAAGCACCCTGTGCTTAGTACACCATGATCGATAGTTATCTCACTGGTTTGGGTTTCACCACAATTGACGCAGATGCAAACCTCAATCACATCTTGGTAGAAGGTAAATTTGTTATTATTGTCTTATATGTTGTTGGTTTGATTTCAACTAATGATGAGCAACTGATCAAATCTTGCAAGGAGGACCTTGTAATGTTATTTGAAATGTTGAACATGGGTCTCATGCAGTACTTCTCTGGTTGGAAGTATGGGAAGATGACAGAAAATTGTTTGTCTCTCAAGGCAAGTATGCAAATGAGATACTACATAGATTATGCATGGTGAGATGTAATCCCATGGAGACACCTCTAGCAAACAACTGGAGGAAGGAGGATGTTAGTTCAAGTGAAGAAGTGGATGCTACCATTTATCAACAATTAGTGGGTTCACTCGTGTATCTTATGAACACATGACCATATATGTGCTATGCAGTAAACCAGCTAAGCCAAGTTATAGTTAGGCCAGCCAAATTATTTTGGAAGACAGTTAAGCTTATTTTACAGTACCTAGAGGCACTACTCAGTTTGGACTATGGTATAGGCAGGTAGAGGTAGTGAAGTTGTGTGGCTTCATAGATGCAAATTGGGCACGAAGTCCATCAGATTGAAAGAGTACATCAGGTGGAATTTTCAGTTTTGGGTTTACAGTTGTTTTTTGGTACAACATGAAGTAAAGATATCTGGCATTCAGCTCAGCATAAGTATAATACATGGCTACAAGTCAAGCAACATGTGAGGCGATATGGATGAGAAAGATACTTGTTGGACTGTTTGATTAGATGATGTATCCAATTGTGATCTACTGTGATAATCATAGTTGCATCAAACTCTCTGAGAATCCTGTATTGCATGATTGATCCAAGCAAATAGATATATGGTATCAACATTTACGGGATTGTGTGCAAAGGCGATAATGTTGCTACACTACATTCCAATAGAGGAACAAGATGCTGGCATTTTGAAAAAATAATTGTCAAGAGGGAAGTTTGAGTTCCACAAGTGTAGGATAGGGGTGGTTGATAATCCCTTTCTTGCTGAGAGGGAGTGTTGAAAAATGGAGAAATAAATTCTCAATTTGATTTTGCCTTCATTAAATTGATAAAAAATTAATTTCCACATCAATAGACAACTTGGATGCAGTTAACTTATGTGACATGGCTCGTGTCACCCGGTTTACTCAGTAAATTTGAGTTGGAGGAGATAGAATTTATTTAAGCATGTGGGATTGCTAATTTGTAGCAACCAAAGTCAGTTATCTCAAGTTGTTTTTAGTTAAGCTAGTTCTAACTATTCGAGGATCTAGTGGAAGGTCAGTTGTGCAGTGGGACTTTAGTGGTGAAACACATGTGGATGGTGACTAGAAAGTGAGTTGTGAATTGATGAATCTACCAATCGACCTTGTTGATGATGGTGAAGATTCCAATAAAGAAGTGAATAACATGTTTGATTTAGTTGGTATTCTTGTAGTTGATGATGACCTCTTTGCATCAAAGTTTGAGGCATTTAAGTTTGAGAATAGATTCAAAAGATGATATTACCGATGGAGACATCATTTGTATTGTAGGGGTTGTTACCTTTCCATTGGATATGGTTGGTGATATGAAGAATACTCAACTTCTAATAAAGATTCATACTAACTCTAACAAGCCTATGGATGCTTGTTTACAAAGGGATACACCTTTCGACTCATCTAATTGGATTCTTTGTTTGTTCATGTTATTTTTTGTTCTCAACCTTCCTTCTCTAAGGGTTTGAGACTATTTGCTTCATTTATTTTACATGGCCCAATGGAAGAAGAAGAATGGAGCTTGTGTCCACAACTTTTCCATTTCGCTAAGTTACAAATAAAAAGAGTCGAATTATATAGCCAATAGACTAATAGCCTCTTCATACACATTTGATCAGCTATTCATATCTCTCACCTATCACTGTAGCTCAATGGAATGGCATCTAATAGCTCTAGTGGGAAAGAGTTCAATTTTATGCCCAATACACTAGTAGAAATGGAGTACTTGTGAAGGAAATGATCTCCATTGGGGATTTCCATTTTTATTGCAACAGACAAGAAGAATCTTGGTGCTGGAGGAAGATATAAAAGATCTCTACCAAAAACATAATTTCGTCGCTCTCCTAGTGCCATTAATTTTTGTTAACTCATTCAAATGCAGGTAATATATAAGAATTCGTTACTATATATGAAATTTTCTCTCTTTCCAATAGAAAAATAGGTTCATCCTAGTATTAATATATAAAATAAGGTTCATTAATATGTATGGTTCAATTGCGTTTGATAATCCTATTTCTCCAAAGGATTTTCTGTTTTATTTTGTTTTTTTTTTTTTTTGGTTTAAGATATGGTGATACCTTTAAACATGATGTAATTTTGAATAAAATTAGAAGTGGAACAACAAGTTGGGGTTTGAATTTCGTTTGTAGTAGTAGGCTACTTGAATTTTCCATCAAAATGTCTTGTGGGGGTTCAACATAGAATAATCTTTGGATGGAAAGGTTTGTTATGGGTGGTATGTCTTTTAGCCCTTAAACTCATTATATTCTTTGTTTGTTCATGGTATTTGTTGTTCTCAACTTTCCTTTTCCAAAGGGTTGATACTATTTGCTTTATTCGTTTGTCATGGCCCAGTGAAAGAAGAAGAATGTGACTTATCTCCACATATTTTCCATTTCTCTAAGTTACAAATAAAAAAAATCCAATTCTATAGCCAAGAGACTAATAGCCTCTTGATACACCTTTAGTGAGCTATGCATGAAGACCTTGGATGAGGGTATAACTACAATCTAGGTTTTTGAACTCAAGAGTTCGTTCTTACACACATTTAAAATCTACCCTTTTCCCATTTGATCATTGTTTCCACACTGATGTTTTATATTTTGGATCATTTGATTAAAATTTGTAAGTCTGTATAAATGTATTCATGATTTGGCAAGCATATTTTGATGTAAATGAAACTTCTATATCTTCAAGAAAGACCATTCCTAGAGTGGACAATAAGGTAATGAAAAAAATTATACGTTCACAAATGCTATGTTCCTAGTGGTTAGCTTATTATCTTGAATTTATTGGTTATATCATTGTTTCCACTTCTTTCTTCTTAAATTACTTTGTTTCACATTTTATGCTCATGTTTCTTGGGCTATATTGATCTCATTTTTTTTTTGGTCCAGATATCTTAGTGAATCGTTGTCACTACCTTCTAAATCAATGGTTGCATATTCTTCACTGGAATCATAAAGCGGAGGCAAATAACTGCAACTATTTTGAGTGCCATGGTTATACTGTTCATTGTTGTATAAGCACATGAAATATCCTAAAACAACCCCATTATAGTTGGCACAAAATTCCAACAATCTAGCTATGTTAGCATGATCAACAGGATCCAATGTTTCATGATGAGAATAAATTAACAATGCCATATTGGGGGATCTCATGAAGCCACTCTCATTCATGGATGATGTAGTGTAAGTCCATTAATTTTTTCTGAATTTGGATTATAACAAAAGGAGCCTTCAATTGGATTCAAGTTGTTGTAGACATGCAATGTATTTGAAACTCGGAGTCTTTGAACGTCTAGATCATTGTTCCATTGTAATATATATTGAAAATTATGGTTCTTACATTTTTTTTTTCTAGAGATGGTTAAAATTCTTGAATTTTTAGCAGCTAACTCTCATTGCTGAGAGATGCAAATTCTTAGAACAAGAACTATGGAAAATTAATATGTACTTTGGAAGCCTCAATATTCATTGAGATTGTCTCACCCTTAACAATATCTTTCTTGATCCAAGAGTTCTAGTAATTTTAAATATCATTATCTATTCTTCTATGTGGATGGAATGCTATGTATGCCCACTTGCACATATTTAATCCATTAAAATATATCTTAAATTAAAACCTTTAATGCACCATCAAGAACTAATAAATCAATGAAACTTAAACCAACCTATTTTTGAAAATGATTTGCAGATGAATGATAATATTTTATTCATTTGGACTAAAACTACCTCACTTGATATCAACTCTCAAGTAGTTGATCCATCATAATCTGTAGCTCTTTCCACAATGAATGTTGAAGACCTGCCATGAAAGTAAATATGAATTAATGCACAATAATACTAAAAAAACCATAGTTTTAGTTGTTGTTAGGCATGTTATTGTTGGGTAAGGAGGGTTTGTAGCAATAGGCATTGTTGGTCCCACATTTGTTCAACCAAGATTTGCACAAATATGGAGTTTTGGGAGTCTCTCGATTTATTGGAGCTTTGACAAAGAGCCATGGCCTTACCTTCTCCACACTGGAGGAACCCTAGGAGTCGACTTACCATGCAGAGCCTTGAAAACTTATTTTCCTTGCTAGACTCACTGTGTAGAGCCCCAAAAAGCTATTTTCGGGGTTGTTGATGCGATGGCTAAGTAAAGAAACTTTACTGATTACATTCAATGCTTACGTGCTTAAACAACATGACTGGAGAATAACAGTGTCCATAGTTGATGAGTAAAGCCCAATAAATGGCATATGGTCAAAGCTAGATCCTTCGAAGGAGAATCTCAAAACTGACCCTATCTTCATGACTCATCATTCTCACTCATGGTTGAGGTTACGTCTACACTTATTTTGACCAGGCTATTGAAAATGATCTATTAGCTTTTCCACAACATCAAACAAATTAAGCATGTTGAAACATAGTAGCATATTATGGAAGTAGGATAGAGAAAGTGTTAACAAGTTGCCACATGTAACATCCCTCACTAGGGATCCCTTGAAAAACCTCATGAACACTAGAGATTTTATTTTTTTCTCAAAATGCATGTTGAAGCTGAACTTCTTAAAACAACTGCATGTTGAAGTTGAACTTTTTAAAGCAACTTTGAAGATTTAGAAATTTTTTTATATAAAAAATGTTTAATGCGTAATTTTTTAAGAATAAGTTGGATTCATATATAATTTCTTGTTATTATATTTGTATAGATGAACTAAGTTGCATATAATTTGAATTTTGATAAAATTGGATTATTATATTTTTTTTCATCCATCTCATGCATTTGGAGTGGAAAAAGTGGAGGAAAGAGCTCACGGGATTGTTTTTACCAGCGAGACCCAGTTTGGCGAAATGGAAACTTTAACCTTCTCAAAGCGTTTTGACGCATCAAATGACAGTTTTTAGGGGTAAAAATTTGCCACTTTAGCATAGAACTTTTCCATGCAATTCTACACAGATACCTTTCCAACTGCACAAGAAGCACGTCAATGATAGTTTGTATGCAAAAGTTGTGCCACTCAGAAGTTGACCTTTATGTTTTCACACCTATAGGTCGGGAGGATGCCGTGTCAGCCCCCATTATTCATGGAGAAGGAGATAGCCATGTTTTTGTGATGTAAAAAACTCTAGAAGAGTCTATTTGGTAACCCTAGTTAAGAGTTGACGTAGTCAAACTTAACCACTAGTAGGTTATTGCACCGTGTTATAACTGCGCCACTAGGAGGAAGAGGCACTCCATTCTTTCGAGAACATTTTGTTACATAGTACGACAAAGATAGCTTCGAGAGATAGGAGGTAGAGTACACAGAAAGGATCTGTGCACTGTAGCATCCCACGGGCCACAAACATTACTTCTCTGTACCTGCAGCCATATTTCCAGATAGAGAAAGAGAGCAAAGCGACCTTACCTTCCAATTGGGTTTTCTCCTGAAATGGTTTTGCGAAGAACATATCTTGTGTCTTATGTGTGTGTGATCTTATTTTGTCGTTCTCTACATTTTTGCATAATTTCCATTCACATGCATGCACTAATTACAGTAAAATATACATATCTAGAATTTAAATAAACTTGTAACAGTGTAAAAATATGGTATTTTAATATATTATTATCAGATCTATTATGATGAATTGTCCAGTGAAATATCCACGACAGTTTATGGATAAAAGTTTGACTTAAATTTTAAACAACCTCTATGTCAATGTGCTTAATTAAAGTCACAATGATAATTTGCAAAGGGTTTGTAGAAAATATTGAAAACTCTCACACTCATAATAGATCATACTATCAACGCAGAGGTTCAGTTTCAAATATAATAAGAAAACAATAGTGTAGACACCATTAAGTCAAGTGATGGAAAGCAAACAACCATTGGCATACCATTTTATAAATTATATTTTCTAAGTTAGGAACATGTGACAATTGTCAGGTTGGAAAGTATTAACTCCAATGTCTCTTCAAATCCAACTATCATGCATTCCCTTCACTCTTTCGAGGCCATTAATTATGTATTGTTCTATGCTTGATTTATAGTTTCTTTTTTGAACAATCAAGGCATCTTCACTCCCTTTTACATATAGGTGCTTGATTGATCATTGCAACTTGTTTAAAGAATGAAGAAAACCATCATTTTATGGCTTGGGTTCAAGAAGGTGAATTGTAGCCAACTTAATTCCACATATCTATTATCTTTGCATGTTTGGGTTCAAGAAGGTTAATTGTAGCCAACTTCATTCCACATGAATGGATTCCTTCTCCAAAATACATACTTATAATACTTGTATAGAGTCCTACATTGGAATTCATACAACCATATCTCGTGATGGTTTCATTGTTGCATGAAACCAAATAGCCACCTCTTCTCTAAATATAATAATATGGATCTCAGAGACCAACCCATTTTCTTGTCATTTCTTACCCATGTAGAAGAATTTCTCATCATGTGATTGTGCCCACTATTGTAAGTTAGCATGCTTGAAGTGCCTAATACAAATATAGTGGCACCATTATTAGTTTCCCACAAAGCATTGACATAATCACTAATGACTTCTCATGCAAACTTCAAGATTCAGACATTTTGGTTTTTAGAAGGCATGGAACAGAGGGAAAATATTATCATTATTATGTCACCAAATCTCTTGTCATGGATGCTATTCTTTTCAAGATATAGCATGATAGGTACTACAAGGATGTCCAACTTCACCATGCCTCAATTATTGTGGTTCCTACTATACTTACAAATATCTCTACACAAATACACAACATTTTTTATGATATATTAAATTACTTCATATGTACTACCTCATTGTGCACCATTAGGTGTTGTAGTATTTATAAACAAGAGCTAAGGAAAGAACATACAAACCACTATTGAAGCCCTGTGATACCACCTCCAAAATTTATCTGTGAACAAGCTCAAAGCATGCTATGTGGTTTGGGACACATCTATGAGGGACCTAAGGGGACTGGAATTCTCACAAAAGAGAAAAAACAAAAATGAACATATAATTACGGTGCCCCACATTGTTATTCACACTTAGTGCAGTGGATAACATATGGCAGGATTAACACACTTTATTAGGAAATGCACTACCTTCTAACCCATAGATGAGACAACTATGGTGGACACCTAATCTCATTCAATGGCCCCACATTATTTCTCTATACTTGTAAGCATAAATTTAGATTTGAAATCTTTCACGAAGAGATTGTACTATAATGCTTGCACACATAGGACTTTTGGTATAGGTATGCCATAATATATTTTTATTCCCATGAATTTTATGAAAACCATTAAATTGAAACACTTCTCTCACATTCTATCAATGACTTTCAAGTAGATATGAATGGAAACACACGAACTTAGTACATCTTCATGACTTCTTATGGATACAAGGTGCTTTAGACATGAAAAATTTGGATTGGGAATATGTTGTGGAAGTAAGTTATGTTAAGGCATTCTTTGATAAAAATGAAATATCTTAGCATCCTTGAAACATCCATTCTCCATTGAGGATGCCCCTGGTTTAAGTACAACAAAACCCCTTTCTTCAATCCCATTTGAGGACTACACAAATCTACTTAATTAAGTTTAATACACATATTTCTATACAACATATAGAAAACCTTTACCCCTATTATATGCTCAATATATTATTTAATTTTTTCCTCATTTTTTATGCCCCAATATGAATGCACCTGGTATGGTACATTGCTTTGTCACTTGCTGCTTTTTATTTCTTCCTCCCTCATTCTTGGAAGCTTCCTCTAGACAACCACCTCTAGTTTCTTGTTTTCCTTCGCTTCCATTCTTGACCCTCTCCCCTTCTCTCGTACTTAGGCTCTTATAGTCATCTACAGTGTGACCTCTCTATATTCCTTCAGCCTAATTCCTTTCATTACATGTTCCACCTTACATGTTAGCACGATGGCTATGTAACCCTATTCCTAATATATTTACCCCCAAATAATGGATCCAAACTATACAAAATCCTAAAAAAATCCACAATTATTGGTTCTTCACCCTACCAACCCTGATTCACCTTAGTATGCAGACGGATTGTGAATATGGTCGAAGTAATTAAATATTTTCAAAAGATTTGGAAAAAACAGCATTCAAAAGGTTCATGAAAAAATCTATGGATAAACATTATCTGCATTAGTGGATAGTCTATTACCAGGATAACTTGTCTAACACTCACTAGTGATATCTATATAAGGCTTACTACAACATGGATACTTATAGTAGGTTATGCTTCTAATAAGCCAACCTATATGAGCTACTCACATAATGTAGATATTTTATGGGGTAAGGCAATCACGTGGGCAATATAGAGAAACAATACCACTTTAGGAGGGAAATTGAAGGGTCCAATCTCGAAAACCACTCCCACCACCTTAATCTCAACTTAACAGGCTACTATAGGGTGGTTGGTTTCAACTACTGCTCATTTTTATTAATTTTGGTTTGCTTCTAGTCTAGGTTTACTTTTTATCTTCCCCCATTTGTTGTGTTGATGAAACCTGTGTATCTTCATGGAGGTCCTTCTAGTTGTAGTACTAGACTTACATGGCATTGCAGTCCATCCCCTAAATCCCTGAGCTTTTCCTGGTCTCTGTTTGAGCTTTATTAATACCCAAACTTTTCTTCCATGCCTCATCAATAGGCATGAGTTAGGAGGGGGGCCACTTACTACCAAGAGTGGGTCGATAAGGGGAGTACAAGAATGCATCACTATCTAGAGGATGTTGTCTCCCACTTTGTGACGTCATGTCAGGACCCATTCATGAAGAGCTCGTTCATGCTAAGGGGGAAGCTTCTTCTCACAAACTACCACTCTTAGAAACGAAGTTTCTTACTAAATGGGTAGATTGGATTCTCAATATAGGGCATATGAGAGGTTGTTTCAATTAGTACATGAAAACAATTGATCTCTACTGGCATAAGGAATTTCTATTGGGGTGCACTCTCTTGGACTGACACGAGCATCACGTGGATATTCTCCAATCCCTTGAGCATCTACATCGACATCTAAAGGACTTAAATCAAAGAATAGACAAGATTGAAAAACATCTCGACATCCTCCCCTTAGCAAGAGAAACCTCTCGAGATACCAAATAACCCATTTAAGTCATTTTTTGCACTTATCCCTTCTACCTAGTTTCTAATATATCTACGATTTATGATTCTTTTGTTAATGACACTTTTCTACATTAGTGTAAATCCCTAAACTTTTATATGTTAAATTTTGTATCTCCTAATATTTATTTATCTCATATTATTAAAGAAAAACCATTTTTAGATTCGGTCGAATCTCCTTAAAAACTTAACTTTTCAACTTATCTTACAATTTCTAATTTTAAAAGCACTCTAATTTATCTTATAAATATATATAAATGAATTTAATTTTAAACAAATTAGTTAAAAAATAATAAAAAATTAAAATTTTGAATAAGCTTTAAGCATATGTCTTTCCAAGCACATGCAGATATTTAATGATTGCGTTCAAGTTGAGAAGCAAAATCTCATTGTACTAAAATTATTATAGGTCTGTTTAATATGATTTCCCATATAATGATATCATTATTTTCATTTTCATGGATGGTTTCTAGCTCACTTATTTATCTTAAATATAATTCACTCGGTACAACGAAGTGAGATATGCTTAAAATGTTGAAATTTTAGTTACTTTTAGGAGAAATTTTAATTAATTTTATGATAAATTTTAGTTAATTTTGTGGAAATATGTAAAGTTTAAAATGCTGGATTCTATTTTATAAAAATATTTGGAGTTAACTTTTTGGAAGTTTTTCTGGTGGGTTTTTTGGTCAAAATCCGGCAGCAATTTATTGGAATCGCAAGTTTGATAGCTAGTTTCTACACAATCAAAGCGTCCCAGGGGTTTTCCAAGGTGCTGAATCCAAATATGCAGTGAAAAAACCATTTTAACTGCAACAAATCAAGATTTCACCTCAATTTCTTCCCCCGGATTCCGTCACCGGAATCTCCAAAAAATCGCATTATAGACAACTCCAAAATATTTAAATTTTACGATTTTTACTAATTTTTTTAAAATAACCATTTATAATTTATAAATTAAAATAAATAATTATAATAAAAATTAATAAACTTTAACTTTAAAATATTAATCCATTCTGAATTTAACTTTTAAAATTTCAAATATATTTATAAAAAACTTTCTAAAATAAAACATGGAAGAAAAACTATCCAACTTATTAAATAATAAGTATATTAAAATTAATTGATGAACATATATTTATTTAAATAAAAAAAGCTAAGAAATTTAATTGGGTGGTTTCATGTTGTATGGTTTATTTCTGTTTTTAAATGGTGTATTATATACTAGCAATTGCACCAAAAGGTGCAAAGCAACACTGATAAGAGAAGTGGAAAAAATGTGGAAAGAAACAAACTTTTTGACCCGTGCATCTAAGGAACCACTCCAGCCCTTGCAATCAAAGTGCATCCCCATAGCTTTTGTTCCTACAACACGACAACACAACCCACTTTGATAACACAACCCACTTTGATGGCAAGAAATAGAGTGGTTCTTGAGGTGCAAGGCCATAAAATTTCTTCCCTTCAACATGACATTGCACACCTAATAAGGTGACATAAATGTTACAACCTAACATGACGACAATTTTTTCCACATTTACCCACTCCTATCAATATTCACCTTTCCATGCCATTATTAATTATTCTTATATGGTGTTGAAACTGCATCTGCACTAAGGAAATAATATGAACTCATTGACTTAATGAATACTTTTCACACAATGTGTGAGGTTTTTTCTTATTTTAAACTACTATGATATATGCACTAGGGATATGATATGAACTCATGACTTAATGAATTCC
The DNA here is from genome assembly GCA_031772625.1 of Pinus tabuliformis. Classification (NCBI taxonomy): domain Eukaryota; kingdom Viridiplantae; phylum Streptophyta; class Pinopsida; order Pinales; family Pinaceae; genus Pinus; species Pinus tabuliformis. The sequence continues at coordinate 676,541,804 of CM062808.1, read as the reverse complement.
TTTCACATAATCCGTGAAGTTTTTTATTATTTTAGACTACTATTTTATATGATAGAGTAAATCTCATATGTTTTAAATTAATTAAAAATAAATACATTTACATTATCTAACTAGGTGTTATTAAATAATTGTTATATTATATTAACAAAAAAAATAGAATATATTAATTATTTTTTGTACGATGTTGAAATTGTTTATGCATTAACGATATTTTTTTAATATTTTATTTATTATTATTTCAAGATTTTAGTTAGGTTTTTTTAATTGAGAAGCTTATTTTATGATCTAGTATGAGGGGATGTGTAAGTTTGTCCTTCATCTATACCTTTTTACATTAAAAACAGAAAATAAAATTTGTTTTAAATAGAAAAATCATGTGTGAATAAGATGTTTAAATGTCATACTGAGGATCTATGTCAGTGCCCCTTTAAACTAAAAATAAAAAATAAAATTTGTTTTAAATAGAAAAATCATGTGTGAATAAGATGTTTAAATGTCATACTTCTAAAAAATATTTAAATAAACTATTTGAAGATCTATGTTAACTAATTTATGTCCATATCAAATTCATATTAAAAAAAAATATATATGGGTAAATTTTTTATTTGGTTCTATATGTACTCTATTTAGCATTCAAAAATATACTTTAAACAATAAAAAATAACACATTGTATTTTGCACTTTAAAAAAATTTACACATAAAAAAATTTAATCCCTCACAGCTCACACCCATGTAATATCTTTAATTAAAATGAATCTATCCTAATTTTTAAACTAAAAAAATTGATAAAACATGACATTTGTCTTTGATAGGCCTAGGGTTGATTGGAGGGAATGTCGAAATGCTCGTCGACTTGATCATTCACATACATGCTTCCGTTTTTAACTTATAATCTAGTTTTGAGTTTAGATGATCACATATTGTTTAACAAACGCTTACAGATAGACTAAATAAATTGGAAAACAATTGAATAATAATACTATTGCATTAACCAGGATTGTAAGATTATACTCCTATGTTCGGAAAATGGAGAAGGCAGCCCATCCGATCACTTCCAGGGCGTCAAGATTGCACACGCCCTGATGTCTGTATGGATTGCAAGTTCCTAGTTGTGTGTATACTAGTCTGAAGCCTTGAGTTGGAAGCACCAAGAGGGAGTACTTGCACAAGAGAAAAAATAAAATGCAGGAAAACGCAAAGCCACTACAGACAGAATAAAAGAAAAGATAAGTGCGATAGAATCGAAGGAGAGTAAAGCGAAGCGTCATACATATATATAACCACAATGAAATAAGCTCTAGGACATCAGTCGAGGCAGAGTGAGTGTCTTGGTTGGAGTAGTGAAAACACCAAGTACTTGCACTCAAACGAAGTAGGTCGTGAGTGCGAGTTTACGAAACAGTTGCTACGCTACCTTTGACTCGGCTGGGGATCCTTACCATCTATTAAGGGATATAATTCCTTGACATCGTACTCTTATTTCACGATGCATTATTAACTAATAACCCCCAGTGTCTGGGTGCTAGTAGTTCAATATAACAGAAGCAACTTTTGTGATCATTCTCTCGCGCATTTCTTCATCAGACTCTTGGATGTGAGGACTATATGGTATCTAATGGCATGAAAAATGTCCTTATTGACCAAACTATTGTTGCTTTAACAAGATTTAAACGTCCAGTAAATGCAATGCATAAATATCTAAAAAAAAAAAAAAAACCTTTTGGCAAATACAATGCTTATAATAATACAATTTAGAATTGTAAATATTTGTCATAAAACATCCTGCTGAAGTCACCTTGAAAAACTTCAGCCTAGAGTTTACCACAAATCCCAGAAGTGACACTAAATAAGAGAATGATAATAAAATCCACAAAAATTATTCACCACAATAGGAATCCTCTAGAAACTGCTTTGGTAGGGTCTTCTTTCCATGAAAATAGATATAAAAGTTTTTCAAGCTGAACATACAGAAACGTCAAATGTGTGGGACTTACATAAGGTTGTTTAGGGCCCGACGCTCTCACTATCCTTCTTGACTAAAAAGTTCCTATCAATTTATTTTATTGCTCACCTCAATGAAGTTGTCTTCAATCTTGATCCTGCTTGTGGCCCAAATCCCGGTGCTAAAGTAATAGTGACTCCTTTTTGTCACTCAGTGCGTGGGTTACCAAGCAACACCATTCTTTTTACCTGCTAGTAATAATGGTAAGAACAATAATATTTTTGTAGTCGCCTTGATGCTTAGCCTGCCAGATATAGCGTTTAAACTATAAAATCATTTTTCATCTTAATTATTTTCATCCTCAAAGAAATCCTAATTTTTAAAATATATTATTTTGTAAATATCTGCCGATTTAAGAGATGTTGTCCGTCATTGTCATTTCAATTATATGGTGTCCTAATGTAAACAACCTACGTATGTAGAATATGATGGCACAACGCTAACCTATGTGACAAGTGTTATAAACGTGTTAAAGAGAAGCAAGTGTGAGTGAAGAGGGATCCTCAACGAGATTCAGGACGTGGCAACCCACCATGTTATTTTTCTATGAATCGTCTGCTTTTCATTACTTGAAATATTCATCCATTTCAACTTTTGAAGAAATTAGGGAATACAGGAGGATAAACGGTATTCATCCCTCTCAACTTCTAAAGAAACTAGGGAATACAGGAGCACAAACAATGCTTAACCTTCTGAATTCAACTGTATTGATACAGCTGAATACATATTGAAATAATTACTGGTAATTTGAATATGGTTGCAGAACTGGGACAGGACGTTAACAATGCGGCGGTGTTGGTTATGTTGGTCGGTTTTTTGATTACCATATTTCAGGCCGCTTCAACTGAGTTTGCTGGAAAAATCAATGGAAAATAACAAGATTGGACATGTGGAGGAGAAGGCCCGAGAGGCCATGGAAATGAGTGAGAAAACAATTGGAGGTGCATGTACAACATCGTGGGATGCAGTCAAAAGCTGAGCTAATGTGGCCTCTCAAAAATTGCCGAAATCCTTCGGTTTGAAGAAGACAACAACGCCAACTTCTGGCTTCCCAATAAGAGCTAGATAGAAATATTATATAGCCATTTAATTTCATTAAAATGCACAATTAACAATGTACATGGCTATGATTTGACAATTGACTCTCCAATAAATCACAAACACTAGAGAGGAATTTTGTTTACTCGTGTATGGTAGGTTGAATACTTTTTTTTTTTTCACTACGAAAAGACTTGATATATTATATTATATAATCAATACAAAAAACTTGATATATTATATTATATAATCAATAACTTGATATATTATATTATATAATCAATATTCAGAATATACACAATACTTGCGAGTGCCTGCCAAGTATTCCATCATATAGACCATGTGGGTATGCATATCCAATATCCCATCCAAATAATGTCACAACAAACATATTACTGAAATAACAAAATAGTCCATAGACCTAGATTTGTTCCAGAATAAACATAAAAGGACATAGATAATTACATCAAAATTGACTTAAAAAATATGCACTTGGCATATCTGCTACTCTACCATACCATCTATCCGAGCGATTGAGAAAATAGCATGACCTTCCATCCAAGTGAGTGAATTGATGAGTATTAAGACTAGTAAACATACAACAATGTACCAAAAAAGAGGGGATATAAAAATTACCCAAGAAATGGAAACTCTCTGACATCTAAAATGTTTTGATTCAGAATTATTTCCATGTGCATATTACCGAAATTACCTAGTAGTCCCCTCTTCGAAATTTCATCAACTTCCTTGTTTCGTTCTCTATCAATATGCATAATAGTATAATTTTTGAGTTGATTCCATAGACGACCAATTCTCCCCAGCCAACCAAGTAGCAAGGGATTGTTGATGTTTTCCCTGCCCATGATTTGATCTATGATAATCTTGGAATCCCCATAGATATGTATAGCAAAGATACCAAGAAAGTTGGTCAAACATAGGAGGCCCCATAAAGCCATTGCTTCAGCTCCGATGTTAGTGCCACTTCCCCCATACCAGTGAGTCTTGTATGCCAATTCGTTTGAAATAGAAATCCAAAATCGACAACCACATTTGTTCCGTTGTGTAGCACCATCAAAAAAATCCATTGGATATTCCATTTAAAGACTCGTCTGCTGGTGCTGTGGTATTTCGGAGCCTAATTCAATAGAAGTCTATATAGAAAGATTAGATAAAGTACTTTCAAAAACCTTATAGAAATCTCACGTGGAGTTATGAAATATGCATTTATTTCTCCACTTCCATATATCCCAAAAAAGTATGAGTGGAATGGATCTCCAAACTATCTTCTGAGTACTCCACCACTTCAAGCAATCCACAATGCAGTCATGTTAAATATAAGGAAAACCGATATGTGATGATAGCCTTTTCCATACCTGAACCGTATGTTGACACTTGAGGAACATGTGATTGCTGTTTTCCACTTCCATTATGCAAATAGAACAAATACTAGGACCATGCCACTACCTCTTCTGCAAGTTCTCCCATGAGTGATTTTTATTATGGAAAACCAACCATGAGAAAAGGATAATTTTGATTGGGATTTTGGTCTTCCAAAAGGCATATAAAACATGTTTATCCCCCTACTGAGCATTTTCGATACATAGAGAAAGATATGTATCAGCAACAATTATGTTTCCAGACTTCATCTTCCCTGTCCAAATTAGGTTGTCTTGTAATCCCGCACGACGAATCCCAAGATTCTTCATACCAACAATAATTTGATTCCATTCCTAGTCCCATTGCCCAAATAGACCCAACTCCTGTACATTTTTCCAAAATGGGCAGGGATGCCTCCATTGTGTAATGGCTTGACTCCAGAAATATATGCCTCATCTATTTAAGAACTGTTTGAGCCCCGTAGAGATGTTACAGTCATTGCCAGCACCCAGAATATGGTCTATTCCGAGAAGGATTCTGTGACTCGTTCCCATGGTCCATGCCATATGTTGTAGAAAGATATTGGCCACTTTGAGAAAGCTAAGCCAGATTGTTGATCCATGGATGGATCCAATAGTTCCTTTTCGGTACCAAAATAAGAAAACATGGTCCTTAAGATATTTATGTCTGATTATACGACTCCAAGACCCAGACCTAAATATACCCCTCCATAAAGATTTGATCAGTCACAACTTTCCAAACCGACATATATCTGATACCCCCCAACCCCCCATGACATTTGTCAACGTAATGTTGGACAACTTTGCCAAATGATATTTCTTATGCCCATGACTCCCCCCCATATAAAGTTAGTCATAATACGGTTAAGAATGTGAATAATGGTGACAAGGATATGATAAAGATGAGCCCAGTAAACACCCAGTTGGTTAAGGACAACTTGGGTAAGGATGACCCGACCACCCAGTGACAGACATCTAAATTTCCACCTAGATATTCTCTTAAAAAATCTATCCACAAGACATTGCCAATCAACATTCATGTAGTTACAAGGTTTGATATGGTACCCCAGGTACTTCATACCATTAACCATCATCTCTGCCTCAACACCAAACAATTTTTTTATATATGCAATGATTTCCAGATCACAATCTCCATGAAAGATAATATACTTATGCACATTCATATGCAAGCTAGTGGCAATAGAAAATTTCCTGAAAATATGAAAAAGGCACAACCATGCAAATCGATTTAACATACCCATGATGACAACATCGTCTACAAAGAAACCATGTGATATTTTGATGTTGTTACCCATCTGCAGAACCTGGAATTGGTTGAGCTCCACCGCTTTTTTAATATGCAAGCTCATATTGTCCATTGCCAAAATGAATAAAAGCTGAGAGAGTGAGCAACACTGTCAAAGTCCTCATGCAGCCTGAAAAAATTGTGTTGGGTAGTCGTTTATAATCACAGAAAAATTAACATTGATAACGCATGCCATAATCCAATCAATACATTTGGGTTGAAATTCCAATTTTGTAAAGGACCATTCTAAGGTATCCCCGATCCAGGCAATCATATGCCTTCTGCAGATCCACTTGCAAAATGGCAGCATTGAGATGTTTTGTATGAATCGAATGCATACATTCTTGGGCATTTGTAATAGTGTCATGTATTTGTGTGTCTTGAAGGAACCCATGTTGTTTCGAAGATATATGGCGCGATAGAATAACCCACATACGCCTAACAATGGTTTTTGAGATGACTTTATAAATGAGGTTACACACTGAAATGGGTCTAAAATCCGGGAAACAGGTTGTTGGGCAGCGCTTCGGGATTAAAGCAATATATGTGGAATTAATAAGATGGTGAATATTCCTAGTGATCCTCTAGTCCTCCACCATGTCCAGTGGATCATTTTTAAACAGATCAAAGAAATGTGTGAATAGTTCCACTGTCCACCCATCCGGCCCCGAGATTTTATCACCATTGAAATATTTAAGGACCACAAGTAATTCCTCCTCTGTGACGCATTTGAATAGTTCATCATTTGATTCCCAATCATACATTGTCGGGTAATGTTCAATCCCCCATATGAGATCCTTGAAAACAATGTCCTCGTTGCGGCCATAAGCCAATTGGAAATGTGAGGCCGTGTCTTTGCAAATATCCTCCTGAGACTGGATATAACTCCCATTGGCATCATTTATACCCCATATAGTATTTATATTGCACCTATGATTAGCACAACAGTGGAAAATTTTGGTGTTTCGGTCCCCTTCCTTGATCCAGATTGCTCGGCTCTTCAAATGCCAGGTGGCTTCTTCAATAGCAAGGAGCTTTTCCCTCTTTAATTCAAGGGCTTGTATGTGTAACCAAGTAGATTCTGGAATACTGTTTGTGGCCATCATAGGGAGTAAAGTGTCCAGTTCACATTGAATGTCAATTATATCTTTTTGCACAGTTTTGATTTTCCTCTTGTGCCAGATTTTAACCTCCCCACGAAGGCCTCTAGTTTTCCCAAAATGTGAACCATCGGGGAAAGTCCCTTTAAACGATCACAGATCCACGACTCTCTCACAATAAGTTAAAATCAGATCGTCTAACCAGGTTTTGTTAAATTTAAAAGGAATGCCATGTCGAACATCTGACCTCCTCTATGATAGTGTAATAGGTCTATGATTGGACATAAAGTTATTGATAATCTCCACATGTATATCACCCAGAAAAACCACTAACTGCCCGTGCATCAAAAACCGATCCAATATCTTAGTCACATGCCTCGCCAGCACGACCATTATCCCAAGTGGGAGCCATTTTAGCCCGACAAATATCCACAAAATTGTGTGCCAGAATAGCATCACGGATCATCCTGACCAGGGGATCAATTTTCCTAGTCCGTCCCCATACTTCATCCAATCCAATGGTGTAGCTCAAATCCCGAGCAATAATGAGGGAGGCCAACTCCATAATCCCTAATGTAAACAAGCGGTCCCAGAAAACAGCCCTGTCCCTGTATGGAGGATATGTATTCAGCATATGGACGTGGCCACCTAGTTTGCAGATATTTCCCTCAAGCAAAATACCCACAAAACATCTATATGCTTTGATTTTGACCCACCAAGGATCCCATAACACCACCAAACCACCAGAGAGGCCTGCAACAATAGTAGTAGAAAGATGCCATTCCGTGAACATTTTCCGGAAGTATTGAACAACATGAGGAACAATGTGCATGGTTTCTTGTAGAAGAATAATATATGGATGAAGAGAGTGGAAAAGTCGCTTGAGAGCCAGATATGTCGAGGCAGCCCCCAAACCCCGGATATTGAGTGAAATAATAAACGTCATGGAAACGCTAGGTTGGGCAGTCGTGCTCCAAGGGCCCATGAAGGGGGAATGTCAACAATTGACACATCAACCAAAAAATGATACATATGAGAGGAAAGAGGATTATGCCTGGGAGGACCCCGAAAATGTTGGCTTCCATGGTTTTGTTTCTGTCGGACAGTGATGTTTCCCGCAGAGGTAGGACTAATGTGGGGGGATGAAGAGCTAGATGACTTATGGATGGTAAGCGTACGCAAGTCCAAATATTTCCTATTAAGCAGAAAATCCAGGTCACTACCAACTGAGTTAATGGGAGAGTCCAGAGGCAAATTTGGCAGAGTGACACTTTTCCTAGGTCCCTTAGCCCGATTTGGAAAATGTGAAGGTGACGGAGATGGAACATACATAATATGGGAAGTGGAGGGAGTGTCGTGAGTGTTGTTTCCCATAGATTCCAATTCCAATTCGACACTGTGTGTTGTTTCCCATAGATTCCAATTCCAATTAGCTCAAAGATTTCTACCCACTGGAGTGGGTTGTCACCTTCGACATTCACTGTTCCAGCCTCCACCGTGATTCGTGCCTCTGCTAGTTTGAACGCGGAAAAGACAAAAGACAAAAATCTAGCATATTAATCAAAGAGAAAAGGCAAAAATCAAGCATATTAATCGTCAAAAACATGACATACAGTACTTAATTAATTTGATAGAGGTAATTAATCGTCCACATGAAACATGACATACAATACTTAATTAGTACTTAATTAATTTGACAGAGGTAATTAAATAATTCTATTTAGTCCACATGAAAACATGACATATAATACTTAATTAATTTGAAAGATATAATTAATGAATAATTCTATTTAGTCCACATGAAAACATGACATACAATACTTAATTAATCTGAGAGAGGTGATTAATGAATAATTCTATTTAGTGAACATGGAAACATGACATACAGTGCTTAATTAGTTTGATCGTCCACATGAAAACATGACATACAATACTTAATTAATTTGAGAGTAATTTGACAAAGGTAATTAATGAATAATTCTATTTAGTATGAAATATGTAATGATCATTTCAGAGAGGTCGTGGACTTGCAACAAACAATGACCTGCGTTGGGGAGAATGAGTTTGGACTTGTGTGGGGGAGAATACGAGTTTGGAATTGCCCAACATGTCTCGTTGAAAATAATGCAGAGAAAGGAAAAGCAAGTTTTTCTTAGAAAAAAAGATGGTAATAAATTAGTAATTACGTTATGAAAAAACAAAAAATATTGTAATTCTCAGAACAAAAAAAAATTACAAGGGAAAAATTAAAAACAGTAATTTCTATATTATAAAAATTTATAAAATGGAACATTGCTTAAAAAAAAAAAATTCCAACTTTACTAAAAAAATTATAAAATAGCAAATTTCAATCCAATATTAAAAAAAATTATAGCAAATTTCAATCAAATATTAGAAAAAATTATAAAATTATAAAATAGCAAACCTTAATTACAAATCCATATCTACTATACAAAAGAATAGTCCAAAAAATAGTCCAAATCCATATCTTTTTTGAAAAAAATTTAATGAATTTTTATTAAAATATAATGACGTTTATATATATATAATATCGGTAAAAAGTATAATGTTGATTTTTTTTTATTGGATTTTATAAAATCTATTTTTTTCCCTATCAAATCGAATTCGATAATTATACTTAAAACACACACTATCAAACGAAATAATTGAGTGTCACATTCCCACAAACGCTCACAACTACGAATCTTTTGACAAACATCCAAACTACCAAACTCGTTCAAAACTATTGACTCACGTTCCCACAGACGAACAAAACTACCAACCCTTTGACTGTTGACTCACGTTACCACAAACAAACAGAACTACAACCTTTTGACTAGAGTCGAGATTGATTTGTTTATTTCAGCTGAAAACAAATACATCAGTCCGAATATTACTTCGGAAAACTACCTCAAAGCCAGAGAACAACATTATCACTGCTGAGTACACACCACCAAATTTGATCGAAATCCCTAAAAAGTCCCAATCCAACATTACCCACAACTATATAAATGGCATCAATCCTTCAATCACGTTCTCTAACATACCCACAACATTTTCACCAATATCTAGATGATTTTACAAAATTAACCATAAAGCACACTAAATATTACAAACAAAAAAGCCTTAACCAGAGACCACTTTAGAGATTTAACAAAATAGCCTTAACCAGGGGCCACTTCTCAAAGATTTTCTATAGAGCGTAAAAGATTTTCATTTAATCTTTCACTTAGGAAGTTTAAGTGATTTTCATTTAATCTTTTACTTGATGGAGGAGGTGGAAAATCAAAGTTTGTGATTGGTAAGGATGAACAGTGTCCCCAACCCAACCTAACCCATATCCTAATCCCATTGTGTGCACACCACAACCCCATAGAGGAAACACCTATCGGCTTAACTAGTGTCAAGCTTTTACAATGGGGTGATTCTTAGTATAAAATCATATATTTTATTAAATAAAAGAATTAAGATACTCATATAGACAATTCAGATTTTTACTTTAATTTTAAAATTTTAAAAGCATAGAAAATTTGTAGCTCAATTTGGTAGAGTATTATTCTAGGTATAATTAATTAATCAACACTCTAAATACCAATTTTTTACAACATGCACCGTTCACCTCGAGGATGTATCTATTACACGGAATCTATATCTATATCATATCCGCACGGCTAAGCTTCATCGCGTAACGAAATTTGCTCCTTTGCCGATGGCCGGCTTCTCCTTTTGAAAATGCGTGCTGTATAACGCGGACACCATTGCAATTTGCAGATGGGTTTGGTGTACCGCCGACGACGAGATCACTCTGAATTCGGACTGGGTAATCGAAGAGTCAACATATGGTTTTGCTATTTATTTATGTTATATAAAAGTGGTGGAGCAATAACAGAAGTAACGTATGATTTTATTATTAATTTAATTTATATAAAATAATAGAAATTCAAAGGAACATACGTGCAGGTTAGGAATTTCAAATCTAAAGCAACCAACTGTTTCTGCAACTCTCATGTCGGTTTGGTCATTTTAACACATAATGTTGAAAGGTGGGAAATTTTGTTGGTCGTATTTGACCTGGAAATTACCCTTTAACTCAAATTCGATACCCACCATATGTGTGTTCAAGTATTCTATGTCTACATTTAAGTTTGAGCAGCCGAGATGTCACTTTATCTCCACACATATAACTACTCATTATAACTGGATAGCTAATGCAATGTCGGGACCATCATTCAGGCCTTTTAAAGTGTTAAATATGGATGGAATCATAAAGTAACAGCTTAAACCTAGAAATTCTTACACCTTAAATCTAGAAATTCTTACCATTTGAGTTCTCACTTTAAGTTGTTGTTTATTTATTTATTTAAGTTGTATTTGTTTAATTAGTTATTTAAGCTATCCTTTGACACAAACTCTGAATGGAACTTTAAGTTGGGAATCCAGATAATCTGTGAAAGACTTTCTCTGTCGTTAAGAGAGTATACGTAATGGATCAAGCTTTGGCATATTAACTTATAACTCAAACCTTGAGGATGGAACTTTTATATTTACATATTCTAATAAATAGAAATCTAGATGTTCTTCCAAAGTTTAACTATACTTAGTCCAGTAGATTGGAACTTTATCAATATCCATATAGGTTGAGATCTTGCAAATACATTAAGATATTGGGATTCCAATTTTCTCAAAATGCAACTTAAATGAGTTTTGGATTAGATATTTGATAGTATGTTGAAGTTTAAATGAGTTTTGGATTAGATATTTGATAGTATGTTGAAGTTGAAATTCTTAAAGGAATTTCGAAGATTTCGAACTTTTTGATATCAGAAATGTTTAATAAATATTTTTTTAAGGATAAGTTAAATTTATATATCATTTTTTCTTATTTTATTTGTGTAGATTGAGCTATGTTGGAATTAATTTGAAGTTTAATTTAAATTTTAAATAATTTTTAATGAGTGTGTTAAATTTAAAGTCATAATGTCAATTTGTAGAGAATATTGAAAACTCTTATACTTATAATAGATCATATTATCAACACAAAGGTTCAATTTCAAATCTAATAAGAAAACAAGAGTGTAAACATCATTAAGTCAAGTGATGGAAAACAAACAACCACCGACATGCCATTTTATAAATTCTATTTTCTAAGTCAGGCACATGTGACAATAGTCAGGTTTGAAAGTATTAACTTAAATATCACTTCAAATCCAACTATCATGCATTCCCTTCACTCTTTCGAGTCCATTTATTATGTTTGGTTCTATGCTTGATTGATAGTTTCTATTTTGAACAATCAAGGCATCTTGACTCCCTTTTACATATAGGTGCTTGATTGATCATTGCAACTTTCTTTGAAGAATCAAGAAAACCATCATTTTATGGCTTGGGTTCAAGAAGGTGAATTGTAGCCAACTTCATTCCACATATCTATTATCTTTGCATGTTTGGGTTCAAGAAGGTTAATTGAAGCCAACTTCATTCCACATGAATCGATGTCTTGTCCAAAATGCATACTTATAATACTTGTATGGAGTCCTACACTGGAATTCATACAACCATATCTCGTGATGGTTTCGTTGCTGCATGAAAATAAACAGCCACGTCTTCTCTAAATAATAATATGGATCTCAGAGACCAACCCATTTTCTTTTCATTCCTTACCCAAGTAGAAGAGTTTCTCATCACGTGATTGAGCCCACTATTATAAGTTAGCATGCTTGAAGTTCCTAATACAAATATAGTGGCAACACTATTAATTTCCCACAAAGCATTGACACAATCACTAATGACCTCTCATGCAAACTTCAAGATTCGGGCATTTTGGTTTTTAGAAGGCATGGAACAGAGGGAAAATATTATCATTATTATGTCACCAAATCTCATGTCATGGATGCTCTTCTTTACAAGATATAGCATGATAGGTACTACAAGGATGTTCAACTTGACCATGCCTCAATTGTTGTGGTTCCTACTATACCTACAAATATATTTGCTCAACTACACAACATTTTTTTTGATATATTAAATTACTTCCTATGTACTACCTCATTGTGCACCATTAGGTGTTGTAGTATTTATAAACAAGAGCCAAGGAAATAACATGCAAACCATTATTGAAGCCCTTTGATACCACCTCCAAAATTTATCAGTCAATGAGCTCAAAGCATGCTATGTGATTTGGGACACATCTATGAGGGACCTAAGGGGACTATAATTCTCACAAAAGAGAAATAACAAAAATGATCACATAATTAGGGTGTCCCGCATTGTTATTCACACTTAGTGCAGTGGATAAAATATGGTAGGAATAACATGCTCTATTAGGAAATGCACCACCTTCTAACTCACAGATGAGACAACTACGGTGGACACCTAATATCATTCAATGGCATCACATTATTTCTCTATACCTGTAAGCATAAATTTAGATTTGAAATCTTCCACGAAGAGATTCTACAATAATTCTTGCACACATAGGACTTTTGGTATAGGTATGCCATAATATACTTTTATTACCATTCACTTTATAAAAACCATTAAGTTGAAACACTTCTCTAACATTATATCAATGGCCTCCAAGTAGATATGAATGGAAACACATGAACTTAGTACATCTTCATGACTTGTTATGGATACAAGGTGCTTTAGACATGAAAAATTTGGATAGGGAATACCTTGTGGAAATAAGTTATGTTAATCCATTCTTTGACAAAATGAAATATTTTAGCATCCTTGAAACATCCTTTCTCCATTGAGGATGACCTTGGTTTAATTACAACAAAACCCCTTTCTTCAAACCCATTTGAAGACTACACATATATACTTAATTAAGTTTAATTCCATAAAAAATGTGTTGAGGCTATATGTCTCTGTAAGAAAGGCTCCAAGCTTAAATTTAGTTATAAGTTCCCATGGAAGTTTCATACTAAGTTATTTCTCTTCGTTGAAGATATTGATAAAAAAATATGAACCTACAAACAATGGTGATTATTTGAATATCCATATTCGTACTTATGATATGGTAAGAAAATATGGATTTCCAACCTATCTTCTCCCACCATGTAGTTTTGAAATAGATTTAAAAATATCCCTCTAAGGTGGGAAAAAGGCCAGAGAGATATCATCATACGTGGACTAGAATAACAATTACATTGAATCCTAATTAACTTGTTTCATTTGTCTATAGGAACCTACACCCGATGGCTATTGTTAACCAAGATATAAGTGTAGAAGAAACCCACCATATGTTACAAAAACCATCCCTTGTCACATGTAGTAATTTGTTCATCATACTAAATATTGGCTGACAAATATTCCATTGAGTCTCAAAGAATACACATGATTTCTTATTTGGATCTAGCTTCATCGATGCCCATGCCAATCTACCTCCTTGATTCATCCCCTCCCTCTCACTAAAACTAGAAAATATTGGTCGTAGTTTACATTGAAACAATGATTAGTTGCATAAAGAAGGTCCACAATGATTTTCCTCATCTAGCCACAACTTATGATCATTCTTGCTCTAGATTCTGATACCTTTGAATAATTTTATTTGAGTGAATTATTACTATACAAACCTTATGTGACTTGGAACACTATATTATCTTTCATCCATATTGATGCTTTCAAAGTGGAAAAAGTGGAGGAATCAACTCACAACACCATTTTTACCAGTGGGTCCCAGTTTGAGGAATAAAATAGCATTTTTTGGGAGTAAAAACCCTAGTGGTGATGGCTCCAAGGGGGATGAGACCTTTGAAAAATAATTTGGAAATTTAAGTATGTTCCTCAAATTTCTCAACAAAATCTCGTTATACAAAACACCATGGTCGCTCACTCATCAAGTTGGACCCTAGTAATAAAAGGCATGAGTTTGATCCAAAAGAATTATTTTTGGAGGATTAAAATGGTTGCATTGCTATGTTTTGGGAGGATTCATGGAATTAGTTACCCAAACAGGGTGACCAAATAGATTTAGAAAGGACGCATCAATAGATGAAAACCTAATGCATAATCATAATTGCTGGTTACTGGACAAAGGAGGATCCCATCTTGCGTTGGCGCCAATAGATCCCACCTGCAACATAGCACCCCAAACCGAATGGTGAAGCATGACACAATTTTTGAAGAAACTTGCATATTGGGCATATTACTTATTGATGGGGGTACACATCGAAAGGAACCTTTTTCAATTCATGAATCCTACCACTCAGAAGCGGGTCATCCAACTCTATAAAAGGAAGAGGTCTGGCCCAAAATATGGAAAAAAATAAATGGCCAAAGATCTCTATTTTTCTTTGGCTTTTGCTATTGAGTAAGACATTAACATAGGAAAACTTTCAAAAGAGGAATTACCAGGGGCTATCTTAGAGTCCACTTTATCTCTTTCATATAGAAAATATGGAGCACTTATTTAATACATGTGCCTACTCAATGGGCTTATGGAATGTAATGGCATAATGTTTTATATGTACTGATGGGACCCAAAAAGTATTTCCAATACTATTATTTTCCAGCACTCTCAGGGATTCTCAAATCCTATTCTAAATCACATTGTGGATGTCTTTCCTACTTTCCACATTCGAGAGATATGGAAAGAATGAAATATAAGAAATTTTAAGGGTTCCTCCATCCTCTTGGCCTTCATTTGGAACTCTATTATTTTCCATATCAAAGAATCAATTCTTTCTCTCACTTGGTCTCTACATGACTAGTAGGATTCTATACATGAAGTGAGTCTTGTTCCTGATTGGTTCCCCTCCCCACCCCTTGTGTTGTCTTGTAATCCTCCAGCCCCCCATCTCCAACCCTTTGACTTAGGTTCCCCCTTTTCCTTCCTTCCTAAAAATGATTTTTGATGGGGCGTCGAGAGGTAACTCGATTCAATCGGGTTACAGTGGCAACATTCGAGATTAGGGAAGCATGCCCCTCTACATATTCTCTCGATAACTAGTAATTAACAACAAAAACTCTACTTATCTTATGGGTCTCCACATGGGATTGGAGATTTCCCATTCCCAAGGCATCACCAAACTTGTAATATAAGGAGATTCCCAAATTATCATAAATATGCTTTGGAAAATTTAGAATGGTACCCAAATACAAAAGATATCGTTGAGTTGGTGGTTGGGCTCTCTTCTTAGTCAGGTATATTCTCTCATTACCCTCATTCCAACTCTTATTCCCATGCATGTTCGACGATCTAGTAATAAAGTAGCATACCTTTTAGAAAATTGTGGGTGTTGTAACACCCTCCTCCCACTTCTACCCAAGTAATCGGTCAACTGGGGTAAACATGTAATGAGAGGCTACTATAATGGGATTCAACCTCCTATGTGACATTAAGGAACTGGAATCGATAGAAACACAACATACAAACCTTCCGCACGAGCATGAGGACTCCCAGGAACCATCCCAACCTTTCTGACAACCAACCCCTAGGTCCCACTGAGTTTTTAGAGTAATTAACCTCCAGACTCTCCCATGATATGGGCATGCCAGCGTCTAGAGGTCTCTAGATGCTCCAATAGAATGGAATGCCAACATCCAAGGACTATTTTTCTTAGTGATGTGCTAGCGTCCCCGCGATTTGTGACACATTTCAGGCCCAGAGTGCAGATCACTGCCCAGAATTAAATGACATATTCAAAATAATAATATAACAAGGGAATGATGATACAAATTCAATTATTTGAACAATCCCTTGACTATACGCCTATTAGCCATGACAAGAATTTCGTCAAACATATCACAAATATGTAACCTACAGGTGTAAACAACATATTTAAGCATAGGGGTATCATACTTATCTGAGAATCACTAAGAATAATTGTTCCATTATATCATTAGTTGCATTATCATCTATTAGATCATAGATACATTGTTCATTCATGTACAAATCAAAACATGAGGAAAGCCATACATCATCATTGTCATAATACATGCTTATAACCAACATAATAACAACAAAAATATCAAGGATACATCAACCGTAGAATCCACATATAAACCAATACACTTATACATATGATATCAAGGAAATAACCTCTTATTAATGAATGCAAAATCCAACACGGGATGGGACTACCATGTTCCACCTGACCATAGAATGGTTGAGCCAAATACCTCTTCACCCATTCAGCCCCGTGAAATATTTGAGGCATGAATGTGGGACTCAAACCAAAAGAACCAACCAAGGCCTCCCGAGGCTAAAGCACCTCATCTTCATCAACAAGGAAAATTTTAAGGATGGAAAATTATCTTGAAGTTTAAAAACATTGGCAAAACTCACTAGTCCCTAATATGCAAATTATAAAATGTTTATTGATATATTTGTAAAATTATTCAAATTTATAATGATTTTATATATATTCTCTACATAATATTGGTGATTTTTCAGGTAAAATAATTTTATATTGTAAAATTTGGTAGAATCAATTTTAGAAAAACTTGAAATTGGCGAATCATTTTTTTGGAAAAGTCATGGATAATTAGCCCATCTACGAATATTAGCCCCTAAAATTTTCCATGCTCGTTAATATAAACCCTACTTTATCGTGATCCATCCTGGATCACTAGGCCAACACAATAAACATGAGATAATGGGGTTTATCATGATCTCCACCATATCACTAGGACAAAACAAGCATAGATGCCACTAGATTTCTCCACCTACACAGTGAGTAATTTTCCTGTCTCCTAGTCTCTCAGGCTTTACCGCAATCCACAGTTTGATCCAAGGATCACTAGGCCTTAAACTGAGACACGATCCTCTAGGATTTACTGTATATCCCGCCATTCACTTGCAAGGATTCCTAGGCCTAATCAAGGGAAACCACCTCTTCGCTTTACCGTATATCCCACCATTCACCAGAAAGGATTCTTAGGCCCACCGAGGCAACACAAAATCTGACTTTACCATAACCCATAGTCCATTTCAGGGGTTACTAGGCCATGTATTCTATCACTCAGAGTTACACCTCACTCAGCTTCGAATCCATCCAGAAATCTAGCTCAACCAAAACATGAGAACTCCATAACACCATGGATATATGGAAATGAAAAGGCTAGGCTAAAAACACTGTCACACCTAGAAAAACCCATTCCATAACAACAAAGAACCACATGCAATACCATGCAAGCCAAATCTAGCAAGGAAAACACACATTCAAATTGATACCTACAAAGAATCATGTTGTAGGTGCTTGATCCTGCTCTTCCTTGCTTGCTCCTTCCTTCCTCTTGCCTCCTTTGCATCTTTTGATCTAATGCCAAAATGCTCCAAAAAAACTCGAAGTGTCCAAGAGTGAGAGAGAGAGAGAGAATAATGAGACAGCTCCAAAACTTAACTGACAAAAGTCTACCAATTGATCCTCAAAATATTGTTTATTAATAAGCCTCTTTTTTCTTCAATTTCCATTATTTTCCTTCGTTTTCCTCCTGACATGAAACCGGTGACCTTTCTCCTTCCTTTTCTCCAAATTTCCATTATTTTCATTAATAATTGTGCCAAAAATTCCATTTTGCCTTTCCAAAGCCTTATCCATTTCCTTTGCCAATTTCCTCTAGCCATAATAAATCGAATGAACACCCGCTAGGATGTTTGTCCCACCATTCATCTTGGAATACATGTCCCATCAACTGTAGTCTTATATATTTTTACATGGATTTTTAACCAGGGTTTTTCCAGAGCTCTCCCCCTTGTGGGAACATCGTCCTTGGTGTTCAATGACACCTATAACCAACAATACCATTGAAAAAAAAACATACTGCCCATGGCACTTTATAACACATCTCATTAGAGTATTTAAAATGACCATCTGCTAAAACATGACAAACATACCGTTTACTGGAGCTCTATAAAACAGCTCATTACGTTATTCACGGTAATAACCACATATACACACATACACATTTGCTTCACCCAACAAATAAAAATAATGTCTACGGAGCTTTATAAATCCATCTCAATATAATATTTACAATAATACAACATATACACATATGCACATTTTCTCAACCAACAAATAAAAGGATATGATTCCTACATCAGCAACAAGGGAATCCAGAGGCTTACACCTCCACCCTCAAAAGGAATGTTAGGATTCACTTCCTTCCTAGGAAGTCCAGAATCCACTGCCAAAGTCAAAGCTGCATCCAATGTCCAGCGCTACAATCCTGTGCCACTTTCCTCTCAACAAATATTTACTGGCTCATTATTCCAAGGTGCACTCCCAATTTGCATTTGATTCCATATGGAAATTCTAATAACCAAAACAAATCCATCCCCAACCTTCCCTTCTCTTCTATACGGTCCCTCGAGTAATCCGATCACCCCTTCCATGTAGTTACTCACCTTCCAAGTTCCACGACATCCCCTATCATAGGCGATCCATCCCTTGGCAAGCCTTCCTCTCATTGGAAGGTCAACAACCAGGGCATATACCTGCCTCAAAACCATCATATCGATCATAGCATGCTCATGGAAATCAATGGATACTATTGGGTACAATTGTCCCACAATGGCCCTACTCGTGAAGTGCTTTACCAACATACTATTACGTGTTCCAATTTCTTTCATTGTTGCTGCTAAATCTTGTAGTTGGTTTCAACCACCCAACCTGAGAATTTCTCATGCTTTCCTGTACTAAGCACATAACTACCATTAGATTTAAAACAAGTTGAAATAAATTCACATCATACCTCATTGGTAGCTCGTCAATAAGATACACTTGCAATCATGTTTACTTCCTGTCACAACATGTCAAACTAGCATCTTTGATCAAATCATTATGTATAAACATATCACATGAGGTTAACTCAAAACACAACCATCATGAATCAAAATCATGAATCGTGTGAAATCATCATAAACCATAATCATAGATCACATTTAATCATCATAGACCAGAATCATAAATCACATGCATACTAAAACTCAAATAAACTATCGATACTTATCCTTCATCTATCCTTACTTTTGCCTTTGTTCTTTCTGTACACACACTGGATCAGTTGCCACACCCAACAAACACCCAATGCCTTCTCCTCAACCATGTGCACATACACATAGTGTGCATTACACACATACAACCACACACGACATACAACACCATGCAATACATGCACCTACACCTCACATACAACACATACACCTACATCCAGTGTACAAAAAAACACAATACATATGCCTACATCTAGTGTACACCACTACACAATACATTCATTTACTCGCTATGTACAACACAATACATATACGTACACAATGTACAACACAATGAATACACATGTCATGATGTTATGGATACACAATGCACATAGATACTACTACATGTACACAACACAACATGTACGACATGCACATAATACCACATGTACACTAGTAACATATGTACAACATGTACACAGTACCACATATACACAGCACCACTTTCACAGCATGTACACAACATCACATGTACACGTCACCACTTGCACAACGTGTACACATTGCCAAATGTACATCACACCACCTGTACAATGTGTACACAATACCACATGTACACAACACGACATGCACACATTCACACAACACCACATGTACAACATGTACACAACACCATGTGCACACAACACCATATGTACATAGTACCATATGTACAACATGCACATAACACCATATGTACCTTACACTGCATATACAACATGTGCATAGCATCATCTATACCCAACATTTCATATGTAATATACACACAACACTATTTGTACCACCCTGTACATAGCATTGCATAAACAACATGCACACACACTATATATAGACAACACCGCTTGCACACATAACAAATGCAACATGTACAACATATGCAACATATGCACAAAAATAGTACCACACATCCAAAACAACACTATCTCTACCAATAAACCTTGCTTCCAGTGTCTTATCCATTCTTGTCTTAGTATGACGCAGACCACATTTCTTTCCTTTCACTGATGTATCCCTCAGTATAGCTTGTCCATAACATAGAAATAATATAATCACATAATATCAACTCATAACCACATGATATTGACCTCATATATTTGTCATGACTACTCTTCCACTTGATTCTTCATAAACCAAGAACCTCTTCATGTCATTCACCTGCGTAAGCAATCATTACTCCACAAGAATGATTCCCAATGGCCTTGTCAAACAATAACATACATAGATATCTACATATAAATGTTAGTATTAAATAACCTGTCAGACAATGACATACATACATACATATATATACATATAAATATTAGCATTAATAATCATGATCCATGATTACCCTGTTAGACATGACATACATATATACATACATACATACATGAATACACATATAGGCATCAACATAATCATGATCACAAGATAATTACTAGATATCATAAGGTCAAGGTTAAGAGAACTCCCTTTATGCATGCAACACATGTGCAACATCGAGAACAAAAGTTCCCAACATAGCCAAGGCATATGATGCCTCAATTCCATTCACCTTACCTTTCTTGATTACCTTTCCCATGATTGTCCTGCCATCGTCTATTTACACCAATGGATCCATCGAGTCCAATTGGTTGTCATACTCTTGCCTTCAACTGCCCTTATACATGCACCGAGCTTCATCCAAGTCTTACTTTACCTGGTGAGTACCACACTCCCCGAAATCCATTAACTTTCCTCTTTCACAAACCAATTCCCAAGACTCAAAACATAAAATATAAGAAAAAAACACAAACAAGAAGAAAACCATGAAAACCAATAACAATAAGACATTGTGAACGAAGTGGCAAGGCCATGCACAAGATGCAAACAAAACCGAAATCAAGCACAAAAAATCAACAAAATAACAAAAGCACAAGACTAACAACAGACGCCATGACTTAATCCCCATGGTTCACAATGCTTCCAAGGGAAATCTTAACCTGTGCCTTCTTTGAGATTTCATGGCAACCTCTTTTCCATGCAATTCCTTGCATCATACTGTGATCAACACATAACTGTCAATGCATAAATAAACATAACAATACATTGGTTACCTTACCTTGTTGTGTCAAGAATGTTGCTTGTAATTGAACACATCCACACATCTCTCAAGGGACTCCAATTCCCATCATAAATCCACCTGCAACTAAAGACTAGCTAATATACTTGTCAAATACATGTTCATGAATCTAGCATATATCCACATAATGTTAGACAAGATTAAGTTTAAGAATACTTATGGTATGTAAAGCACTCATTCGTTTGGAATTAGGGTTTCCAAACATAGCCAAAGGAATTCTTGTCCAATTACTTTCTTTTACCTTTTTACCTTGTTTCAATCGAGGCTTACTATGTACTGTCACATCACCCAACAATTAGTTATATAAACACATCAATTGTTACTTTGTCACACTAATACTAAGCATGTTTTCTGCAACTATTTACACATGTTAAGCACATGTTCCATATATCAAGGCAATCATATATATTAATTTGAAATCAACCTTTACCAAGATTAACAATCATGTCATAATCCATAGTCAACTCACAGTCATTAGACATAATGCTACAACTATCACCTACTACACTCAAGTACATATCAACTGTCTCAACACATATGTGTTAGTACAATCATCTTAAGACAAGATCATTTGAACACATACTCATATTATGCAATTCATCAAACATCCAACCAACTTGCAAACCTACCATGTTAAATTAATCAACTAGACAACATAATCAAATGTTCAAGCACCAAATATACGACATAAGCAAACTCATAACTTAATGTATCTCAGGGGAGGCTATCTTGTCTGCACAATCAACCTAGTTAGCATGATATAACTTTACAACACATCAGCTCAAGCACAAATAAGATCATGATATTCATAACAGTAACTAACTAACATATTCACATCATAAGCTCATACATATTTTTCATTCATGCATAGAAATCACATATTCACAGTCAATCTAGATTATTATGACATAATATCACAACATATTAACCCATACCTAAATGTCATAGCCCTAACCATTTGCATACACCAATCTAACTTAGTATGATACATATAACATCAAGATATTAATGTTGTAACCCTAATCATCAAGTTACTAACATATAACAACAATAAGTTAACATATACAATGCTCATCAACAACATATAACATAATCATCGAGCTAACTACAAGTTAACATATAACATATTCATCAATGGCATATAATGTAATCATCAAGTTAACTAGCATAAAGCAACAACAACAATACATACAACCACATGTTACTATAATTTATGACTAAATGACACATGTGTATATGACTACACAAATCAAATAGCATTTATCATACATGTAACCATAAAAAAATAAAATGAAAGGCATACACATAACCATAATGCATATAGCAATCCTTAACCCACATACCTGCATGCCCAACATACAAACTTGTATGACGATATTCTCTTGCCTTAAGGTCCAATGCTACAACTTCACTTTAATGTTCTGCATCTCCTACTTTATTTCAACCAACACATTAGCATCATAACATACCAATAACATCATTATGACCTAATTGCATACAATGACCTCGCAATGCATGTCTGACCTACCATACATGCATAACCATAACCATGACAATGCATGAATAACAACATATAGACACCTACATGCATAAAAAATGCATATACAACTGACATGCATTCATGACTAAAGCATCCCAACAACAACATCATGAACCCTCATATGGCGATGTCACTACAACCATGATCAACACCATGCAAATGCAACAAACACATGGACTACAAGCATAAGGAACACATATGAAACTGACATGAATGCATGAAAAACACACCGCCCATTGAGTCTGAGGGGTGAACCATGCTTTGATACCACTCTGTAACACCCTCCTCCCACATCTACCCGCGTAACCAACCAACTGGGATAAACATGTGATGAGAGGCTACTATGATGGGATTCGGCCTCCTATGTGATGTTAAGGAAGTGAAATTGATAGAAACACAACATATAGACCTTCCACACTAGCATGAGGACTCGTAGAAACCATCCCGACCTTTTCGGAAACTAGCCCCTGGGTCCAACTGAGTTTATAGACCAATTAACCCCCAGAATCTCCCATGATATGGGAATGCTAGAATCCAAAGGGATCTGGATGCTCCCACAGCATGGAATGCTAGCATCGAGGGACTATTTTTCTTGGTGATGTGCTAGCATCCCCCAGAATTGAACCACTTTTTCAGGCCTAGAGCCCAGGTCATTGCCCAAAATTAAATGACACCTTTAGAATAGAAATATAACAAGGGAATTAGATACAAATGCAATTAATTGAACAAGCCCTTAACTGGACCCCTACTAGCCATGACATGCATTTCATCAAACATATCACAAATATGTAATCTACAAGTGTAAACAACATATTTAAGCATAGGGGTCTCATACTTATCTGAGAATCTCTATGAAGCATTGTTCCCTTATATCATTAGCTGCATCATCATCTATTAGGTCATAGAAACATTGTTCATTCATTTATAAATAAAAACATGAGGAGAGCCATAGATCATCACTATCATATTACATGCTTATAACCAACATAATAATAGCATAAATATCAAGGATACATCAGCCATAGAATCCACATATAAACCAATACATTTATACATAATATATAAAGGAAATAACCTCTTATTAATGAATGTAAAATCCAACCCGGGATGGGACTAATGCGTTCCACCTGACCATAGAATGGTTGAGCCATATCTCTCTTCAACCATTCACCCCCGTGCCATATTCCAAGGATGAATGTGGGACTCAAGTCAAAAGAACCAACCTCACCCTCACTAATTAAAACGAGGCTTTACCGTAATCCATTCCGTATCACTAGGCCAACACAATAAACATGTGATAAAAGGCTTTACCATGATATCCACTAGATCACTAGGCCAATACAAGCATGGATGCCAACGAATTTCTCCACATACACCATGAGGACTTTTTCTGTCTCCTAGTCTTCACCCCATGCAATATTCCAAGCATGAATGTGGGACTCAAACCAAAAGAACCAACCAAGGCATCCCAAGGCTAAACCACCTCACCCCCGTCATTAAAAACTGAGGTTTACCATAATCCATCTCGGATCACTAGGCCAACACAATAAACATGTGATAAAAGGCTTTACCATGATCTCCACCAGATCACTAGGCCAAAACACACATGGATGCCACCGAGTTTCTCTACATACACCATGAGGACGTTTCCTGTCTCCTAGTCTCTCAGGCTTTACCACTATCCATAGTCCGATTCAGCGATCACTAGGCCCTAAACCAAGACACCACCCTCTAGGATTTACCGTATATCCTTCCATTCACCGGAAAGGATTCCTAGGTCTAATCAAGGGAAACCAACTCTTGGCTTTACCGTATATCCTGCCATTCATCAGAAAGGATTCCTAGGCCCACCGATGCAACAAAAAATTTAGATTTACTACAACCCACAGTTTGGTTCAGGGGTTACTAGGCCATGTGTTCTATCATTCAAAGATCCACATCACTTAGCTTTGAATCCATCTAGAAATCCAGGTCAACCAAAACATGAGAACCTCATCACACCCTAGCTATCCGGAAATGGAAAGGCTAGGTCGAAAACACTGTCACGCTTGGCAAAACCCATGCCATAACAACAAAGAACCACATGCAATACCATGCATGCTAAATCTAACAAGGAAGACACACATGCAAATCGATACCTGCAAAGAATCTTGTTGTAGCTTCTTGATCCTGCTCTTCCTTTCTTGCTACTTCATTCCTCTTGCCTCCTTTGCATCTCTTGAACCAATGCCAAAATGCTCCAAGAAAACTCTAAGTGTCCAAGACTGAGAGAGAGAGAGAGAGAATAATGAGAGAGCTCCAAAACTAAACTGACAAAAGTCTACCAACTGATCCTTAGAAGCCTTTTTATTAATGAGGCCTCTATTTTCTCGAATTTCCATTATTTTCCTCCTCACATGAAACCTGTGAACTTTCACCTTCCTTTTCTCCTAATTCTGTTATTTTCATAAATAAATGTGCCAAAAAATCCATTTTTCCTTACGAAAGCCTTTGCCATTTCCTTTGCCAATTTCCTTTAGCCATAATAAATGAAATAAGCACCCAATAGGATGTTTTTCCCACCATTCAGCTTGGAATACGTGTCCCATCAATCATGGTCTTATATAATTTTACATGGATTTTTAACCAGGGCTATTACAGGTGCTTAGATTTCTCTCCCCTAGAGTCATCCCCTTGGAAACTTTTACCAAACTCCCCTCTTAATTCCATGAGTTGGTAGTTTGTTCAGAAATATTTTCTAATCTTGGATGGGGTGAGAATCAAGACAGAAAGGGGGGTGGGTTGCCACTATGCCACTTGGCCAATGAACTGGGAAACGTGGGATAACACCCCCATGAATGATTAATGGGACAATCACAAGCTTGACTAATCCTCAAATACCTCAGTTTAATGGTAAAAATTATGACTATGGGCTATGACAATGAAGGATCTATTTTCTTCCCAAGATATTTGGGATTTGGTGGAGAATGGTTTTCAAGAACCAACATATGTAGCAGCATACAATTCCTTGTCACAAGCAGAAAAGGATTTGTTGAGGGACAACATGATGAAGGATTCAAAATACCTCTTCTACATTTTTCAAGCAGTTCATGAAAGTATTTTCCCAAAGATTGCAACAACAACGAAGTCCAAGAAAGCATGGGACACCCTCCAGACTCATTTTTACACTAGTAATTGGATTGGTTACTCAAATCGGGTCTCATGGTGAGACACTTAAGTAAAGGAAAATAGTTGAGAAAATTTTGAGAAGTCTGCCAACAAGATTTGATGTCATTGTTGTGTCCATAGATGAGACAAAGGATCTCTCGTAATTCTTTTTATATGAGCTTCACGCATCATTGATTTCTCATGAACATAGACTGAATAGAGAAACAAACGCGTCATTGGATCAAGCCTTCAAGACACAAGTTTCATTTGGTCAAGGTAGAGGCAGAGGGAGATCAAATGTTGGATGAAGAGGAAGAAGCCCACATAGAGGTGGAAGAGGCAACCCTTCAAACTCAAGTGGAAGGGGTAGCGGTCAAAATCCAAGTCAAGGTTAAAGCCATAACCAAGCACAAGGTCAGGGGTATGATAAATCTCAAGTTCAATGTCATTATTGTAAGAAGTATGTTCATTATGAAAATGAATGTAGAAAGAAGCAACATGACATAAGTAATAAACCAAGTGCAAATTTCACAAAGAAAAATCAAAACCAAGATAACATGTTTTTAACTTGGAATGTAGCACAAGAAAAAAAAAAGGGATGTATGGTTTCTAGATTCAGGGTGCAACAACCACATGACATGGAACATAGAAATGTTTTCCAATTTAGATGAAAGTGTGAAATCTGAAGTGACCTTAGGGACTGATAGCAATCTCTTTGTCATGGGAAAAGGAAGAGTCAATATTCTAACAAGGAAGGGGGAGAAGAAGTGCATTTTTGATGTTTATTTTGTCCCTGGTTTGAAGCATAACCTCATAAGCATTGGAAAACTCATGCAAAGGGCTACAATGTCTTTCTCTAAAATGATGAGTGCACAATTTTGGATAAGTCTCCAAGAAGAAAACTGGTTGCAAAAGTTCAGATGGCATGCAATATACTGTTTCCCCTAAAGATAAAATCATATTTGAAGGAAGAAGGTGCCCAAGCACAAGCACAACTAGAAATGAATTCAAAAGAGGATGAAAGATAGGTTGCAGTTGTCACACAACTAAACTTTCAAGCAGAGGTCAAAGATGAAAATTGGTTATGGAATTTGAGATTTTGTCATCTCAATTTTGGAGGATTGAATTTGCTGCATAGAAAATGCATGGTGAAGGGGTTGACACTCATAGAAAACTGAACAACCTATGTGAAGGATGCATATTGGGAAAACAACTTAGAGAGACATTTCTAGCAGGAAAGTCAATAAGGGCAAAGGCACCTTTACAGATTGTCCATTCAGATTTATGTGGACCAATGCAGACACCATCAATTGGTGGAAACTATTATTTTTTTGCTTTTATAGATGATTATACAAGGAATAAATGGGTCTACTTCCTAAAATAGAAAAGTGAAGTGTTTGAGGACTTTCACCAATACAAATCTCTTCTTGAGAAGCAATGTGGACACTACATCAAAGTCTTGAGGACTGATAGATGTGGCGAATACATCTCAAATGAATTCCTTCATTTTTGCAGGGAGCATGGAATTCAAAAGCAATTTACAACAAGGTATACACCTCAACAAAATGGTGTCGCAAAAAGAAAAAATAGGACCATTATGGAAATGGTAAGGAGTATGTTGAAGGCAAAGAATGTCCAAATGACTGTTGGGCTGAAGTTGTCGCTTGTGCAACATATATAATTAATAGGTGTGCAATAAAAAGTGTCAATAAAATGGTTCTTGAAGAGGCATGGACTGGAAGAAATCGTAGTGCCACTCACATGAGAGTGTTTGGATGTGTGGCGTATGCACATGTCCCAGATGAGTTAAGGAAAAAGTTAGACAACAAGGTGGAGAAATGCATATTTTTTGGATATAGTGATGAATCCTAGGCATACAATCTCTACAATACATTAACCAAGAAGGTCATAATCAATATAGATGTGCAGTTCATAAAAGAGGAACCATGGGATGGAATTTTAGAGAATAGAGTAAATGTGAAAATGAATATAAAGAGGAATTGATCGCAATAAGTAATTCCTCAACGGTGACTCCTCTTACACCTATTCAAGCTCAACAAAGAAGTCAACAAGTGACACCATCAACAAATAACAGGATAATGTCACACAATCAAACAAATGATACTCCAAGCACACCACAAAAACCCACAATGTCATCCATTTCAAGCGCAACATCAAGTGACATGTCAAGTCCATCTTCTGCAAGCATAAGAAGACAAAATTCAGAAATTTAAGTGAAATTTATGAGCAAGATGAAGTTGATAGTAGCACTGGTCTAAATTCCTTGTTTTCATTGTTTTTTCATGTATATGACCCAATCCATTTTGAAGATGTAGTAAAAGAAGAAAAATGGGTTATGACAATGGATGAAGAAATAGAAGCAATAGAAAATAATGACACATGGGAGTTAGTTGACCTTCCGCAAGGAAAATAAGTCATTGGAATGAAGTGGATCTATAAGACCAAGAGAAACGCTGAAGGAAAGATTGAAAGGCATAAAGCAAGGATAGTTGTCAAAGGATACAATCAGTAACATGGAAGAGATTATGCGGATACATTTGCGCCAGTCACGGGGATGGACATAGTGCGTATGGTGTTGTCAATTTCCGCACAACATAAATGGAAAGTGTATCAAGTGGATGTAAAATAAATGTTCATGAATGGACAGTTGAAAGAGGAAGTCTATGTTGCGCAACCACCTAGTTATGAGGTAAAAGGCCAAGAAGACAAGGTGTATAGGTTGAGGAAATCTCTTTATGGGCTTAAGCAAGCAGCGCGTGCATGGTATAGTAGGATAAATTCTTACTTGTTGGACAATGACTTTGAAAAATGTGACATTGAGCCTACTCTTTATATCAAAGAGAGTGATGGTAAGCTTCTTATTGGTGTCTTATATGTAGATGATTTGATTTTTACAAGAAGTGATGATTTCCTCATTGTTGATTTCAAAGGAGTCATGAAAAGTGGGTTTGAAATGAATGACTTGGGGTTGTTAAGGTATTTTTTGGGCATAGAAGTGAAGTAAATAGAAAATGGTATTTTTATTTCTCAAGAAAAATATGTAGAAGACATTTTGGAGAGGTTTAATATGCAGAATAGTAACCCCATACCAACTCCGACCATCATGGGGTTGAAGTTGAGTAAAGAAGATTGCAGTAACTATGTCAATTGAAATTATACAAAAGTATGGTGGGAAGTTTGATGTATTTGACAGAAACTAGGGCAGATACAATGTATGTAGTGATTTTGGTGTCAAGGTTCATGGAGACACACAAGGATACACATTAGAAAGCAACCCAAAAGGATTTTAAGGTATGTCCATGGGACAAAGGAGTATGGAATTTTGTACACTGCAACAAATGATTTTAGGCTGGTTGGTTGTGGGTTGGTTACACTAAAAATGATTGGGAAGGAAGTGTCGATGATAGAAAGAGCACGTCAGGATATGTTTTTCATTTGGGTTTGGGAGCCATTTCATGGGTGTCCAAGAAGCAACCAATAATGCCATTGTCTACAACAGAAGTTGAATATGTCATTGCAACAATAACAACAACATGTCAAGCAGTTTAGATGAGAATAATGTTGAGGGATTTATGCCATGACCAAGAGGAAACACCAACTATTTTGTGTGACAACAATTCTACAATTGCATTATCAAAGAATTTTGTTTTTCACAAGAGGACCAAGCACATTGACACTAAATATCATTTTATTAGAGAATTGATTAATAATGGTGAAATTGTATTGTAGCACTACATGTCAAACGAAAAATTTTGTGATATCTTCACAAAGCCTTTGGCATATGAATTTTTTTTTGTTATCTCAGAGACTATTTATAAATTGTCAATCGAAGCAATTGTGATTAAGGGGGAGTGTTGGAAAATTAATCCCAACCACTACATTAAATACATTGACATCGGCCATACTTGTTGTACAGGCTAAAGGAAATATTAAATGGAGTTCTCAACAGGATCACAAATTATTCATTCCGCAACACACATCAAGTAATTAATTACGTATGTGCACTTAACGAAAGGTTGGTGAAAAACTATGGTGAAACATTTATTTTGCAACTATTATTTGTGTTTTGCAACACGTACAGGTTCAAAAGAATTATGTTTTAGTACAATCGCCCATCCAAGAGGCATCTGGCATGAGTGAAAGATTTCCCCCTTAAGGACCACTAGTGGGTTATTCTTGGTGTCGTGGTTTTCCTTCAATAATGATGAGAGTCATCATGTATTTGCAATTAGCGGCTAGAGATGGTTGTCCTCACTACTAGTTTGACAACTGAGTTATGATATATTTTCCAAAATGTGAAAAAAAAAGTTAGGAATTTCAACCAATGATTTCTGTAACTCTCATGTCGGTTTTGATCGTTTTAACACATAATGTTGATAGGTGGGGAAATATTTGGTGGTATTCGATGACCAAATCACCTTGTAACTCAAATACAATCCCCACATGTATGTGTTAAATTATTCTATGTATACATTTAAGCTTTTTTATATTTATGTTCAACGCATTTTCTTAATTATCTATTTTTGCAATAATTTTCCACCTCACATATTGGTCAATCAATACCACTCCAACTCTAATTATTTCGCTAATTTATATTAACGTCTTCCATTCATTCTCTTCTTGACACGATCTCGCCTCCAAACTTCATTTGGATATTACATAGAAAACAAATGTACACTAAAAACTTGGCACCAAACATGATTAAGATATTATGTAGAAAAAAAATGAATACTTCAATTTATATAATCGAAATTTCTTGTATCTGAAACTATTGATGAGAATTTGATTCGAATGATAGAAGTTTGAGAAGTCAAGATGACACATAATCTCCACATATATAACTATTCATTTACTAGATTAATGTGTGCAATGTTGGACCATGATTCGGGCCTTTTTAAGTGTTTAACTGTGGATGGAATCATGAAGTGAAACCATAAATCTAGAGATTCTTACAATTTGAGTTTAAAATCGAAGTTATTTTTTTTTATAAAATTTAGATTTATATGTTCTTCCTTCGTTACTTATTTTCCACAAAAAAATTTAATGGAATGTTAAGTTGAAGTTTGTGTTGTCACCTTTTGCAAAATGTGTTTTCAGATGTTAAAAGAGCGCAAAAGAGAAAAGAGGTTTGCAGCCATCTTCTAAGCCACATAAGAACTCAAAGCTAAATCAAACCTCCCCTAAGGGATACTTCTTGGAATTATCTTTCCAACGATATATAGAACTCATTAAATGGACGCCAGAATCAAAAGTTATAGCAGATTGAAGTGACCCTTGAAAACCAGAAGTCAAGTAGAAAATCCTTAGGGTAAAATCCCGCATATCAGCGATTGGAGGTCCTAAGATGAAACACATGGTAAAATGGAAGCATTCCGTCGATATTTGATTAGCAATCCGCATATTAGAGGTCCCGCACATTAGCGATCCCACATATCGGAGGTCCATGACATCAGAGCATCAAAAGATCGGTGCATCACAATCGACGATCAAACAAGTGACACCCTTTCAAAGTTGTCATATCACATAAAGTTCTAATTGTGATTAAATTCACCAAGATTTGAGATTCTAGCATTAAAGTCCCAAGAATGCCTTGAAACATTTAACAAAGGACATCAGTCACAAAACAAGAAGAGGGTTGAACATCACTGGATCCGATAAATGAAACATGACTACACATGATTGGTTCCGATGCATGACACTTGGAAAAATATGGTTGGTTCCAATAAGGGGCATGGGGAAGCTGACATCAGCATGACATGCCATTATGGTGGACACGTGGTAGGTATATTCGACATTTTGAGGGGTCATAAGGGGCAAAAACTGGGTGACATGTGTCACCACTAACAATGTGACATGTGGCAGTGACAATGTCACATATTGGAGATCGGAAATCAGAGGTTGTAGGTTGTGTGCATAAAGACGAAATCACCTATTGAAAACCTCCGCTTAAGGGGCTCCAATATGGGGATTGGCCTACGTTCACGAGGAACACGAAAGGACCAAGAGTTAAGAAAAAAGAGTGATCAACATTCAGCGATTGACGAAGTGAAATGTTGTTTATCAAAGTTAAATCATCGATTGGAAACTGCCAATAAGTGGGCTTTGATATAAGGGTTGGCCCATGGTCAAGAGGAACTTAAAGAACCAGGGGCTGAAAGTAGTCTACAAAGGAACGATATCCCCTGGCAAGAACAAAAGGACTTAGTGCCTTAAGGCTAAGCACCCAGTCACAACCCTCGGTCCTATGGTTAGAAATGTGGGAAGGGCTAAGCAGAAAGGGCTTTCCATATCAGAGGTCGATATTTGGAAAATTTGAATACTGCACCACTGTGAAGTCTGCAATATGGAATCGCTCTAATAAGGAAGTATAGAGCTTTAAAGGCATATGGGTTGAAGGTTGCAGTATTGAATGAACACATGGAGCAGTTGGAAAAGATATGGGCTAATCCTGTGGAACCCCTGGGACAAGAAACCAAGGACTACATGGGCAACAGAAATGAATTAGAGCTCTTCGCGTGCATGTTTTCATGGAGTAGATGGTGG
This sequence comes from Pinus tabuliformis, assembly GCA_031772625.1. Classification (NCBI taxonomy): domain Eukaryota; kingdom Viridiplantae; phylum Streptophyta; class Pinopsida; order Pinales; family Pinaceae; genus Pinus; species Pinus tabuliformis. The sequence continues at coordinate 676,508,644 of CM062808.1, read as the reverse complement.
TATGGGATTCAGGAAGACTTAATTTCTTAGGATGGAGCTCCTCATAATGATACAATGAAAGATTGTCAGGTCAATCCTCTGCTTCTTCTCTATGACAACCAGCCATAATTGATTGCTACCAGCTCCAGAGAGTGGTGAAGTCAACCATTTAAGGTGAAAGCGATAGGTGAACTAACTGAGCAGCACGAGAGGCACATCATGGAAGAGATGTGGCTTGATCAAGGGCAATCACAGGAATGAAAGGGATATATTTTCCTCAGTCATCATTTAGTTTTCATTTTCGTATTATTCTGTAATTTCCATTTATTTTCAAGAAAAGAATCAAATCCTTTGTAATCATTTTGGGTAGCAGGATATCGCATGCCAAGAAAGCTAGTCAATCATACATTTGGCCCTTAGCTAAGATATTATGTAACTATTAATTCAAATCTCCCCCTCTCCTTATAAATAGAGGGAATAAACACTTAATAGAGATTACAAAATTCTGCACCTGAGAGGTCCAAATTCTATGATTCCACTTTTGGTTCTACTTTCCTATTCATAAGGGACTTGAGCGATATCTTGCTAAATGTAATGGTTTGGTGATTTGGAATCAAGGATTAATGAAACTATTCTATTGATTCCTATCAAAGAAATGTCAAGTATGTTTTCTCCTTTATTTATCAATTCATTCATTTTTTTCTCCCTCTGAAATAGTGTAATGAAGTTGCATGTTTTACCCTTGTTCATGGTTGTATATTTGTTGCTAAGTAGTAAAATTATCTATATTAGCTACAGATTTACTTATGTACCTGTAATGTGCACAAATTTACTTAATTTTATTTGGTGATAAATGTATCCATGATTAGCGCTCCACTGTTTCTTCCATTCCACCTCTTCAACCTTCCATACTTCTGCCAAAACATTGTTTCTTAGGATTTTGTTTTGTTTATAGCCCTATGCATCGAATTCCCACCTTTCTTTCCTCTTCTTCATGTTATTACAATGCCAATATTAAGGATGGCTGTTGTTGTGAATCAGATACCAGAATCAGTCATTTCTCTTTGAGTTGAACTAGATCTACCCCTTGTGCATTTAGATCCTTGTATGTTTTTGAGTCTATTGCAATGAAAGACTATTGTACCAACCCGCCTTTATTCTCTTTTTCCAATTACGTGATATTTGGAGTGCAACAGAAGCCCTACTCATAATATCAAAAGCACTCATCTCTTAAGATGTCATAGGAACTGATCTACAATCAACCCATAGACTGTCTCTTGGAATCTTTTTATATCTCCTGAAGCACTTGTGCTACAGGTTCTAGAAAAAGCGACAACATATTTATGGCGTCATTGTCGGGGAACGGATTATAATAATTTTCCCTGTGTACAACAAATCTTTACATTCCCTCTGTTAGGTGATCAAGGGAAGTGTGGGTTGAATATCTCTCACCTTGGAGACTCCACTGTCTGAATTTCTTTATAAAAACCCTAGTGACTCCACTAACTAAATATTAATTGTAAACTATCTGATGACTCCATTTTCAAGACATGGAAGAGAAGATAGAAGAGACAGAGAGGCTAATAACGAAATCCTTATATAGACTAAGAAAACTGGAGTTAGAAAATAAAAACCCTTTGAAGAAAAAGCCTCTAGGTTATTAATCCATGTTTAAATCCCCAACACAGATGGCCTCCTCTATAGATATTACAAGGGGAGAAGAAAAAAAAACAAGATCACACTCATCCTCCATTATATATAAAAGATGATCCAGAGGAACAGATACCAGATGCAAATAAAGTTCAGGGGAACTTATATTCCTCTTTCTGCTATAAAGAACAAGAACTCAAAGCATATGAAGAAGTAGATGAGGATATTGATGCAATGCTGAAAGATGAAGATATCGATGATTACTGTAAGAAGTTCATTGATCTCATGCAGGCTCAACTACACAATAAATACTATCTGTGGTCATATGGAAAGAGATCGAGAGGGAAAGACCAAAATGAAGGTACTTCTTCCCCAAAGCCTCCTAAGCTAATGGATAAGGATAAGGGGCCTTTAGATCTAAACTCCTTTAATCCTGAAGCCCTCAAAGAAGAGAAGTCACCCTCCCCCTCCACACCCATCCGGGATAAAGAAAAAGATCCAAGTAGTGTCAGTGGATGCCCCAACGAAAAGGATATTGGTCAATAAACTATTCAAGAAAATGAGGCAGCTGCAATTTTGTCTCATCAGGTCCATGATCCAGTAGATGACTACATGGCATCTTTCTTTGGCCTGCAACAGTATTCCTCAATTCCAACATATGTGTCAAATCTTTGGTATGAAGTTCTTATGAGGTGCCTACCTATTTTATTCATTGATTTTAAAGAACATAGTCCCATTAGAAAGTTCATGAAGGAGATTAAAAGAGATTAGCATCAACAATTAAGTTGGGGGAACATATAATTTTTTTTTTCATCATATTTTTTAGGGTGCATACTTGTTTTGATTTTAAAATTCCAGCAGCATGGAGGCATAAGGTCCAATTCTCTGATGTTGGGATAGTTTCATTGGAAGGTGGACCTAAATTGGGTGAATTTAGCTCTATACATCAGTAGGAGTTATATATAAATAACTCATTAGTTGAGCACTTATTTTCCAGTTGTTAGAATTTACTTTTTTTGCATTTTAGTTCGATGAGGAAAGGACTCCCTACAAATAAAGTTTCATGGAGATTTTTTGGTTGTATAAGTGGATTATGAATTTTGATTCCATGCCCAATCATGAATGCTAATGGTTTGCAGGTTCTTAGCACCTTGCCATCAAGGCAGTGTCCCCAGGTGGAGACAATGTTGTCACCCTCTGCAAAATGTGTTTTCAGCTGTTAAAAGAGGGAAAAAGAGCAGAGATGTTTTCAACTATCTTCCAAGTTGTGGAAGAACTCAAAGCTAAATCAAACTACCTCCAAGGTATAATTATTGGAATTAACTTTTTAACGATATATATAACTACTCAAATGGACTCGAAAATTAAAATTTATAGAAGATTGAAGTTACTCTTGAAAACCAGAAGTCAAGGAGAAAATCCTAAGGGTAAAATCATGCATATCAGCGATCGGAGGTCCTAAGGTGCAGTGCATGGTACAACGGAAGCATTCCATCGATATGCAATTAGCGAACCTACATATCGGAGATCTCACACATCGGAGATCCTGCATATGGGAGGTCCAAGGAATAAAAGCATCAAGATATCGACGCCTCGCAATCAGCGGTCAAATAGGTGACACCTTTTCAAAGTTGCGATATCGTATAAAGTTTTGATTGCGATTAAATTCAATTGTATTTTAGCCTCTAGCACTAAGGCGCCAAGAATGCCTTGAAACATTTAACAAAGGAAATCAGTCACAAAACAAGAAGAGGGTTGACGTTTTCTCTCTCCAAGTGGGGGTCATGTGGCTAAACATCATTGGATCCAAAAAATGAAACATGACTACACATGATTAGTTCTGATGCATGACACTTGGAAGCATATGGTTGGTTCCGATAAGGGACATGGGCCAACTGTCATCAGCATGATAGAATTGTACAGGCGACACATGATAGGTAGATTCAACATTTAGAGGGGTCATATGGGGCCAAAACTGGGCGACACATGGCGTGTGTGGATCAAAATGAAATCACCGATTGAAAACCTATGATTAAGGGGCTGGCCTACGGTCATGAGGAGCATGAAAGGGCCAAGGGTTATGTACAAAAGGTGATTGATGTTTGGTGATTGGTGAAGTGAAATGTTGTGCACCAAAGTTAAATCATTGATTGGAAATCACTAATAAGGAGGCTTCGATATAAGGCCTAGCCCATAGTCAAGAGGAACTTAAAGAACCACGCGCAGAAAGTAGTTTACAAATGAATGGTAGCCCCTGGTAGGAACAAAAGGCCTTAGTGCCTTGAGGCTAAGAACCATGTCACAACCCTCGGTCCTATGGTTAGAAATTCCAAAAGGGCTAAGCAGAAGGGGCTTGTCATATTGGAAGTTAGAAATTGGAAAATTTGAATACTTCACCACTGTGAAGTCTGTGACATGGAATCGCTCTGATAAGGAAGTAAAGAGATTTAAAGGCATATGGGTTGGGAGCTACAGTATTGAATGAAGGCATTGAGCAATTGGAAATTGATATGGGCTAATCCTTTGGAATCCCTTGGCACAAGAAACCAAGGACTACATGGGCAACAAAAATGAATTAGGCTACTTCACGTGCACATCTTCATGGAGTAAATGGAGGTATGGGAGCCAGGAAGAATTCATTTCTCAGTATGGATCTCCTCACAGTCAGGCAATGAAAAACTTCTAGGTCAATCTCTGCTTATGCTCCATGACAAGCAACTACAATTGATCGCTACCAACTCTAGAGAGTGGTGAAATCGGGAAGTTAAGGTGAAAGTGACAGGTGAACGGCTGAGCAGCAGGAGAGGCGTATCATGGAAGAGATGTGGCCTAATCAAGGGAAATCACAGTAACCACAGGGAGATATTTTCCTCAGTCATAATTCAATTTTCATTTTCCTATTATTCTGTAATTTCTGTGTATTTTCAAGAAAGGAATCTAATCCTTTGTAATCGTTCTGGGTAGCAGGATATCACACACTGAGACAACTAGTTGATCAGACAACTAGCCATTAGCTAAGATATTTTGTAACTATTAATTCAAATCTCCCCCTCTCCTTATCAATAGAGGGAAGACATACCTAATAGAGGTCCCAAAATTATTCGCCTGAGAGATCCAAATTCGGTGATTCCACTTTTGGTTCTACTTGCTTGTTCATGAGGGACTTGAGCGATATCTTGCTAAATGTAATGGTCTGATGATTTGGACTCGAGGATTAATGAGACTATATTGTTGATTCCTATCATAGAAATTTGAAGTATGTTTTCTCCTTTGTTTATCACTTCATGTAGTTTTTTCTCCCTTTGAAATAATGTAATGAAGTTGTAGGTTTCACCCTTGTGCATGGTTGTATATTTGTTGCTAAGTAGTAACAATACATGTGTTAGCCACAAATTTACTTATGTACCTGTAATGTGCATAGATTTAATTAATGTTATATGGTGATAAATATATCCATGATTAGTGCTCCACTGTTTTTTCTATTCCACCTCTTCAATCTTCCATACTTTTGTCATAACATTGTTACTTAGGATTATGTTTTGTTTACAACCCTATGCATCAAATTCCCTCCTTTATTTCCTCCTCTTCATGTTACTACAACGCCAATATTAAGTCTTCCTATTGTTTTGAGTTGTCCACCAGAATTAGTCATTTCTCTTTGAGATGAACTAGATCTACCCCCAGTGCATTTAGATCCATGTATGTGTTTGAGTCTATTGTAATGAAATACTATTGAACCAACACCCGTTTATTCTCTTTTTCCAACTACGTGACAATTGGAGTGCAACAGAAATCCCTACTCATAATATCCAAAACACTCCTCTCTTAATATGTCCTAGGCATTGGTCTACAATCAACCCAAAGGCTATCTCTAGGAAGCTTTCTATATCTCCTAAAGCACTTGTGCTATAGGTGCTAGAAAAAATTACATCAGTTTGTATAATCAGTAAAAGACTTTCTATCTCCTTGACTAAAATTCTATGCAACAGATCAAGATTTGGCTTACTAACTTATAATTAAAACTTTCAGGTTGGAACTTTAATATTTAGATATTTTAAGAAATAGAAATTTGGATGCTTTTGTAAAAATTCAAATGCGTAGTGTAGATCTAGAACATTAACAATATCTATATATGTTGGAACCTTGCATATAACTATGTGATATCAATTCAACATTTTCAAAATGTTACTTTTAAATGAGTTTCAAATGGGATACTTGATAGCATGTCGAAGTTGGACTTTCTTGGCCTCGAAGCTCATGTTGATGTCAGACTTAAAATGATATCTGAAATGTTTAGTAAATGAATGGAATTTTAAGGATAATTTTTTCTTTTTGTAAGCCACTGCAAATTCATTTTCATTAATGAAGAAAGAGGTACATTTTAATCACACCCATATTATCTAGTTTGTGAAAGAGATTGAGAATGGGGAGTGGATTTCTCCTCCTTACTATAACATATGACATTAAATTATGTTATTGCTAGGGAATATAGCCAAATAACAACTGAGTGAAAGCCCATTTCCCCTTACATCCAAGGGGCAAGGGCAATGCCCAAGCATTAGAACCATTAGTTGACTAATGTTGATACAACATAAAAATATGTAACCACCATTCATAAGCTTTAAAAACCCCAAACAATAACAAAACCATATATCCATGAACCAAAACACTAGAGATAGGGAAGGAATCGTAGTAGTCATTTAGTGATGAACCAAAACACCAAAGAGAAAAAGTGCCAATCATATATCAACATGAAGCCAAGTACCAAAGAGATAAATTTCTAGCCACCATTCGACGAATATTATGCATATCATAAGACTTCAAAATTATGATTAGAGCCCACAAAAAAAAGGCAGTGTAGAGAAAACACGAACCAACCACCAACAATGCCTCCACACCATAAAAAGTAAATGCATACACCAATATCAAAGTACTGAGCAACAAGATAAATTAATAGCCATGCCAGGATTAAAAGACATAGAGGAGTGAGGACAATGCTACTCAATATCATTTAAATAATAAAATCCACCTGAAGAGAACAAACTAATAACATAGTTGAGATGCATATTCAACAACATTTTCAAAATGGAAACAAAAAACACTGGAACTCAAGAATTAATCCTAATCAGATGTGTTGATAATGAGGCCCTGAGCATTATCAACTGGCGGTTAGTAGGGTCACCAAGAGGGTCGATAAGATCATCGGAGTCAAATTTTGACACGAGAAATATTTCCACCCGAGCCATCTATAATAAAAATTATCAAAACAAAAATTTATTTCTCAACATTCCTTTAATGTCCTCCAACCCGAAAAATACATTATAATTTTTCACTAGCTTATCTTTAAAAATTAGGCGAAGAAATGTATTCATTCGTCTGTGTAGTGCTAGAGAATACAATAAATGGAGGCATTTCTTCCAAAATATACTTTGATCCTTCAACACCTACCACCTCTAAGTCATAATGGTAAGGTGGATCCCTAATTTCCTTTGACTCTAGGAAAACAATTTCTCACCTCACCTCAAGAGGAACGATGCCAAAGAATGTTCCGACCGAGTCATAGGAAAAAGGCCTAATTCTCTTAAATCCAACATTGCCCATATTGCCAATCATACTCACCATTCTTTAATGAGGAGGCATGATGACTGGAGCCAGTGAACATCCAAAGCAAGAAACATAACCATGGCTTACAAAACTAGAAAAAGGGCGTACAACAGATGCTTGAATCCTTGACTTAAGAATGACCAAATTGTCCTCCAATTGCCACATGAAACGACAAAATTCAAGCAAATTTTCTAATTTAGGACAACACAAAGACATATAATCCTAGAACCAAGCCAAGCCATGAAGGATTCCAATACCCAAACTACCAACATGAGTGAATCCAATTGTTACAACACATAATATCCTCCCTGGAGTGGAACCCCACAAACTAAAGAGAATAACACTAGCATAGGCTGCATAAAACACTAGTACATAGACACTGAGTATTTTGGGGAAGGAAAACTAACTACAACCCACTAAGACCCTATTGACATATAAAGAAATAAACTTATGGGATTGAAAGGCACACTATGATAGACCCAAGTTACCAATAAACATAATCAATTGTTGTAGAAGGAGAGGAAGTACCTCAATAAACACTAGCAGGCCAACTAGAAAAAACAAATTGTCATGAGCTTGTTAAGGAACCTAGTCACTATAGTATGCATAGATGAAATAAAGAGAAACAACTAAAAACCAAACCATGTGAAGGAGGACGAGGTTGAAACCTCACCTCATTTCCCACAATGCACATACCTCTACCACCCTAATGCATTTACCATGCATTTATAATGAAGAAACATGTTGTCTAAGCCCCAACATACTTCAATGGATCCCATCCATGCCATAAAAAATTTTAGACACCTATACAATGGGAACGCATTACAAAGAGGCCCGACTATTGCTCTCCTTAACACCCCATCGAAACATTGTTTAAGGAGAAGTTGAATTCAAATATCATTGTTAGTTATTTCACTTGTGCAAATAGAACTATGCTCAATGACTTAAATTATAAATAATTTCTCAATCAATGTGCTTAATTTTAACTCACAATGACAATTTTGGAGGATTCATAGAAAATATTGAAAACTTCCACACTCATAATAGATCATACTATCAACTCGGAGGTTAAATTTGAAATCTAATAAAGAAAAAGAGAGTCTAGATGCCATTAACTCAAATAATAGAAAACAACTTGCCATCGACATACAACTTTATAAATTTTATTTTTTTAAGATAGGAAGATGTGATGATAGTCAAGATGGGATGTCATCACATATTGATCTAGATCTTTTAACTTCAAGGATGCATTTAGAATTGCATATAACAGAGCATATTAAACAAGTAATTTAACACATGAAAAAGAAGCGGAAATCATAAAGAAACCATGAGATCAAAGGCACACAAATGATTTGATTATGAATTTCACCCAATGTGGGCTATGTCTCCATGCCCTGATCAAAGTGGGGAGGTCTTGTTTATTAAGTGGCGTCAAAGAAATTAGTTACAAGCAACTTTTACCAAAAATGACCCCTATACCTCCAATCAAGATGATGGCCTAAAAATGGAGACCTTAGATGGAGAAACTAACTGCATGGTTATATTTCGGGCACAAAATCGTGTAAAACCGACTATAAATTTGTCAAATTCCGACACTAGCACTCTAGCTCTCCAAGGGAATCTTTTCAGTATCTCATAAGATACCCTAGCTCCTGGTTCTGACCCTTAAGCCACTCAAGTTTCCGCTCATCCCCCCCACCGGGCCTCACCGAGAAAATGAGTTTTAAGGTTTAAATAACATCAGGCGGGTGAATTTTCCAACATAGGGCCATTGGGCAGATTGGTTTGGCACTATGTTTGGAGATGGGTGGTCGGGGATTCCAACCCCACCGACCCCCGAATAGAATGGCGTGTTTGATTTTTTGCACTAACGGTTAATACTTTTCGACAGTTATATATAATGTTAGCGCTTTTAATTTGGGCGATTATGTATAATGCGGTGTTATAATGTTTTTTGGGGCCGCTCGTTGGGGTTCAGCCCACGTGGGCCAGGCAGGTTCAACCCCCAATGGCTCCCCATATATAAATAATAATATGACCACCGAGGTTGGGTGGGTCTGCTGGGGGTGGCCCACCCATGCAATACAATGTTTTGTTTATAATATAATACCATTGTGATTTTGTGGGTGGTGAGGTTGGCAACCCGCCACCCAATATGTCTATATATATTAGTTCAAATTTTCTCGCTGAAAATAAGGGTTACTGGAAAAATTAAGTAGGTGACAAATTCTCTTGTTCTAATGGCCAAATTCTGTGCACCGGCTCACTGCCAAATTGTTGCATCGATAACATTGCCACTTGGGCAAGTTTGACCTGAACTTTGACCAGCTATAGCTTGAGCCTACAAACTCGGATTTGAGTGTTGTTCGCACTATTGGAATCAATGTAACGTGCACTACAATCTGGTACTAGTTTCACTTCTATCTAATGACCTTTTTTTGAGCTATTTTAAGGCCACTTGTATTTCTGGTTCCTCTTGGATCACTCTTCCCCACTGAGGAGCTTTTGGTCCTCCAAAATCATGAACAATGCCCGAATCTTCATCAAGCCACACTTTCAACATCTATATTGCATCCAAATCTGATACATTCTTTGCAATCACACACAAAACCAAACATGACTTGAACAACCCCATACTTCACAAGAGTTTATAACACACACTCTTTGATTGAGTTTACATTACAATAGAAACCAATACCCCAACTATTAACAAAATGCCAAAAACATCATCGTTTGTTTAATAAGCAATGGACAACACATCATCACTTTTACAATCATTCACAACACATAATTTATATAATGTGGCCATGACAAACTACTATATCTAGTAAAACCATCTCTTACTCAATAAAGTGGACCACCATGAATGTGGCAGATTCATTTGTTGAACATCTTCGCTAGCTACCTTCTTTATCAGTACTTTCTTGGCATGGAGCATCTGACACATGACTCTCTTGTGTCCAACCTCGTTGCATTGACTACAATGATTCTTTCTTCTCCAAACTTTCTGGATCGTCTTGGAACGCTTATTTCTGGTGTGCCTCTGATACATGCCCGTGGAACCCTCACTATCACTGGAATGTGATGAAGTTCTTTCATCATCTTTCATTGGTTGGTCATTATATGTCTTGAAGCCTTCCCCAACCTATTTTATGATATATCCAAATCCTACATAACGAGGCAATTCCTCCACTTTGATGGGATTCACAATGCCTTGGCCATTAATGTCGAAGCACTTTCCTTGGTACCCCATATTCTTCAATAATTTTGATCCAATTTCTGTAGTATGTCTCTCAAAGCTAGGGAAATCATCATCATAAAAAGTGCATGAAATTGAAGAATCACTTTTTACCTTAGGCTTGTTATGCTACAACTTTTCCAATGCCTCCTCCTTGGCTTGTAACTAATGTTGCAAATATTTTTTTCCTTCTCTGCTTCTTGTAAGGTCTCCTTAGTTCAGAATTCTTCGCCTGAATTATTTGGTTTATTTCTTAGACTTCTTAGAGTCATGCCACATTTTGCGCCCTTTTCATACAACAATTTCTAAAATCTTTGTCGCATCACCTGAATCAGAGCCCAAGTCGATGGGTCCATCTACTGTAATCCTAAGAGATGCAATCTTCATTTCTTCACTTGAATCTGATCCCAAGTCAATTGGTCCACCACCTGAAAATCCCACAGTTGTGATCTTCTCATCATCCTCTGATTCAAATTCTTGGTCTTATTGCATGGTTGCAACTGTCTTTTGCTTCTTTTTATATCGTTCCTCTTAGGTCTCAATTCTGGATGCAGTTTCCAACAATTCTCCTCATCGCACCCTTCTTTCTTACAATTAGTACAAGAGAGCCTTGCTTCTCCTCTCTTGGTCGTTATTTTCCTCTTCGAGCTCATGCTTCTCCCTGCTTTCAAGAAGTACAACCTTCACACTAGCTTCATCAAGAGACTTAGGTTCAAATAATAAGAATGAATGATGCAGATAACTATGCAAATATCCAATATATTTCATCAACGTCTCAGAAGTTTCTATTGTAACATTCAATGCTAATGCTTGTAAACTCCTCTATAAAATTTTGAACAATTTGACCTTTGCTTTGATTAAAATGTTGCCATTCCATCATCGCCTTCTGTCTATAACCCAATGGGTAAAATTGTCTTCTTAAAGCAGAAATGAACTCAGACTAAGATGAAAGAAGTTTATGACTACTCTTAGCACCTTTCCTTCCCACCAAAGGAGAGTGGTTCCACTCAATCGAAGGGATGCTAGATGGACCTTGTCTTCATCCTCTTTGATTTGTTGTATGCGGAAATACCCTTCAACCTTTCTTATCCAATTATCTAGCCTTTCTGCATTAAATTCTCCACTAAATACAGGTAAATCAAACTTGAAATCCAGCTTGATAAAGGGTTTTTTTAGATGCATTCCTCTGGTTATTGTTAGAATGATGATAAGAGGAAGAAGAAGAAATTTCACTAGAGGACGGAGAGGGAGGAGGCTCTTCTCCTCCACTTGCATTATTTACCAAGGCATGATCATCTGGTTCTTTCTTCTCAGGCTTGATTGTCTTCTCATATTCTGCAAACAACTTGTCAACTTTCTATGCCATGGTGAAGAAGATTTTGCGATAATTTCTCTCTTCGTCCATCGAGCTTCCTCATCTGCCATGTTTCGTCTTCGTGGTGCACGCCATGCTTTGGGTTCAAAGGATTTAAGTTTTCCTTCACCTCTTTGGAGCTTGTTACTGGTTAGAATTCACTCATGCAACTCACATCAAGAAGACCCGCTCTGATACCAAACTTGATCCAATTATTTTAACTTCAAGGATGCATTCATAATTGCATATAATAGAGCATATTAACCAAGTAATTTAACACATGAAAAAGAAGCGAAAATCATAAAGAAACCATGATATCAAAGGCACAAAAACAATTTGATTACAATGTTCACCTATTGTGGGCTATGTCTCCGGGCCCTGCTCAAAGTGGGGAGGCCTTCTTTTATTAAGTGATGTCAAAGAAATTAGTTACTAGCAACTTTTACCAAAAATGACCCTTATACCTCTAATCCGGATGATGGCTTACAAATGGAAACCTCATATGGAGAAATGGACTACATGGTTGGATTCCTTACACAAAATCATGCAAAATCGAATATAAATTTGATAAATTTCACCTCTGGCACTCTAAGGGAATCTTTTCATCATCTCATAAGATACCCTAGCTCCTGGTTCCAACCCCCAAGTTGCTCAAGGTTACACTCGTCCCCATCCCCCCATCGGGCCTCCTCGAGAAAATGAGTTTTAAGGTTTAAATAACATAAGGTAGGCAGATTTTCCAAAATAGGGTCGTTGGGCAGATTGGTTTGCCGCTATGTTTGGAGATGGGTGGTCAGGGTTTCCAACCCCACCGACCCCCAAATAGAATGGAACGTTTTATTTTTGGACGAGTGGTTAATACTTGTCTGTAGTTACATATAATGTTAGCAGATTTTAGTTCGGCCATTTGCATATAATGCGATGTTATATATTTTTTTTGGGGCCTCCCGTTGGGGGTCGACCCATGTGGGTCAGGTGGGTCCAACCCCTGCCATCTCCCGATATATACATAGTAATACGACCACCGGGGTTGTGTAGGTTCGTCAGGGGTGGCCCGCCCACCCAATATAATGTTTTGTTTATAATATAATACTGTTGTGATTTTGGAGGTGGCGAGGTTAGCAACCCGCCACCCCAAAATATTATTTTGTTTTTTGTTTTTTTTTAAATATTAGTTCAAATTTCTCCACCGAAAAATAAGGTTCACTAGAAAAATTAAATTAGGTGACAAATTCGCCCGTTCCGGTGGCCAAATTCTGTGCATTGGTTCACTACCAAATTGTTGCCTCGTTAAGACTTCCACTTGGCCAAGTTTGACCCAAAATTTGACTAGCTATAACTTGAGCATACGAACTTAGATTTTGAGTGCCATTCACACTGTTGGAATCAGAGCGATGAGCACTATGATCTGTTCATAATTTCTCTTCCATTAGATGAATTTGATTTTTTTATCTATTTTAAAGCCACTTGTATTTTTGGATCCTCCTATATCACAAACCTATGGCATATATAGTTGGTTTGAAATAAAAGTAAAGATTATTTAAAAAAAATCTTTAAAAAATCAAGTGCTAGGTGGTATTCTTTAACCAATGTTAAAGGTTGAAAAGTATTAACTCCAGTACCACTTCCACTCCAACTATCCTATATTCCCTTCACTCTTTCAAGGCCATTAATCATATCTTATCCTGTGCTTGATTGATAGATTATTTCTTTGAACAATCAAGGCATACTAACCGTCCTCCACATATTAGTGCTTGATCATTACAACTTGCTTCGAAGAATGAAGACAACTATCCTTTTATTACTTTTTCTCTTGCAGGGAAGTGTAGCCAACTCTATTCCACATCTATTATCATTGCATGCTTGAAACAAATAGAGAATCGATTTATAATCGAGGTTCAGGAAATGTACTATATTCGAATCTATTCCAAATACATATTAAATACATGATCATGGAGATCTCTTTCATTGCATAGAAATTTGGAGGTCTCTAAATGATCAAAATTCTACAATATTTGACAACACGATTAACAATATTGGATGATTTTCCTTTAATGGAATGGGATGAGTAGCCTTGGATTGCTTTCTCATAATGTTAAAATTGATTAATTTATCATATTAAACATGCAACTTTGGATTTAAGTTAGTTTATTTGTTTAACTTAATTGGTATTAAAAAAAAAATTAGTTTCCTTTGAGTACAAGTTTTAAGTTCATGCTAAGCTAATTATTTTATAAGTGCATGAAATATTTTCTCCTTTTATATAAGAGTAAGACAAATTTCATAATAGCAAAGGTACACGTAATGAATTTCTTCCTTTGAACCCATTCAAATCCATTCTTTATAGTTGTCCTAATATATTGATGTGGAAATGTTGTGTGTAAAAACCATGTTTTTCCTAATTGTATAATCTTTTCTAGAAAAAATCATTTTGATATAATGATCAAGGATTTAAAATGGTGAAGATGACTTCATGTATATCCCACAAAATTTAGATATTTTTTCTTCTCTCTGCTCGAATTAACACAATACATAGCTTATTTTCTTCGACCTTTCTAGAGTATTTCACATTAGATAGAATTGAAAATGGATCATTGGTTCAATACAACAAGTATGCCTTCTCACATACAAACATTGAGTATTCTTTACACTATTGAAAAATTTACCAACCCCTTCTTATTAACTACCTTGATTTTCTCAAATTTGCAGGCTTGTTACAATAACGATCTCCAAGTGTGGTGTTGGCAAAGAAGAGACACTCAGAAACAATGATTGATGCGAGGACAACATAACTATTTATTGATTTCAGGCTCAATAGGATGATAGGCGAAAAAAGAAGAAATAGATCTGGTTTGAACTGTTGTGGGAGCACGACTAGGGTTTTCAACGACCTCGATTGCAAAATCATAGCTACACACCACCATCTCCTCTATTACATTGTCATCATCACCATCAAGGTCGGTTGGGTTCCCCCTTCGATTTCGCTATCATCGATTCGTCTCTTTTGTTGTCCCCGGGATTGACTACAGCATGTCGGATATGGACGAGGATGTGGTCAATTACTCGACAAACCCTAATCCCTATGAGCCCATCTAGACGAGTCCTAACGATTTGCCAGAGGTAATGGTTTATCAGTCCCTAGGAACGCCATATCCATTGTACACTGATTTTCTGCCTACTTGTTCCAATCTCGACCCTTCCGTGCCCAATTTGCCATTCGCAACACTCTCTATTGCCTCTCTGGACCTTGACTGCATCCCCCCCTCTCCAGCTATGCTTCACCTTCTTGCCACTTGCATCCCACCCTCCCCCTCATATGACTCTCTGCCACTGGTTTCATCGCCCCATCAGCCCTCCTCTGCACTCCCCACCTCGATAGGGTTTGTTCCTACAACGGATTTATCTCCTCTCCAGCCAGATTCCCTCCCTTTCCCTCACATCGCGCTAGAGCCTGGTCCATCTACCTCCCCTTCTAGATGCTTCGACTCGCCGGCGGTAAACCCTCGGACCAGTAACCCTTTATCTCAGCAAGAGAACCAAGGTACTCAGGATCCCCTTCAAGACCACCCAACAGCGCCTCACTCTAGTAAGGTCAAAAAATTGAAGTGTGTCAAAGCCTCCCGAAAGGATCTGTCTCTCATTTTTGGTGAGGGAGTGCAAATGGGGGAAGTTCTGGATATGAAAAACAAGGTTTTAGTGGGCAGAGTTAGAGGAAGAGCGTATTCAGCTATTCGTTTATGCCTCTGGGTCATGGAAATTTGGGGGAACATCTTCAAGGAGCTCCTGGATGTTACTACCCTAGCTCGGAGATGGTTCTCACTCAGCTTTCAAAGGGAGGAATACACCTCTTAGGCACTCTCGCGGTATTGGCATATCGAGATGGCTCCTGTATTTCTCAAGAGATGGAGCCCATTATTCGATCCTGAGTGGGAACAACTAGACACAGGACCGCTTTGGGTCAGGCTTCTTGGGCTACCCCTCCACTTCTAGTCTAACGATATCTTTAGTCACATTGGAAATGTTCTTGGCACCTTTCTAGTCTATGACAAGTCATACGCTACTACAGGAAATAAATCAATGGCCCATATTTTGGTATATCTGCATATAATAGATGGTTTGGAGGAGAATATTACATTGCATTAGAAAAGATTCACACGTATACAAATTCTGGACTATGAAGGGGTGCCTTGTAGATACAAGAGGTGTCATAAAGTTGGTCATCTCTATAATTAATTCCCTCTGATTTTCTCTGTCGCCTCCCCCTCCAAATACATAGATGAAGTTGTTCCTGTTGCACCCTCATCTGCTGAAGGCTAGACACCTTGGTCACAGGGTCCTAAGACAACTAAGTGTGGATCGACTCAGGTGCCACCTTCAGCCTCTTGCCATTCTCCCTCCCTGCTTATGACGATATCCAGGGTGGTAGCTGTGACTGCTCGCTCATCGGGTACTCCTCCTCCCCTCTGCTCTGTATATTCTATTTCTTTAACTTGTTCTGCACAACACTTGCATGTTGCATATGCATCCATACCTGGCATATCTTCATCTGCTATTACTTGTCCTTTGGAACTCCACCATCCATCTATCTCGACCACTCCACCATCTATTCCTGGGTTGACTCTCACATCCTCACCCTCGGATCTTTCAACCACCTCTGGACATTCTCACTCATACAATCTTCGATCCTGAGTGTCACACCCTCCTGAGCATGTCGGGATTGGGTTGATCTCCCCTCCTAAAATTTCCAAGAGCACCAGGGGCCGACACTCTTTCATTTCAAAAGCTATCATGCAGGCTAGGGTGGAAGTGGCTCATGGCAGACAATCCACACTTGACATGGTTCTTAGAGCATCGAACACCCTCCCACGGTCCCCCCCATGAAGTGGATCTCCTTTAATTACAGAGGGCTAGCTAGCCCTCCTAAAAAACTAGCCCTCAGATGACTATTAGACTTTGAGCCTATTGATATAATTTTCCTACAAGAAACCCTTGATTTGGCTGATTAAGTTATCCATGTCTTGCAATCTCTGAAAACAGGCTGGACTTTCCATGCACTCGATGTCATTGGTAGATCTGGGGGCATTTCCCTGGGCATTAATCCTCGCACTATCAAAATCAGTGCTACTTGGGGAGGGATTGGTTTCATTGGTATGGATATTTTCTCCTTGGAGCTAGGCATGGACTTCAGAATTATCAATGTATATGCCCCCTGTCATAATAGAGCTGAGTTTTGGCACCATCTCCTCAACTTATCTCTAGCCAACTACGACAATCTTATTCTGGGTGGGGACCTGAATTTCTCTATTGGATATGGGGAATCTTGGGGAAGCAATGCCCAACTGGATCCTTTATCGGACACTATGGAACACCTTCTGGAGCAACACCATTTGATTGATATACCCATGAATAAATCACAACCTACCTGGCGCAACAGAAGAACTAGAGAAGCAACTCTGGCCAGGCATTTGGATCGCTTCCTCATCAAGGAACATCTGGTAAGATCCCTGTCTAATTATAGATAGTGGGTGGGATCTAGTGGCATATCTGATCACTCACCTATTTTCTTGGAGCTGTCGGGCCCCTTCCAGAAGCCTAGGGCACCTTTTAAATTCAATTCTACTTGGCTGAAGGACCCCAATTACATCAATTTGGTCAATGATTACTGGCGTACTCACCCACCTGCTCAGGGGAGAACCATTGCAGAAGGTTTCTGTCACAATCTCCTAGAGATAAAGAGCTTATCTATCAAATGGGCTAAGGATAAGCGAGACCAGGATGATCAGACTCTCAGCAACATTGAGACCAAGCTGGCTGATCTCTTGGATGAGTAGGGTCGAGGGTTTACATCTGATGAGGCAAAAACAATACTCATTGATTTGGAGACTCAGAGATCCAAGATGCTCAAATATCAGGAGGAAACTTGGCGCCTTAGGATTCATGCTATTTTTTGCAAACTGGAGATGATAATAACAAATTTTTTCATAATTATGCGAAGGGGAGAAGGGCCAGAAACACTATTTGGAAAATTCCAACTGAGGATGGCCATTTCGCCAAATATTTTCATCAATTGACACACTTGGGAAATTCACATTTTCAGAAACTATTCAAGGTCCCCCCTGGAGACACACTTGCCGAAATTGTTCGAATAGTTGGGCTCTTCCCTCGGTTTGTTGACCCAGATGAGGCAGAGGAGCTCACAAAACTTTTTACTATGGGAGAAATGGAAAGTACACTAAAATGGTTCAAAAAATACAAAAGGATGGGACCAGATGGTTTGCATGTTGAATTTTACTTAGCCATTTTTTATACCATTGGACAGGACCTCCTTAAGGTGGTGGAGGATTTTAGGCTATCTAGGCACATGTAAGAGGCTATCAACTCCACCTTCATCACACTCTTTCCCAAAGTGGACTCTCCACTCTCATTCAATGATTTTATACCTATATCTCTTTGAAACTTCCTCTACAAGATCATTTAGAGATTATAGCTAATCACCTTAAGCCTATTTTATCTAATCATATTTCGGCTAAACAATTTTCATTCTTGCATAACCAACAAATTCATGAGGCTATTGGCACCGCACAGGAGGCCCTCCATTCCATTAAGATTAAGCAGCTCAAAGGAGCCATCCTCAAAATTGAAATTTCCAAAGCATTTGATCAGGTTAGTTGGATATACTTAAGAATGCTACTAACCCATTTAGGCTTCCCTCTCCCTTTCATCAAATGGATCATGTGTTGCATCACTACCGTCTCATTCAGTGTCCTGATCAACGGTTCTGCCTCCAACTTTTTTCATGCAGAACGAGGTCTCAGACAAGGTTTCCCTCTTTCCCCACTCCTCTTCCTCCTTGTCATGGAAGGACTTAGTAGATTAATATCCCTGGCTAAAAGAGAGGGGCGATTACAGGGTCTCAAAATTACTGATCAATGCATTCTTACCCACCTCCTTTTTGTTGATGACGTGCTTATATTCCTCAATGGAGGCATTTGGGATACCACTGTATTCTATGACATATTGTTGTTTTTTTCATCAGTCATTGGTATGGAACCTAACAGATTGAAATCCACTATCACTCTCTCATCCTGCACTCCACAGGAAGCTCGGATTGCACTAGAGAAATTTCCTTTTCAAAGCCTTCTTTTGGAAGATGGGCTCAAATATCTTGGGTTCCGAATCAAACCCCATTGTTACAAAATTGTGGACTGGATATGGCTTGTGGCCAAGGTTGAAAAGAGATTACACAACTGGAACCACAAGTTTTTATCCAGAGCAGGCCGATTAGTTCTTATTAAATCGGTCTTGGAGGCTACTTCAGTGTATTGGATGTCTTTGGCATGGATTCCCAAAGGAATTCTTTCTCGGATACAAAAAATCTACTGCAGATTCCTTTGGAATGGATACAAGGAAGGGAAACCTTTTTCTTGGGTGGGATGGAGACACATTGCAATCCCAAAGAAATGGGGAGGATGGGGCTTGAAAGACCTTCCCTCTTTCTTTCATGCACTTGCCGCAAAGATGGGATGGCTTATTCTTACCTCCCACAGTCTTTGGACCGAGGTGGTACACTATAAACATATTTGACCTTACCAGCTTATGGATTGAATCCGTAGACCAACATGGCAAATATCTGGTATATATATGATCTGGCAAGCTATCTTACATACTCTTCCCACTATCATAAATGGAATTACTTAGGGAGTTAGAGATGGGTCATCTATTCATATTGGCATAGACCCCTAGATTGGATGTGGTGACATGTATCGACTTCCTCCCTACCTCATTCAATTTCTCAAGAACAGAGATATCCTCATGATTGCCAACATTGTTGATTCAAAGAACACCTCCCTATTTGTACAAGCATGGAAATCAGCCGACTTACTGGGTATACATGTAGAGTGGCAGCAAGCTTGGGCAGGATATATCACTGCGTTGTCATAATCTCATGTTTGCATTAAGGAGGGGGTTGATGAACTTATTTGGGCCCCTGCTGGGCATGGTGCATACACTCCTAAAGATGGTTATCCCATCATACATGCTACCCATATGCCGTCTGCGCTTATGGATTGGTGGCGTACTCTTTGGAAGCTTAAAGCTCCTCCCCGAACCAAACTGTTTATGTGGAATGTCTTAATGAACAAGACACCAACCGGGGGTAATTTGATGAAAAGATCCTTCTTCGGCCCCTCTTGGTGTGTACTTTGTCATCAAGCAGAGGAAACAAATGATCACCTCTTTCTCCATTGCCCATCGGTGATCTACATATGGGAACAAGTTCTATCAACATTGTCCATTTCCATCAGATGGCACGGGAATTTTTTTTTGAAGGTCTGGAATCATTGGAGGAAGGGGTCCTCAAACCAAAAAATTCATTGCCTTCCTATAATAATTTGTTAGACCATTTGGCTGAATAGGAACGACTTCATTTTCAGAGACAGAGTGGCTCGTTGGCCATCAACTATTGCCCAAATTATTAATTCCTATCATGATATCCCAGAAGATGATCCCACACCTCCTGGGACACCAGAAGTCATTGACCACAATCTCTCTTGGGCATACTTTGATGGTGTTGCATAAGAACAAGGATGTGGGGTGGGGGGTATATTATTGCATAAATATGAAAATCATTACTTTTGAATCCAGATGGGCTTGGGGATTGGTACAAACAATTATGCTGAATTGATATCTCTTAGACATCTCCTCCATTTTTCTCTTGCACATGAATGCAGACATATTCAGATATTTGGAGACTCTAAAATCATCATAAACTGGCTCAATAACTCATCTTCCTGTCATATACACTCTCTCTCAAAAAAAATGGATGATGTCATGCACTAAAAAGCACAATTTACTTATATCTCTTGTCAACATATTTACAAGGAGCATAATATGGTTACCGACCAGCTTTCCAAGGCGACCACGGTCCAGCCTATGCGATTGTGGATAATACAGGAGCGGCAGGGAGCTGATCACTTCCAATATTATCATCGGCCTTATATAGATGAGTTCTACCAGTGGGCCGATAGGCCCTAATTTTTGCAGCATATAGCAGTGATTACTATCAGAACTTGGTTTATACATTGTATATATTTTTTCCATGAACAATTACAGTATACCCTGTGTAGTAATTTTGTACAGACTTATATTTTTTTATTGCTATGACCAACTTACAACATATGCCATACAGGCATCTGCTACATGTAATTTTCTAAAATCTAATAGAAAATTGTGATTTTTCCCGAGGGAAAAAATGATCTCTAGGTGCTGATTCGAAAATTAGATATTATTTACTATCCATAACAACACAATAGTGTATGACATTATACCATGCAACCATTACAAACAAATGGCACGCCTCTAAACTTAATTCCTATCAAATATTTGAATTCATAAAATCATTCATGGACAATCAAATTTAAAATCATTTCAAAGCACAAATAATGTAACTTCATGAATTATGAGGGAGACAATTCTTTAGCTTTGATTTTATTTATAGAAGTTATAGTGAGATATGCATTACATGGTTCAATATGTAAGCAATACAATTACATTCTTCCATACAAATGGGTAAATTTTATGTAATCTCTATAGGGATCATCAAACTTGTAAACAAATATTACAACCACATAGAAAATGATTAGGAAATAAATCTAGACAATACCATAGCAAGAGAACCTTTTCTGGAGGATGGACATTTGATTAAAAAAAGAGACTTCAAATTTACTCTTATCAATGAGGTATCAACATATCAACCCTAACTAAAACTTTTTTATTGATATCGTTGGTATTATTATGTCTATTAGCCAATCAACCACCATATTCAAGGAGAATGGCACTAAGATGCAAAAGAGAACCATTAAATTTAATGATATGTTAGGACATTGTGTTGAGTAAATACATTATGAGGTGTGTTATGTAATAAAGATTTCCTACATGAAAATTCTACCTCAAAATTCCTTTCCATTTATTGTTATAAAGGCTAGAGGAAACAACATTTACATCCCAAATTTCTAGCAATCATGACCTCAAAGAATCCCACATCTCGAGAACATGATTTGAAAAATAAAGTGAAATCCTTAAGTATCAATTATTATCTACACATAGTGCCTCTGGTGGTCACCTCTCTATTTAAAATAATGTGGCTACTGTTAGCACCTGGATTGAACCTCAGGCTAAAGGAAGACAATGCCAGGGTAATCACAAATCATGCTTACCCAAGTAGCTAGCGCTACTAGGCCAGGAGAGGGCTCTCTTTGTAAGGATCTCAGCTGAGATGACTGGATCAAGAAATGATATTAGGCTAGGTATAGTAGCACAAGGTTTGATTTTGATTTTGAAAGGTTTTGCTAGATCAGGAGGAGCCAAACAATTAGGGCAAGGAAATTAGGTCAAAATTGCAGGGTGTTTGATGGGGCAAGGTAGGCACAAGGTTCAACACTCTAGGGTTTTGATGGGTGAGGTGATTCAATACAGGTGAGAAGCTAGAAAGAGCATGTGAGCAACATGGATCCTTCCTAAACTGAAGAAAACATAAACTGTGAATATTTTCCCAAAACAGAGCATAAATATTATGGATTATGCCTATCAACTTGAAAACATCCACTTAAAAGAAATGAAATGATTGATGAAGTACAAAAAACATTTTAACATATGATCACAATAGAGAAAACTGAACTGAACATCATACCACATGGATCCCAAAGAAATAGCTGCAATCTTTCATTAATCTCCTGCTAAAACTGATACAAAATGATGTTTACTCAAAGCATAAGCATCCCACTGAGTCCAACCTGTAAAATGACTGAGAAAATACATAATATAGGCCAACAACCAACTCATCCTAGGCATCAAGGGTCGAATCCATGAGTGGAGGAGCAGTTGTAAGAAAGGCTGAACTGATAGCTGGAGTGTAGGGTGGTCAAAGTGACTTATCCCTCACTCTAGCAAACTGATTCATTACATGCCACATAGGCCATCTAAATGATGTATCTACCATAAGTAAAAGTAAAACATGATAATTACATCATATAGATCAATTACATAGGTAAAACGTGAATTTCCCATAGATAAAAGTCAACCTTGAATGAAACAGTGAAAATTGTGGAAAACGGTCAAACGTGCAGCGACCCTAGTAAACGCGCAGTGACCCTAGTCAAAGCACAACGTCCTCTTCAAGATGACTTTTAACCACCTTCCCGATGTCCAAATCTAGCCTAGGATAGCTCATTGGAAATCTTATCCTGTCTAGTTTCCAAAAATTCCCTTGGTTTTCTAAATGGCCTTCATTTACCCCTCCCAAATTGCAATATACCAACATTGCTCAAACACGCAGCGACCAGGCCAGAAAAAAGGCAAAAAGGTGATTTTTTGGTAGTTTTTGACCCTTTTGGTGACCAGTTTTGCTTCAAATTTCTAGAAAATGTATAGGGTGCATGTCCTCATCATTATGAATCCAAAAATTATGACCATTTTCTCATTGGATGCCCCAAACAAAAGCCAACGTCCTAGGTGCTGTGCATTTAGCCATGTTGACTATGCCAAAATTTCTTCAAAAAAACACAGCAAAACTCATCTTGATAAAATTGTTCAAAAATGGCCAAAATTGGTGGGCTGAAAGATGGCTATATGTTTGAGGCATGGACTGATGCCTTGGCAAGGATATCCAACCTATTTTTCTCCTCTTGCTTGGTCAAAGCCTCAATTTTTGCATGAGCTCTTTTGAGTTTGGCTCTCGCAATTTTGTCTCTCATAGCATAGTGCTTTGCCATCCTTCTTCAAATATCAGTGTCCTTCTTGGCCTTTCCTAGGAGGTTCTCCAGATGATCATTTACCTTCTCAAGCCAATATTGTCGGTTTTCATTTACCATCTTGGAAAATTCCTCATTCAAGGTGAGCTGATTGGCCATTTCTTCCTCCCTTTTCCTTTCTGGCTCTAAGGCTCTTTTTAGGCCTCTAGTCCTTGGCCTTCTTCTTGGCACCTATTCATCAAGTGGCTCACCATACTACCCATATGCCTCATCAAGTAAGTTCTTTGCCTTTTCAGCCTCTCCCTTTTCCTTTCTGAGTTGAATCTCCATGAGCTCATTTTTTACCTCAAACTGCCTATTTTCCCACTCATAGTAGGAAATGATCCATTTGGCCATTTGAAAGTTAACCTCAAGCTCTCCTATGAGTGCATTCTTCTCCTTCATGACAATAGTTGTGCTTTTCGTGTCATCATGTTCATCTGACTCAACTAACTGAAAATCATGCTCTATCTCATGGAGGTCTTCCTCCTGCTGCTGGACCTTTGCCTCTACAACTTTTTCCTTACCCTTTTGTACCTGCTTTGTCGATGAAGAAGGCAAGGCCCCTCCCACAATCAATGGGGAAAACACTTGCCTATTCCCTCTCTGATAGGTATGTGCCAAGGTACCTAAACCAGCCCTTTTGGGCTTGCTGCTCTCACCATGCTCAATATGCTCTTGCTCAGTTCCTTTATCTCTGCCAGGTGAATGAATAGGCTGATGAAATGGTGATGATGGAGGTGATGGTGTGGCTGACTCATGAGATGAAGATGAATGATGTATAGACTGAGGTGGAGGAATGGAGGTGGGTGGATGAGAGGATGAAGGGGCCTCTTGGCCATGCTGAATAGGTGGGACTGTGAAAACCTCATTGGATATGAAAGTGTCCCATGCAATGTTAAGTTGATCCAGGCGGTGTAGGAATATCATTTTGATGAGAGAATGGTGAAATATGCTCTCCATTTGATGATCATGATCTTTCTTTCGAGCAATGACATCTTGTCAATATCCCGAAAAAGATATTAGGGCAGATTGAGCATTCTCTCTCTTGTAAAATCATGAGTAACCGAATATGATGGGAATAAACCTGCCCTCACATGTAAAGTACTTCATGATGATTTTCATCATAGGAACATATCTGTCTGGGAGGTAAGAGAAAGGAAAAATCTTCCTTCTTTCATTCTTATGTTTGGGTTTAAGATATGGCTCGTAATAGAAATAATCCAAATATGCTTGTTTAAACCACTTTTCCCCAACATCTGGGATCTTAGTAGCAGCTGATATGATAGTAGAAGATATGGTAAAGGTGACACCCGCCAAGGTTGCCTGATTGTCATGGAGGTTGATAATGAATTGTTTGGTCAATTTAGAATGATGTTGTGTCCTTTCCACCTTCTCACAAAACTCAAAACAACCCATATTTTTAAATCTTGTGATAGTGATGGGAGATGCCATGAGATCTCTCGTATTGTTTGGTTCATATCTGATGATTTTCTATCCTCTTTTATATTTCCTCCTCTATTTTTTTCTCCATCACTCTGACTTGTGTATTCTTCTTTTGCCATGATTCATTGCCTTTAAAACCCTAGGGGAATGATAGAATGGACTATGGGTATTGGAAATGTGGAATGATGTGAGCAGAGATGATGAAGAGGAGATGGGGATATGTGGAATGAGGGAGATGATAGGGAATCGTCATTAAGGGAGGAATAGTGATGAAAACTAAGAAATGTGCTTGTGAGATGATGGGAATGAATGGCTAGGGTTAGATCTTAGGAAAAATGATGATTAACCTGGAAACTTGGTGGCGAGGGAGGGTTTTTAGGATGTTTGGATCCTTCTAGGTGAACGTGCAATGACCCAGGCAAAAGCGCAATGATTTGGACAAATGCACGGCGGCCTCTACAAGAGTGCAACACGGTTATAAATTACACTGTAAATTTTGACAAACGCGCAGCGACCTCTACAGGAGCGTAGCGACTAGGCTAAATGCACAACGACCTTGTAGAATGCATCCTCTTGCTCTGTATTGCCCAATTTCACCTAAAAATCGCCAATTTTCTTTTGCTAAGGAATTGTGAGAGTGGGAGAGTGAAAATGCGTCTTTCATGACTGCGTTGAGAGGCTTTATACTTGAATTGACTTTAATTTATGAGTTTGCATACCCACTTTCTAAAGTTCTTTGTCATTTTCAAATTCTCACTTTAATGCCTTTTTGACTTTGTGACATTTTTTTCTCTTGACAGGTGGATGATGGTTTGATTAAACCGATTTCTTCAATGGTTTCATTTTCCTATAGCAAGGAGAAATGCTTGGGGTAGCTGGGAACACTCATTACATGAAATGACTTGAATTACATAAAAAAAATATAAATAAAATAAAATACTCTGTTTTCATCTCAAAAACATGTTTTTGAGATGAAAATTATATTAGTGAAATAATATCTTTGTACAATAACCATGACTTAATAGCAATCACTCTTTTTTTTATCGGTCATCCTCATACCTTTTCCTCCCTTTATTTACACTTGAAACTATGCTTTTGACCTTGGAAATGAACCCTAAGACCTAATGGAAACATAACTGTTTTGACTCTAGAAATAACACAACTGAAACCATAACTGAATACAACATGGATATGGGTCAGCAAATGTACCTCATGAGGGAAAATTTGATTTTCTGATAAGAAGACAACCATCAGTGGACCATTTTGACATGACCTAGTGGAATGATCCAAAAAATTTAGTATGAGACACCTAAAATGAAAATGCAAAGAGCAGATTTGATCCCTGATGGAAGTATGTAGATACTGACACTAACAATTGCCTTATTGGGGATGGCAGCTCCTTGGAGGTGTCAAGAACACCGTAGACCAAGTGCCTAGCTGATTGGGCCAATACGGTCAAACAAATGAAAGACTGAAAACCTTTTTTGAAATTTTTGAAAAATGACTCGATACAAACTGAAAACTAACTCACAACTGACTCTAGACTGACTCAAAAACCAACTAAACACCACACAAAGCATTTAAGTTTTATAGCCTTCACTTTGGGCCCCAAGCTCAAATGACATTGTACTTCAAAACTTGCAAGGAAAGCAAACTGGTATATACAATGATAATGAAACAACTTCAGCAAGTTGCATCAGAAATAGTAGTGTTTTAGGAGCCTACCATTCACTGGCCCTCTTGAGAATTCTTGACCATCCATTTCCTTCAATAAAAATGCATTCTGTCCTTGATAGTTTGAGATTTTATAAGGTCCTTTCCACAGATTGTCAAACTTACAATGCTTTCCTTTTTCTTCATTTCGTGCATCACATCGCAACACTACATCTTCTAGCTGAAACTTTTCTGCCTTGGTTTTTCGGTCATAAAGTTTCTTTATCTTCTGTTGCAGTCGGAAAGTGTTTTGAGAAACCTCTTCCCTTTTTTGTTGAAGGTGAATCATTTGATTGATTCGGCGATGAATATCATCTTCTTCACTATTGGATTATTGCAATAATCTCATGACTGAGACTGCAAGCGATGTGGGAAACAATGTATCAGTACCATAAACCAATTCAAAAGGCAACATACCTATTGATTTCTTGTTGCTCACTCTGTCGGCCCACAAAGCATTGACAAGCTTTCAATGCCAATTCTTTTTGTTTTCCTCCAACATCTTCTTAATAATGTTTACCAAGGATTTATTTGAAGACTCAGCAAGTCTATTTCCTTGCGGATAGTGGGTCATGGAATGACCCAATGTGATGTTGTATTTGTTACAAAACTCAACCATTCTCTTCAACTTAAATGCTGTCACATTATCTGTAATAATATTGTGAGGGAAACCAAAACTAGACAAGATATTGGACTCTAAAAACTGAATGATTACTGTGTCCGTAGCTTTCCTTGTTGGAATGGTTTCGATCCATTTGGTGAAGTAATCGATAGCTATCAAAATTCATCTGTGTTGTGCTGATGATGTAGGATGAACTTCTCTTATGAAATCAAGCCCCCACTGCTAGAATGGTGCATTAACCACAACTGGTTTCAAAGGAAGAGGAGGCAACTTCCTTTTTCCTTGAAAAACTTGACATTCGTGGTAGCTCATGACTGTTTTATACAAATCTGAAAACAAAGATGGCCATTAATACCCTACTCTCAAGATTTTGTTAGTTGTTGTTTCCCAAAACAAGTGAGCCCCACAATATCCTCTATGAAAATCATTCATTACCCATTGAGCTTCATTTTCCACTAAATAATTCAGAAGAACCCCTCCCGGATCTTTCCAATAGAGAGCACTATCTAAAATGAAGAATTTTGCAGACTTCAACTTTAGTAATCTACCTTTACTTTTCGAAATTCCAGGAGGAGGAGAAAGATGCTGAAGAACATATACTATATCAAAATACTAAGGTGAGTTGAGAAACATATTTGATACCTGAATGAGTGTGCCACCATCTTCATCATCTGACATTGCTGCAATAAGATTTATGTCTAGAGCATGAAGATTTTACTTAGCCATGAGTTTTGCCAAGCCTTGACCTTTGATCAGTTTCGTGGGCCTAATATCAAGATCATACTATAACATCGCTACTATCCACTTACCTCTTCTTCCTTCCAGGTCCGTTTGCATGAGGACATCTTTGACAGCTGCGTTGGGAACATATGATATGGTATGTGAATGCAGAATGTAAACTCAAAAATCCTTCAATGCCTTTATAAGAGCCAAAGCTTGTTTCTCAATGATGTTATAGCACAGAGCAACATCTCTGATAGTCTGACTGAAAAATGCAATGGGATGCTCCACCTGATCCTTCTTTTGCATCAACACTGCAGCCAAAGTGTGCTCAGATGCAAATGAAAATATAATAAAATCATGAGTATAATCGGGACTGATCAAAACAGGGGCTGTGGTCAAAGAAAGCTTTACCAAGTTGAAGGATTTCATGGCATCTTCTGTCCATTTCACAGTGTTGTCCTTCTTCAACATATTAGTTAACTCACGCAAATGTTCAGCCAAATTTGGTATAAATCTATGTAAGAAGTTCATCTTACCGTTGAAGGCTTGAATCTCCTTTTTGTTGCGCGGAAAGTCTATTTGCTGAATTGCCTCCACCCTGGAAGGATCAATGCGAATACTATATTTATAAATTATATGACCGAGGAGCTTACCTTCCTCCATGGCGAAAAGACTCTTCTTTGGATTTAAAGAAATTCCGAACTCCCTGCATTTCTGAAAAACAATCCTCAGGTGGTGATGAGCCTCATAAATGGGTAATTATATGGGTTCATTTTACCTCCTAACCTAGTCAAATCAACCATTCTCTTAGCTTATTGTATGATTTTATGATTATATTTATGCTTATGGACTGAGTTGAGTTAGTTATGATGCCATGTGGTCTAACATGTGTGTAATGCAGATTATTGATGAATTTTGAAGTCGAAGTCAAGGATCCAGTGGACAAAGGGTAGCAATAACTTGAAGTGGACAAAGGAGAGGACTTATAGGATGGAATCCCCCTCATTTATTACTCCTCACTTTGAATTCACCTTCACTCATCTCATAGTACAAGCGACCAAATCATGCACTAGAAGGCAACCGAGCAATTGGTGGATGACTGATGATTATCTTGAGTTTTGGGAGCCAAGCCTCCCTGATTTTAAGGAAGCTATTGGTAGCTTCATTTGTATAAGTAGAGAGGCCTAGGACCTCACTAGGGTTGGATTTTTGTTGAATTTTTTCTTATGTAAACTCTGCTCCAACTTTGAGCTCATTATTTTTGAGAAAGTTTCATGTAATCTTGTTATTGTTTTGATAATAAAGATGGAATCCTTTTTGAGCTAGCACTCAGTTACCTCAGAGAGTTGAAGCTCTTGTGTTAGGGCCCAATCCAAGCATCCAAGCTCCTCTTTACTTGTATTTGTATGTTTTATTTCAGTTTGTAGATAAGATTGTTGTTGAATGTATTTCTTTGGTGGCTAATAATAGGTTGCTTTTGATGATTCAGTAGTTTGCTTCCATGTTTGCTTTCTATAGAAGGTTAGGCAGTGATAAAGAGAATATTCAAAAGGTTTGCAATAGTGCCTTGGCCTCTCTTCCTCCCTTTGGGACCATGATTTGAGGCAAAGACCCTCTTGCTGCCGCAAAAACACAGATTTTCCTCATTCATAGGACTTCTGGTGTTTGCAACTTTTAGTAAGTTAATAGTCCAACTTTGCTTTGCTTCAGATCTTCTTCATCATGCTCCCTTCTTCATTGGAAATAGTCTTCTTTCATGCTCTCCTTTTTTGCAGTATTTATCAACATTTCCTTTCATAGATCATAGTTTAGACTAGTTTGATGCAAAACTCTATTTTTCTAGATGCACTCATTTCATTGCTTGTTTGATCTTAATTGTTGACTGTCAATTCCTTTGCAGCAAAAATATTCTAGCAGTAGGCCAGCTTATCATCCATCACATCCTCCATCTGATCCATGCCCTATAGGTCGCCCAAATCTCACCTTAATTCTGCCTTAGTTTCCTGCATTTTCCATAGAACTTCTTCCTCTCTCCTTGAGAAAACCCAATTATCTTCCTCTCTCCTGGTGATTCTTGGTAGAACCTAGGTGCCCTAACTCCTCATTCCAACCTCATCCACCTTTTCCACCCACTCTCACACCCTCAAAATAGTGAAAACTGCTCTCGGCCTCCTCCTGTAGGCCTCCTAAAGTGGCCTTGTTTTTCTCCTCTAGATTTCCTGTGTCCTCCTGTAGATTTTCTTGTAGGCTTTCTTTTGAAGGCCGAGTGTGGAAATGCCACCTAAGACCTCCTAGGACCCATCCATGCCATCCTACATTCTCTCAAGTCATATAGCCACCCTCCAATGCCACCTATTCGCTGCCACATTTACACACAATAAATTATATGCATGTCAAATTCACATAAAAATACGTAAAAATCCAAAAATATGTTTTTTTCTTATTTACTTCCAGAAATAGCTTAGTTAGATTTTGTTTACCTCCTTGAGTAGGTAATGGCATTCTTTTCATGGTTTTCATAGTGCTTTCTGCAAAAGTAGGATTATTTGGTTAATCAGGGTTTACTAGGTTTGCTTTACATTTCAGTCTTTCTCCTTTCTGCAGTTAGAGTAGCATCTGTAGAGTAATATTTCTCTCCTTTCATCACATATAGAGCTTCCTCTGGAATCCATAGAAGTTGGCTTGAGCTCCTAGTGATATTGCGTCGACTGACCAAGTGACAACCTACAGTAGGAACTAGTACTTGTGCATACAACACTGACGCTTCCAAGTTTGTTACGAACTACCGGGTTGATAAGATTAAAGTAGGCAGCCTAGGAGTTGCATCATTATTGCTGCAATACTAGTGCTCACCATATTTTTGGCGCTGTTTCCGGGGAAGTGTCAGAGTATTCTATGATTGCTGCTTTCTTCTATTTTCTATTGCAACATTTTGCTAATAGTTTATTTCAACAAGAGTAGACTAGTCATTTCCTTTCCTTTCAAGTTCTGAATTTCCTTGCTTTCCTTTTCAAATTCTGCAAATTTCATTTCATCAATTTCATTTTAGTTAGCTGCAATTTGTTTTGTTCAATCAATTTCAGTTTTGCAGGTACTATCAGTGTGGGGAAAAAAGAAACAAAAACGAACCAAAATTATTTCCTTTCATGGCTCGTAGGAATAGAGATAACTCAGGAAAATTTTTGCCCAACACCCCCACTACTTCACACAACCAACCTTCTCTCTTCTTCGGTGGTTGCGATCAAGAATAACCCTTAGGTGAATAACAAGACATATTTGAAGAACCTATAGGGGAAGAAGAAGAAGAAAACATTCCTTTGGAGCTAATGGCTAAAAACATAAATGCTAGGGGGAATGGAGAGAGAATAGAGAGTACCTTTCCCATTCAAGAGACCAATGGGGACACCAAAATGAAGAATATAAGCCCTTCCACCCTACCTCATTTCCATGGTATGACTACGGAAGATCCTGACACCTTTTTGTTTAAGCTTGTTGTTATCTGTCAAACCTATGACTATGCCAAAGATGAGCAAAAGTTGAAACTATTTCCTTCTACTCTCAAGGATGCAGCACTATGCTAGTTCATGGGATTACCTCGCAATAGCATTGCAACTTGGGCGTAGATGTAGCAAGTCTTTAACAACAAGTATCGAGACTATTGTAGGTCAAAAGATACTAAAGAAGAAATTTTCCTAATGACTATAGGAAGTGATGAGTCCCTGGAAGACTATGAAGAGAGATTCCAGCTCAGTTACAAAAGGGTCAGGTGTACACTTGACCCTGAGTCTCTGAAGTTGGCACTGCTCAGAGGAAATTGGGAAGATCTTTTAGACACCCTCCATCTACTGGCCAGGGGAGACATCTACCAGCTATCCTATGAGGTCATAAATACTTTCTAGAAACCATTCTAGAGTAGCCAGAAAGAAAGGTAGGGGGAGTCAACCCATAGCCAATACCTCTTCCTCTAACTCATCCATTAAAGGAGAAACTGTAAACATGATGGAAGACTTCAAGAGTGAGATGTTGTAGAATCTTGCCATGCAAATGGATACCTTACATATCAAAAGGAAACAAGAGGAAGCAGAGAGGGCTTTGGCCATTTTTTGCCCTAGATGCACCAGGAGGCATCCTACGAATGAATGCCCATTTAACTCTATAGAGGTTTGTTCAGTCTGTGAAGAGAATCATTCTACAAATAAGTGCCCTTCCTTGCCCGGACTTTAAGTTGTATATCAAGGGGTTGAGGGAGTCACTGAATAGCTCAATTACATATACCAAAGGAGGCCGCATGGCCACCAGTCTGATCCAAATTTGATTCTCCAAGAAAGAGTTATCCACAATCTCCCAAGATGACCTGATTATAGACCTTTCCAGAAGAGTTAATTTGTATGAAGTACCACGTGTACAATTTTAGATCTTTGGTTCTAAAAAAATATATACAAGAAACTACAGTCCGTCCACTTTCTGTAACTTCTTACGAAATTTCAATCTCATTCCCAGAGAGAAAGTTATGACGATTTTCCCTAGGTCACCTGTTTTGAATGTAATTCAGGAGTCTGGAAAAAGACCAACTTCCTCAGATCATGTCTCCGCAAATATCATGTGAAAAGCTCTGAAATTTGGACCCAAGGTTCAACGTGATTTCTTCTCAAATGGGTTTTTTTTGTGACTTTTGAAACGTCAAAGAAAAAAATTTATAGCGAAAATGCCACGATGACCTGTTTGGAGCAGCGAAACCCTAGAATCTAAAGCTCTGATACCAAATGTTATGAAACCAACTCAAGAAACGTTAGAAAAGATAGATCAACGCCTTAGAATTCAGCCTCTTCGAGGGGGAAACCTCCTTTACATTACATAAATGAACAATTCTTTGATGATTCAAATGAAAAAACCTCCTTTCTATATATAGGAGTCTAAGGAGTCACAATATAATCCAACCGACCTAACAATAATAATATAAAGCCACAAAAATAACAATAGAGGGATTCTATGGGGCACAGAAATAACAATATGGTGGTAATAGGGGCACAACCATATAAATAAGGGGTATAACTACAATAGTAATGGGGTAATCACTAGTATTATAGGGACCCAACATGCCCCTCTCCTTCAAAAAAGTGTTGTCCTCAACGCTTGAGTAGTTCTGGATACTTCTGCATAAAATTCTCATCCTCCCATGTGGAATCTTCAGCGGATAAGTTCTTCCACTTGATAAGATACTCTAAAATTGATCGATTTCGTAGCTGTCGAGTTCTTGTTTCTGTGATTGCTTCCGGTTCCAATATAATTTTTCCTTCCTCGTCAAGTTCTGGCAATATTGTTTGAATTGGGAGCTTGTCGCCTATAACCTTCTTTAAACATGAAACATGGAAAACTGGGTGCAATCGAGAAGCTGCAGGAAGCTCCAATTTGTATGCCATAGTACCAATCTTTTGCAACACCTTGTACGGACCATAATACTTTGGTGATAATTTATTATCCTTCTTAGCTTGCTTTAGGGACATTTGCTTATATGGTTGTAGCCGTAGGAATACCCAATCACCTACATCAAAACTTCTTTCACTGCGATGTTGATCTGCCTGTTGTTTCATTCTATTTTGTGCCAACACGAGGTTATCCTTTAAGAGTTGGAGGACTTGTTGTTGATGTTCGATGTGATGTTCCACTGCCTGAACCTTAGAATTTTCTCTTAAATATGATGTGATGGATGGTGGTTGATACCCATAAAGTGCCATAAATGGGGTCATTTTTGTTGTTGTATGGAAGGAAGTGTTATACCACCATTCAGCCAGAGGCAACCATTTGACCCATTGTGTCTGTTTATCAGATACAAAGCAACGAAGATATCCTTCCAAACATTTGTTTACTATCTCAGTTTTCCCATCAGATTGAGGATGATAAGATGAGCTATGAGCTAACTGAGTACCAAGACAAGAAAATAATTCTGTCCAAAAATTTCCAGTGAAAATGGGATCTCTGTCACTTACAATAATCTTTGGGTTTCCATGTAGCTTTTGAACTGTTTCCATAAATGCAGTAGAAACTGTACTGGCTTTAAATGGATGTGATAATGCACAAAAGTGTGCATACTTGGTAAGTCTGTCAACTACCACCATGATGACACTCTTTCCCTCAGACTTGGGTAAACCTGTGATAAAATCCATTGAAACCTCCTCCCAACGTTGGCTTGGAATGGATAAAGGTTGTAATAGACCCGGTGTCTTAATTGTTTCAACTTTATTTTGTTGGCAAACCAAACATTCCGCCACAAACTTTTGAATATCTGATTTAAGGCCATCCCAAAAAAATTCCTTCTTAACCCTGTGGTAAGTTTTTAAAAATCCTGAGTGCCCTCCTAAGGGAGAAGTGTGCAATTCCATAAGAATCTTTTGTTTTAGCTGGGAATTCTTACAGAGGTATAAGCGATCTTTGTACCATAACGAATCATTTTGCCAGCTAAATGTATCAGAAGTACTGGAATCTTGTTGTAGCTTTCGAATAAGTGCCCACACTTCTTCGTCATTCTTCCATTCCTCCCTTGCTTCGTTTATCCAATCTGGTTGGATAATAGAAATGGCACACAACAATGCTTCCACATCCTCATCCTTTCTTGAGAGTGCATCTGCCACCACATTTTGCTTCCCTTTTTTGTAGATGATTTCAAAGTCATAACCCAACATCTTTGTGACCCACTTTTGTTGCTCTTCAGAGGATAATCTTTGTTCTAAAAAGTATTTAAGGCTATCATGATCCTTTTTTACCTTGAAGTGTCTTCCCATTAGGTAGGGTCGCCATTTCTTAAGTGCATGGAGTATTGCCAACATTTCCTTCTCATAAATAGCTTTGCTTAAAAACTTTCCCTTGATTGGACGACTTTCAAAAGCAATGGGTCTTTCATCTTGCATTAGAACAACACCAATTCCATTTCCTGAAGCATCACATTCCACAATAAAGGTTTTTGTGAAGTCCGGTGTAGCTAAGACCGGTGCTTGGCACATTGCCTCTTTAAGATGTTCAAAGGCCTTTGTTGCTTCCGGAGTCCATGAAAATGAATCTTTCTTCAATAATGTTGTTAGAGGTGCTGCTATTCTCCCATAATTCTTAACAAACTTGCGATAATACCCTGTCAACCCAAGAAATCCTCGCAGATGCTTTATGGATGTGGGGATTTTCCATTCCTTAATGGCTTTAATTTTGCTAGGGTCTACCTTAACTCCTTCATGAGATACAATATGACCCAAATATTCCACCTCCTGGACTCCAAAGAAACATTTGGATCTTTTTGCATATAATTGTTTCTCCTCCAATAGTTGTAGCACCCTGTCAACATGTTCAACATGATCCTTCCAAGACTTGCTGTAGATTAGTATATCATCAAAAAATACTAACACAAATTTTCTAAGGAATGGTTTGAAAATTGAATTCATCAAACCTTGAAATGTTGAAGGTGCATTGGTAAGGCCAAAAGGCATGACCAAAAATTCATAATGACCCTCATGAGTTCTAAATGCTGTTTTCGGAATGTCTTCAATCTTCATTCTGATTTGATGATATCCTAAACGAAGATCCAACTTGGTGAAGTAAATTGATCCATGCAATTCATCCAGTAATTCATCAATGACAGGAATGGGGAACTTATCTTTAATAGTGAGCTTGTTGAGCTCCCTATAATCCGGACACATGCGCCATGATCCATCCTTCTTGTGCACCAATACTACTGGAGCTGAGAAAGAACTTTGACTCGGTTGAATTATACCAGCCTCTAGCATTTCTGCAACCATACGTTCAATTTCACTTTTTTGGACATAGGGATATCTGTACGGCCTGATGTTTGGAGGAACACTTCCTGGAATCAGATGAATAGCATGATCATGATCACGCATAGGTGGGAGACCTTTGGGAGTCTCAAATACCTTGGAATGATTGTCCAGGACTTTTTGGAGATCTGGAGAAATAGATGATTCCAATGTGGAAACATCTAGCGAACATAATTGTGCAATTACACCTCTTTGCTCCTTTTTTAGAAGCTTTGTCATGCCATTAGAGCTGATTATCTTTCCTGGTTTCCCTGCAATACCCCTTAATTCAACTTCCTTTCCTTCCGTAGAAAATTTGATGAAAAGTTCTTGAAAATTAAAAGCTATTGTACCCAAGGATTGTAGCCATTGGACTCCTAGTACAACATCAGCACCTCCCATTGGAATGGAAAGCATTGGGCTAGTCAATACATATTCTCCCATGGATAGCTTGATATTATGGCACTTTCCAGAGCAATTTATTGTTCCTCCATTTGCAATCATCACTTGACACTCTGGTGCTGGATATAGGAAGCAATTCAATTCTTTTGCTACCCTACAATGAATAAAATTGTGGGTGCTTCCTGAATCAATCAACACTATTACCTTTTTCTTCTTGATTTGTCCTTCTATCTTGATGGTTTGAGGAGTGGTAATTCCCGCCAATGCATTACAAGATATGGTCGGATTTATTTGTTCTTCATCTAGGCTTTGTTCCTGGAGTATATCCTCTTCTTTTGACCTTTCTTGCTCCTTTTCTTCTTCCTCTTCACAATCTATGTAGAATAATTTCTTCTCAGCACACTTATGACCTTTTGTGTATTTGCTATCACAATTGTAACAAAGCCCTTTTGCTCTTTTTTCTTCCAATTGTTGTGGTGTCAACCTTGTAGGTTGTGGAAGACTAGGGGCAACAACACTTCCATCTTTATAGTTGTGAGTGGTATGCTTCCTAGTTGCCATAATTTTGCTTTCCATTTTTCTTGCTAACCTGAATGCCTTCTCTAATGAATCAGGTTCCCAAAGGCGAACATCATGTTGGATATTATCCTTTAAAGACCCTATGAACACATCAATCCTATGCTCCTCTGGAATATCTTTTACCCTTATGTTCAATTTTTGGAACTCCTCAATGTGCTCCATTATTGAACCCTTTTGTTTGAGACTTATCAATTGGCTAAAAAAAGTGTTGCTTTTTGTATCCTCATAATGTGCTATCAATTCTTCCGTAAAAATTGCCCAAGTGATAAATTTTTTACGAGAACAAAGCCATTGATACCATACAAACTGATTTGGTTCCAAATATACAGTTTCCATACGTACCTTTTGTGCGTTTTGCACATTATTGAGATCGAAGAATTGCTCCATCTGTAATATCCATGTGGCGGGATCCTTGCCATCAAACTTCCTCATATCGATTTTTGGAATATGGTGAGTCTTCGATCCAACATTAGCGTCTATGGAATCATGATTAACATTTCTTTTGTTCTCATCATGAGTTTCCTTTACTACCTTTTCACCATTAATAAGTATTTCTTGTAGAAAATTTGTCAAATCTGTCATCAAATCTGCCATGCATGTCTTCAAATTTGTGTTCAAATCTATCTTCAAATTGTCCATCTTAGCTTCCATGCCATTCATCTTAGCTTCCACGCCATTTATCTTAGCTTCTATTAACTTTTGTGAGTGTGACATTTGTTGCACTTGTTCTTGTAATTTTGATATATCATGTAGCATTTCTTCCTCTTCTTCATGATTCATGCTAGAGCTTTCAGGTTCCTTACTAGGTGTTTGCATTTTCTTTCCTCGGGGCATCAGTTACCGATAATAATGCTCTACTATGCCCTTTGAATTCCTTCAAAATAAAATTTCAAACCAAGCTTAAGCAAAAATTTAAAAAATCTACACACCTTTTTTCACTTTGTAGGAGCTCGATATTGCCTCTGATGTATCTCTGTACCTTCCAATCATCTAGTTCTAAATTTGTGATCTGTAGTAGCTCTCTGTGTTCTCTTTCCAATGCCACCAGTCTGATCCAAATTGTATTATCCAAGAAAGAGTTATGCACAATCTCCCAAGATGACCTGATTATAGACCTTTCAGAAGAGTGAACTTGTATGAAGTATCACGTGTACAATTTTAGATCTTTGGTTCTAAAAAAGATATACAAGAAGCTACAGTCCGTCCTCTTTCTTTAAATTCTTATGAAATTTCAATCTAATTCCCAGAGAGAAAGTTATGACGATTTTCCCCAGGTCACCTGTTTTGAATGTAATTCAGGAGTCTGCAACAAGACCAACTTCCTCAGATCATATCTCCGCAAATATCATGTGAAAAGATCTGAAATTTGGACCCAAGGTTCAACACGATTTTTTCTCAAATGGGTTTTCTTTGCGACATCTGAAACGTCACAGAAATAAAGTTATAGTGAAAATGCCACGATGACCTGTTTGGAGCAGCGAAACCCTAGAATCCAAAGCTCTGATACCAAATGTTATGAAACCAGCTCAAGAAAAGATAGAAAAGATAGATCAACGCCTTAGAATTTAGCCTCTTCGAGGGGGCAACCTCCTTTACAT
This sequence comes from Pinus tabuliformis, assembly GCA_031772625.1. Lineage (NCBI taxonomy): Eukaryota > Viridiplantae > Streptophyta > Pinopsida > Pinales > Pinaceae > Pinus > Pinus tabuliformis. The sequence goes on along the minus strand of CM062808.1, from coordinate 676,470,154 downwards.
TACATAAATGAACAATTATTTGATATTCAAATGACAAAACCTCCTTTCTATATATAGGAGTCTAAGGAGTCACAATATAATCCAGCCAACCTAACAATAATAATATAAAGCCACAAAAATAACAATAGAGGGATTCTATGGGGCACAGAAATAACAATATGGTGGTAATAGGGGCACAACCATATAAATAAGGGGTATAACTACAATAGTAATGGGGTAATCACTAGTATTATAGGGACCCAACAGATTGTGGAAGATGTGATGGTCTTCGTTGATTCTTGGGAGTACCCTGCTGATTTCTTAGTTTTCCAGCCAAAGGAAAAGCTCACTGGGTATCCTCTCATTCTCGAAAGACCCTAGTTGGCTACCACCGATGCCTACGTTAGCTGTTGAGTTGGAAACATGACCATCAAGAACGAGCGCATGTTCAAACAGTTAATCCTATATCTTCCTACCCAAACCCTGGTAGAACATGAACTACCTCTCTAGTTGGAGGAGGAAGATGAGGATGAAGTCTATTCTGCACTGCTTTGTGCATTAGAAATAGCCATGGGGGGGAAACCACAAGATGAGGATTATATGATTGAAAATCTAATTCAGAATCCACCTCCCAGTGTATCACCATTAGAGGACATAGTAAGAGAAACCAAAAACAACCCCTCAACTGATCTTTGTGCGACCGACTCCACTCCTCTCCATGTTAAGAATATAGAGTTTGGCCTAGAAAGAACCTTTAAAATCAATCCATCCTTATCCACTTCGCAGGAGAAGGAACTGTGTAGCCTATCGAGGAAACACCTAGACGCCTTCGCCTGGAGTTATAAGGAGATGAAGGGAGTGCACCCTTCAGTATGCACTCATCATATATACATCAAGGAGGATTGCAAGCCAGTCATGTAGCCTCAAAGGAGGATGAATCTAGCACTTAAAGATATTGTTAAAAAAGAACTGCAGAAATTGCTTGATGCAGGATTCATCTATCCCATCTCTGACAGTGAATGGGTCTCTCCTTTGGTGCTAGTGCCGAAGAAAAATGGTAAGTGGAGAATCTATATCGACTATCAAGAATTGAACAAAGCCACTAAAAAGGATCAGTTTCCTTTACCTATCATAGGTCAAGTGTTAGATGGTCTGGCGGGGAAAAAGCTTTTCTCTTTCCTAGATGGGTTTAGCGGGTATAATCAGATTCAAATTAGCTCGAAAGACTAAGATAAGACCACTTTCACTTGCCCTTTGGGTACCTTTGCATACCGAGTCCTTCCTTTTGGCTTGTGCAACACTCCAGCCACTTTCCAAAGAGCAGTATTGAGTATATTTTCTGAACTGGTTCATGATGCAGTAGAAATATACATGGATGATTTTAATCCTTATGGTTCTGACTTTCAGGAAGCTTTGTATAACTTAGGAAAAGTTCTGGATAAGTGTATTGTGATGAACCTGTCCCTCAGTCCAGAAAAATGTGAATTCTTGATCACCGAAGGGACGTGCTAGGTCATGCAATATCTCAGCAAGGATTGCAGGTGGACCCCAGCAAAATTGCCATCATCCAAAGGGTCCCACCTCCTCAAAAGTTGAGAGATGTTAGAAGTTTCCTAGGCTTAGCTAGGTATTACAAGAGATTCATTAAAGATTTCAGCAAGCTAGCCTCTCCTTTGTTTGGCCTCTTAGGCAAAGATGTCGAGTTCATATGGTCGGAAAACTGTCAAGAAGCCCTAGATACCTTGAAGAGCAAGCTCGTGACTGCCCCAATTCTGAGAGGCCAAAACTGGGCCCTACCTTTCCACATTCACACAGATGCCTCGAACAAAGCAATAGGAGTAGTCTTAGGACAAATTGATGAAAATTTACCTTATTCGATATACTTTATAAGCAAAAACTTGTCAAAGGCAGAGTTAAACTATATAGTGACCGAGAAGGAACTCCTAGCTGTCGTGCATTCCTTAAACAAATTTAGACATTATATCACAGGCTATCAAACCTTTTTGAACACTGATCATGCTGCAATTAGATATTTAATGAACAAACCAGATGTAAATGCTCGCATTATCAGATGGTTGCTCTTACTGCAGTAGTTTCATTTGACCATTATTGATAAGGCCAACAAAGAAAATGTCATTGCTGACTTTTTGTCTAGAGTAAATTTTCCTGCAGGTGAAGAAGGAATGGTGGATGACCAAATTCCAGATGAACACCTGTTTTCTATCTCAGTACTCTCCCCATGGTTTGCTGATATACCAAACTACTTGGTTTCGACACAGTTCCCACCACACCTATCCTTAAAGGATAAGAGCAAGATAGTAAGGAAAAGCGCCCCTTTCACCTGGATTGGGGGCAATCTATTCAAACTTGGCCTAGATCAGATCTTGAGAAGATGTGTCAGGGAGGAGGAAGTATTTGACATCCTCGTAACCTGTCATGATGGGTCTTGTGGAGGTCATTTTGCAGCAAAAGGAACTGCCTTCAAGATATTGCAAGCAGACTATTACTAGCCCAGTCTTCATCAGGATGTGAGGAGATATACCAGCCAGTGTGATCGGTATCAGAGGATGGGGAAGCCTACTCCAAAGGATGAGATTCCCATGTAACCTCAAGTGACCTTTGAGCCATTTGAGAAGTGGGGCATGGACTTTGTGGGTCCTATCAGCCCTCCTTCAAAGCAGAGACAATACGTCATTGTGTGCACCGATTACCTGACAATGTGGGCAGAGACAAAAGCAATCAAAGCAGTGACAGAGGAAAAAGTAAATGAGTTTTTGAGAGAGAACATATTCTACAAGTTCAGGTATCCAAGAGAGTTGGTTGGAGATCAAGGTAGTTAGTTCACTTCCAATTTGATTGAAGACTTGATCACACATCATAGAATCAAGCATAGGACTTCGATCCCTTACCATCCACAAGCCAATGGGTAGGTGGAGGTCACTAAGAGAGCATTGAAAGGGATCTTGACAAAGGTAGTGAGCAGCAACAGAAAACACTGGGCGGATAGATTAGTTGAGGCCACTTAGGCCTACAACACAACATGGAAGACCACCACAGGGTTCACACCCTATGAGCTGGTCTATGGGAAGAAAGCTTTGTTGTCAATAGAATTTGAATTCAATACCCTAAGGATGGCAGCTCAGCTAGACCTAGACCTCAGCCATGCATAGAAAGAAAGATTACTTCAGCTCAATGGATTGGATGAACATAGATTGCAGACCGTTCTCCATATAGAGGTAGTTCAACTTTAGAGAAAGATATGGCATGACAAAAATATCAAGGAGAAGCAATTCCAAGAGGGAGATTGAGCACTACTCTATGATTCAAGATACAAAGATTTCATAGGCAAGCTGAGGAAAAGATGGCTGGGACCCTACACTGTGGAGAAATGCAATGACAATGGTTCAGTTCTGATTAGAACCATTGATGATGAAGCCATCCCCATGCTTGTCAATGGACACTGGTTGAAAGTCTACAAGAAATACCTCTCCAAGTGAGAGTTCATTGAAGATCTGAATAAGACAGTGATGGTAGTGGAGCACGTCTTAGCCTCCACTTCACCCACTCACTAAAGAAAAAGAAAAGAGAAATAAAAAATAAGGACTCAAGTGAAAACCTCCATGGGGTGCTTGAGTCCCATCATTGGGTTGAAAACCTCTTATGAGGAAGCTCAATGATGTCAAAAAAAAAAAGAAAAAAAAAAGGAAAAGAATAAGATCCTTGGTTGAAAGCCTCCCTTGGAGGTGCCCAAGGAAGGAAATTAGGGTGAAAACCTCCCTGAGGCACCCTAGTTGTTTTCAAAAAAAAAAAGAAAAAAGAAAAATGAATTTTCATTTGCATTGCAGGTTTGCAGAAGGACTACAGGAAGCAGAAGAAGGTGCCAAAGGAACCCTGACATCCACACCAGCACTTATCCTATCTTCTCCACACTTTTCTCCATCATTTTTGGCATTTCTTTCACCCCACTGTGCTTCTTTTTCAAAAACTGTGTTTTCTATAGAAGGCTCTTGTAGGAATTACAGAGAGCCAGAAATGAATTGAAAGGCAGTTTGAGGGATAGGGAAGCTTCATGAATAACCTATAAATCCTCCTACAGTCTTCAAATCTCCTTGTCGTCATTTCTAAGCATGTATCACAACCCCAAGAATCATTCTTCTTCCTATCCAAGAAAAACACAGAAACAAACAATTTTTCAGGAAAAGAGAAAAAAAAAAACAAAAAAAGAGAGGAAGCAACACCATCCACCTCACCTGAAGCCTACCTATTACCTCTCCATCTCTATCTACATCTCTGGCATCCTCCTCGAAGCTCCAAGCACAAAAAGAAGTTGAAGTTTCAAGGGGAGAAGTAGCTACAGGAGCTCCTGTAGGAATTCTTGTAGCAGTTGATCCCATTAAAATCCAGCACTAGCAGCAAGAGAGTGCAAACATGAAGGGTGAGAAGACACACGAATCTCAAATCCAGCCAAAGAAGAACATGCACAAGACACAACCACACATCATCAATCAGACAACATGCATCAAAAGAAATAAAGGCATGCAGCAGAGAGAGAGCCATAGTACCTCACAACAAATACATTTGGATCACAGGTAAGTAACTAGCCTGCTCCTCTGTTTGCATTTGTGTAATTAGAAGTCATGCAGAAGCAATGAGATGGTTGAGGTTGAATGAGGAAAAGGTGGCTAGTTAACTTGGCCACCTTCATCTAGTTGACTCCACTCATTTGAGATGTCACCCACATGTGCGCACAGTCAATTCAAGAAAGATGTCAAGGACAGGTAGTGGAGGAAGTGTGAACTACGATGCAATCATGAGGGATGATTACGAGGAGGGGCCATGATGACAAGGTAGGTGGGGACCAACGGACTGAATATAGCCAATGTATACTTTGCGAGCTCATCCGCCATGATTGGAAATATCCATAAAGAGTAATAAGTACTCCTCCCCGAGCACTCGTCTCCTTGTGCCCCCACAGCCTTGTAACCATCGTCCTCCATTGATCTCTCCCATATTCCGACTCTCAGCGTTCTATACAGAAGCACTTACAGGTCCTACAGGAGCACCTACAAGAATTCTACAGGAGGGACAGTAGGCTTCTACAGGAGGGGCAGTGAGTTGTTTTGAAGGGAGAAAACACAGGTTTTAGCACGATTTTCGGTCTGAGGAGGTAGGTTCCATGCATGACCCTATTGAATATCAATATATACAAGTAGTGGTTTCAATTTGAGGAGGAAATAAAGCCTTTAGGAGGAGGAAATACATAAAAAAAATCTACTTGTTGAAAAAAAAAAAAAACAGTCTCCTCTATTTCTCTATTTTTCTCAAAAATTGTTGTCTCCATCTCCACATTTGGTTTCCCAAAATAATATAAACAAAATGACGGGAGGATTTATGAGAAAGGATCCAACCAACTCCACCAGGCTCCATGCACATCCACAAATGGTGGACATCTTCACAAGGGAAAATTGGATGAATTTCTTTGAGAAATTTTGAGGGTTTGATGAGAAGATTGCCCAAGAGTTTGCTCTCTCTTTGGTACCCCACACAAGAACTCATGCCACTGTCACCTTTAGAGGTCTTTCCATGGAGATAACCCCTAAATTTATCAGTAGGGTCACTACCCTTCCTCTTGGGCTGCCTTGGAGTAAGGATGAGAAACCAATTGGCCAGGCTGCCAAGAAAAACTTTTTCCAAAACAATGAAACCCCTGTAGAGGATAAAAATGGCATTATAAGGGCTAGCATACCATATCCTTAGGATGAGGTTAGCTACCAAATAATCAAATACATTTCCTGTGACGGGAGGTATAACATTGCCTATGGTTATCACTTTAGAATCCTTCATGAATTAAGGTATGGCATGGACACTCCAACCCCTTAGAAGCTCAGCATCCCCTACTTCCTCCTGCAGTCCCTCATTGACTCCAGCACTAAAGTTCAAGCAGGGAATTTAGAGTAGCTAGCTCACCATGGGTTAATCAAAATCCTAGTGGAAGAAGCCCTCCATACATTTACACTCCTTATAGCATGGGAAGTCTTCCGAAACATGACAGCTGAGGATGACATAAAGGCCCTAACTTATGATATCAGTCTTACTGGCAGTGAGGAGGAAGAGAAACAAGGGGGAGAAGGTGAAGCCACTGGTGACTTAGTAGAACAAGGAAGGAAGGAGGAAGAAACTAAGATAAAGGAGGAGAAAGCTGAAGATACAGAGCAGGAAGAAACCGAGCGAGCAGAGATAGAAAAAGAGACAGAAGGAGGAGAAAAAGAGGCAGAAAAGGCAGAACAAGGAGAAGGGTTGCCTGAGACTTTGGAAAGGGAGGCAGCAGCTGCCCTCACTGCCCTCAGTACACCAATCAAGCAAAATTAAAAAAGGAAAAGGTAGGCCTCCATGTATTTCAGGGCTAGGAAGAGCACAAGAATCAAAACAGGCAAACCTCAATCCTCTTCAAAAGTTCCAATTGCAATTGAAGACTCACCCTCTACCCAAGGAAAAGAATCCACTTCCAAGGCACCTATCACATATGAAAGGGGGACTCTTAGATCTCCCACATGGAAAGAAAAGATAGAACTACAGGACCCAAAAACAGTCCTATAGGAGGCTCAAACAGTTCTATAGGAGACACTATCAAAACTACAAGAGACCCAAACGCTTGAGGAAAGGATGGAAGGACAACCACAAGTAAAGGAGGAAGAAACAGAGCTACAAGAACCTCATCCCCAGACTAGTCTTACCTCCTACTTGAATCTACTTGAGGGAGGAAGGATAATTCCACAAAAATTTGCAATTCCACTATTCTTGAATTAGAGAAAGAGAGAATAAGAACACATAGGCAGATGCAAATAGCCAAATCCAAAGCAGTTAAGGATATTGGCCATATGGAAAACAAACTCAGAGAAATGGGCAGAGATTTGAGTGCTATCAGACACAGGGAAGCAATTACAAGAAGCCACCTTGAAACTAAAAATGAATTGCTAAGGAGGCAACTGCAAGAGAAAGAGACCCAGTTGGCATGCATGGCCAGCTTATCCATGGAGGCATTGCAATGTAGAACTCTAGCAAAATCATATGGCCTATACCTCAAGGACCGATGGTTACAGTTTTAGATAAAGACTTTAGCACAAAGAGGCACAATGCCTTTCCAAGATTACATGTAGTTTATGGATCTGTGTGAACCAAAGCACGTCAGAGGATAAGGCAAAGATGTCAGAATTCTACTTACATAACATGGCCCTCACAGACATGAATGTGTGGCCCCAATGCCAGGTTAGGGGCCCTGCAACTAATGGCCATGGCCTCATGGATGAACCATGAAGAGTTGAGGGCAACAAAAATAAGAAGATTGATGATAAAAGAGCAGAATGGGCCATTAATGATAAGAGCTGAGCCATCAGATCCCATGGCACTCATCAGCACACACAACCGGCTTGCCAATAATCCTCAGATTGCCCCTAGATATATAAGTGATCAGGCACAAGCCATTGCACACTTGATATGCAAAGGCTACTTGGGGGTGACTATGTGCTTGCATGCATGAGGAGATGGAACACCTTACCACACAGTCTACATATCAGGGAATATCATTCCACCATGAGGATGAAGGAGGCATTAAGAAAAGTGCCAATGTACAAGCACTCCATGCATAGGTTGAAGGTCAACTGGATTGGCCTCAAACTGAGTCCCCCACTGCTATTAGGCATGTTGTAAGGCAGAAGAGAAGAAGAAGAGGAGGAGCAGTGGGAAGAGATAGAAAGGAAGGCATGATTATATGAAAAGGAATAGGAGACCACATCAGAAGCTTGGGATGCTAGGGAGGCCACCAGGGCCATAAAAAATGAGGAGATGGACTAAGATGCTCAGAGGATGAGCAACACCTTCAGTATGGGGGTGATGATGAGCCTCATAAATGGGTAATTATATGGGCTCATTTTACCTCCTAACCTAGTCAAATCAACCATTACCTTAGCTTATTGTATGATTTTCTGATTATATTTATTCTTATGGAGTGATTTGAGTTAGTTATGATGCCATGTGGTATAACATGTGTTTAATGCAGATTATTGATGAATTTTGAAGTCAAATTCAAGGATCCAATGGAAAAAGGGCAGCGATAACTCGAAGTGGACAAAGGATAGGACTTATAGGAGGGAATCCCCTTCATTTATTACTCCTCACTTCGAATTCCCCTTCATTGAGCTCGGAGTACAAACATCCAAATCATGCACTAGAAGGCAGTCGAGCAAGTGGAGGATGACTGATGATTATCTCGAGTTTTGGGAGCCAAGCTTCCCTAATTTTAAGGAAGTTATTGATAGCTTCATTTTTATAAGTAGAGAGGCATAGGGCCTCACTAGGGTTGGATTTTTGTTGAATTTTTGCTTATGTAAACTCTGCTCCAACTTCGAGCTCATTATTTTTGAGACAGTTTCATGTAATCTTGTTATTGTTTTGATAATAAAGATAGAATTCTTTTTGAGCTAGCACTAAGTTACCTCATATGGTTGAAGCTCTTGGGTTAGGGCCCAATCCAAGCATCCACGCTCCTCTTTACTTGTATTTGTATGTTGTATTTCAGTTTGTAGATAAGATTGTTGTTGAATGTATTTCTTTGATGGCTAAGAATAGGTTGCTTTTGATGATTCAGTAGTTTGCTTCCATTTTTGCTTTCTATAGCAGGCTAGGTAGTGATAAAGAGAAGATTCAAAAGGCTAGAAATAGTGCCTTGGCTTCTCTTCCTCCCTTTGGGACCATGATTTGAGGCAAAGACCCTCTTGCTGCCCCAAAAACACAAATTTTCCTCATTCATAGGACTTCTAGTGTTTGCAGCTTTTAGTAGGTTAATAGTCCAACTTTGCTTTGCTTCAGATCTCCTTCATCATGCTCACTTATTTATTGGAAATATTTTTCTTTCATGCTTTCCTTTCTTGCATTATTTCTTAGCATTTCCTTTCATAGATCATAGTTTAGACTAGTTTGATGCAAAACTCTGTTTTTCTAGATGCACTCATTTCATTACTTGTTTGATCTTATTGGTTGACTTTTAGTTCCTTTGTAGCAGATCTATTATAGTAATAGGCCAGCTTATCAACCATCACATCCTCCATCTGATCCATTCCCTATAGGTCGCCCAAATCTCACCTTAATTCTGCCTTAGTTTTCTACATTTTCCATAGAACTTCTTCCTCTCTCCTTGAGCAAACCCAATCATCTTCCTCTCTCCTCGCGATTCTTGGTAGACCCTAGGCACCCTAACACCTCATTCTAACCTTCATCCACCTTTTCCACCCACTCTCACATTCTCAAAATAGTGAAAACTTCTCTCGGCCTCCTCCTGTAGGCCTCCTGTAGTGGCCTTGTTTTCCTCCTGTAGATTTCTTGTCTCCTCCTATAGATTTTCCTGAAGGATTTATTTTGAAGGCCGAGTGTGGGAAAATCCTCCAGAAGGCCACCTGAGACCTTCTAGGACCCATCCATACCATCCTACATCCTCTCAAGTCCCAAATCCACCCTCCAATGCCACCTATTCACTGCCACATTCACACACAATAAATTATATGCATGTCAAATTCACATAAAATTACATAAAAATCCAAAAAGAGGTTTTTTGCTTATTTACTTCTAGAAATAGCTTAGTTAGATGTGGTTTAGTTCCTTGAATAGGTAATGGCATTCCTTTCATGGTTTTCATAGTTCTTTCTGCAAAAGTAGGATTAGTTGGTTAATTAGGGTTTACTAGGTTTGCTTTACATTTCAGTCTTTCTCCTTTTTGCAGTTAGAGTAAGATATATAGAGTAATATTTCTCTCCTTTCATCACATATAGAGCTTCTTCTGGAATCCATAGAAGTTAGCTTGAGCTCCTAGTGATCTTGCACCTGCTGACCAAGTGACAACTTGCAGTAGGAACTAGTACTTGTGCATACAGCACCGATGCTTCCAAGTTTGTTACGAACTAGCAGGTTGATAAGAGTAAAGTAGGCAGCCCAGGAGTTGCAGCATTATTGCTGCAAAACTGGTGCTCACCAGGTGGTGTAAATGCTGATCATCAGAACCAGAAAACAATGTCATGTCATCTAAGTAAACCACTAAAAAAGCATCCTTCTCGTTAGTGAAAGCTATATCCATGGCCCACTGAAAAGTGGCCCCGACATTCTTCAGCCCAAATAGCATCTTGGCATACTGAAAAGTCCCCCATGGTGTTGTGAAGGCAGTTTTGTCTTGGTCTTTTTCATGCACCAAAATCTGATTGTAACCTGAGTAGCCATCTAGTAGTGACATTTGTGATGCTCCAACTACTCTTTGCAAAATATGGTCCATCTTAGGAAGAGGATAATTGTCTTTCATGGATACTTTATTTAGGTTTCGAAAATAAATGCACAACCTTATCTCTCCAGTCTTTTTTCGTACTGGGACCAAATTTGAAACCCAATCAGAGAATCTAGTTGGAACAATGATACCAGCTTTAAACAATTTATTTACCTCTTTCTCGATGGATGGCAGCAACTTTTGTTGATCCTCCTAAACTTTTGTCTAAAGGGTTTTTGATTCGGCTTGATACAAATGGTATGATGAATGATGTTCTTGTCATATACTTTCAAATCCGAGTAATCCCACGCAAAAACATCAGAACATTCAGAAAGCAACTTAACATACTTAGCCTTTGATTTGGGAGATAATGTTTTTGGTAGCTTAACAAGCTTGGGCTGGTCCATTGTTCCAATGTTTACATCTTCAACTCATTTGTCAGTAGGAACCAAAGTTGGTTTTCTCACCATATCATCTTGATAAAACAACTCCTCTAAAGGTATAAGACCTCTAGGAATAACATTATCCTTCCGCTATAAAACATCCATTTGATTTACCTCAATGTCTTGTTCATCAGAATCACTAACATCATCAATGAAAGCATTCTTAAATTTCCCTTCATTTTGCAAAAAGGAATTAATTTCATTGTCATCCTAGAAAACTTGCCAATATCTCAGATTATCAGGAACAATAGGCCTATGTTTGACATGAATTTCAAATTTATTGGTAGAATTCATTGGAATTTTCAGATTGCTCGCTGTTGTAGCAAGTGAATCAACAATGATGTTTTGACTTCTCGACACCATTGTCAATGTGTATTCTCGAAACATTCTCAAGATATCGAGGATTGTGTTCCTATAAGCTCTCATTTGCGGATGCTTCGCTTGATATTCTCCTTTGACTTGTTTAATCACTAGCTCTGAATCACCATAAACAAAAATCATTTTCGCACCCAGCTTCTTCAAAATCTTTAGACCTGTAATCAATGCCTCGTACTCTGCTTCATTGTTAGAGAAATTGAAAGCTAATTTATAGGAACACACTCTAACATTACTTGGAACTTTGTCTGGCTAAAAAACAAGACTTCGAATCCAAATTCCAATACCTGCACCGTCTTTACCCAAAGCACCATCGAAGTCCATGCTCCAAAGGCCATCTTCGTCTTCCAGATGTTGGAATTCTACTTTTGTTTCAATCTTACCTTTGTTGGTTGCTTCATTTTTTTGTTCTTCACTGACTTTTTGCTCCTGTGGAGGTTGCTCAGAAGGAATTGCCATTTTTTCCTTTTCTTGATTAAGAACTGCTCTAAAATTTTCAGAAATTTCTGGTACATCATCTACTTCTACGAGTTGAATATCTACATCATTCAATCCACTATCAGTGTACAAAACAAAAGATTCTAAATCTGTATGTACAAAATTTATTGGATGATTTATGGGCTTCTCTTTACTAATGATCATATATTTCATCTTCTTTTTCCGGTACAACTTCCTCAATTGACTAAAAATAGGGATTGTATCATAAGAGAAGTCAAGTTGTAAAGTGCCTTTGAGTTTGGCTCCCCACGATCTAGACAACAACATACCAAATCGAGGTGGTATATCAGATACTACCATGTCCATCAAGACATTCTTTGCTGGGATTTGATCTAAGGAAACCACCAAATATTTGATGAGACTGATGTAATGAAATCTACCAGAATCAAATGAGTACAAATCATGATATTTTCGGGTGATATCTAGGCCCATCTTTTCCATGATATCCTTGGGCATCAAATTGTGGGAAGCTCTGGAATCAAGCATAGGATTATGAAGAATATACTCATGCAGTCTAAGACTCAAATAAAAGGGTAGGACTTCGCTATCTTCTAGCTGAACTTCTATAGCTGGACCAAAAATAAGTTTAGGATGATCATCCTCAACATTCACCATGTCGGAAAAAGACCAATTTTCAGTATTCTAGACACATGTTGTTTGTAATTGTTATTCTTAACAAGCTCAGTCAAAGGAATGGACACTTTCAATTTAGCAATTTCACTTTCTAAATTAAAAGATGTGACTTTTTCTACCTCTTTGACATTGATGTCCCTCTTATTTGTTTGCTCCTTCGTTGCACTATCATTTTTCTGATTGTCTTTCTCTTTTGTAGCTGTACTTTTTGATGGCTGATTTACTTTGCTAGGATTCTGATCAACAAGCTCCTTTCCATTTTTTGATTGTTTGAGGGATCATTCTTTGACTAAACATCCTTCCTCTTCTGAATAGGACTGAACGATACATCTCTGCTCTTCAAGGGATATTGTATTTGTTGTGCACTCAAAGCATTCATTTAACCACACTGATAATCATCATATTCGGCCTTCAAAACAACATCATTTTCTAAGATGTAGTCCTCATCCTTTAGAATGTCGGAACTTTCTGCATACACCACATCTTCGTTCATAAATATAGGCATAACATCTGCTGTGAAGAAGTGATTTGTTTCAACTACTAGATCTTCCTCCTCTACTTCTTCCACTCCTTGAACATAATTTTGTTGTAAGGGAATTCTGATCTACTATTGTTGTTGCCCTGGTTGTTCTTATGTTTTTTGCTCTCTTTGCTTGATTCAGAATTGGGGCTGCTGCTGCCCTCTAAAGTTTAGATTCCGGATCTGCGTTTTAGGTCTGTCTATGATGGATAATCAGTCAACCATCCTTTCCATTGTTCGAATCAATGTGTCCATTTTCACATCTGAAGAAGATGCTTCTTCCTTCATGATCACTCTTTTCTCTGATCTCATTCTTGCTCTTTTTGCTAGCAAGTTCGCTTCTATGCTCACAACATTCTTTTGCATGTCTTCTAGAGTTGTAGGATCATGTTCATGCAACAGATATGCCATATCGACATCAAATCCATCTGGAAACTTAAGCAAAGTCAATCCCTCTGGTGGTTTGATATTTGCAAGGATAGCATTGTACACTGCATTAATCTCACACAATAGTCTCACACACTCTTGCCAACATTTCTTTTGATGTTTTCATATTCAGAAAAAATCTGAATGGGATTCTTCTTCACCTCCCATCGATTAAGAAACTATCTCTGGAGAATGGGTAGAGTAGTGATAAAAGCTGTTGGTAGGGCTCTGAACCATTTATGAACTTCTCCAAACTTTGTACAAATAGCCTCATCATCACATCTTCAATTTCAACTTCATGGAGGTCAAAGAAATCATTCATCTTGTCTATGTGTTGTTGATCTGTAATGGTTTGGGTGCCATCAAATAAAGGTATTTTGGTTTGATAATCAGGGGGCATGGCACCAGGATTTTGAGGAAAAACAAGGGGTGCTTATCAGGTAGCCATAAGTGGAGGTGGGGGAGGTGGTGGATTTAAAACAAGGATTGGGATATGCGGTATACTCAAAGGGGGATTAACGATAGCTTGAGTGGTGTGAACAATCTGTGAAGAAGAAGGCAGGGGTGAGAGATAGTTTGAGTGGACGAAGATGCAAAGTAGGTATTTCGAAATCAAAAGATGGCCTATGAGTCTTATTTTGTACCAAAGTGTTTAAGTTTTAGGAGAGGTTATGCAAATGATCAAGAGTGTGAATAAGATGTGACCCTGATTTATTGTGTGAAAACGAGTCTTCGACGGGGTTATAAAGAGATATAGAGGAATCAACAACTGTCTGATCAATCCAACTTAAATATTTACTGTGAAATAAACTTTGCTCAAAATCAATATCAAACTCAATGTCTTGCAAAGTTTCTAACCTTCCCGGGAGTGAATTAACTCGAGGAATGAAATCCTCACTTGATTGTTCTCCAGCTAAACTAGATTTCTCTACAGCTTTCTTAAATTTTCGCCCAATTTTATGAGGATCAATGACAATGGTTGGAGGATTTGGATCTAGATTGGATCCGGTGTACTTTCAGGAATATAGTATGTCTAATTTGAAATTTTATATATTGCTTTACAACTTTCCAATTCAGTCTATTAAATTCTAAAACTCATCATCCACAAGCTTAAGAATTCAAATGAAACATCTTACTAGGGTGATTAACTTCTGATCTTTCGTCCCTAGTATGGTTGCCACTATGTTAGCACCTGGATTGAACCTCAGGCTGAAGGAAGGCAATGCCAGGGTAACCACAAACCACGCTTAGCCAAGTAGATAGCCCTAGTAGGCCACGAGACGGCTCTCTCTGTAAGGATCTCGGCTGAAATGATTGGATCAAAAAATGATATTGGGCTAGGTATAGTAGCACAAGGTTTGATTTTTATTTTGAAAGGTTTTGCTGGATCAGGAGGAGCCAAATAATTAGGGCAAGGAAATTAGGTCAAAATTGCAAGGTGTTTGATGAGGCAAGGTAGTCACAAGGTTCATCACTCTAGGGTTTTGATGGGTGAGGTGATTCAAGACAGGTGAGAAGCTAGAAAGAGCATGTTAGCAACATGGATCCTTTCTAAACTGAAGAAAAAATAACTTGTGAATATTTTCCCAAAACAGAGCATAAATATTATGGATTTTGCCTATCAACTTGAAAACATCCACTTAAAAGCAATGAAATAATTGATGAAGTACAAATTTTTTTTTAACATATGATCACAATAGAGAAAACTGAACTGAACATCATACCACATGGATCCCAAGAAATAGTTGCGATCTTTCATTAATCTCCCACTAAAACTGATACAAAATGATGATTACTCAAAGCATAAGCATACCACTGAGTCCAACCTATAAAATGACTAAGAAAATACATATTATAGGCCAACAATCAACTCATCCTAGGCATCAGGGGTTGAATCCATGAGCTGAGGAGTAGTTGCAAGAAAGGTTGAACTGATAGCTAGAGTGTAGGGTGGTCAAAGTGACTCATCCCTCACTCTAGCAAACTGATTCATTACATGCCACAT
Source organism: Pinus tabuliformis (assembly GCA_031772625.1). Classification (NCBI taxonomy): domain Eukaryota; kingdom Viridiplantae; phylum Streptophyta; class Pinopsida; order Pinales; family Pinaceae; genus Pinus; species Pinus tabuliformis. The sequence continues at coordinate 676,454,972 of CM062808.1, read as the reverse complement.
AGGCCATCTAATTGATGTATCTACCCTAGGTAAAAGTAAAAACATGATAATTACATCATCTAGATCAATTACATAGGTAAAACTTGAATTTCCCATAGATAAAAGTCAACCTGGAATGAAACAGTGAAAATTGTGGAAAACTATCAAACGCGCAGCGACCTTGGTAAACGTGCAACGACCCTGGTCAAACGCGTAGTGTCCTATTCAAGATGACTTTTGACCACCTTCTTGATGTCCAAATCTAGCCCAGGATAGCTCATTGGAAATCTTATCCTGTCTAGTTTCCAGAACTTCCCTTGGTTTTCAAAATGGGCTTCATTTACCCCTCCAAAATTGCAATCTCCCAAGACTTCTCAAACACACAGCGACCATACCAGAAAAAGGCATAAAGGTGATTTTTTGGTAGTTTTTGATCCTTTTGGGTGACCGGTTTTGCTCCAAATTCTTAGAAAAAGTATAGGGTGCATGTCCTCATCATTTTGAATCCAAAAATGTTGACCATTTGCTCACTGGATGCCCTAAACAAAAGCGCAGCGTCCTAGGTGCTGCACGTTTGACCATGCTCACTGTGCGAAAATTTCTTCAAAAAACACATCAGAACACATCTTGCTAAAATTGTTCAAAAATGGCCAAAATTGGTGGGTTGATAGATGGCTATGTGTTCGAGGCATGGATTGATGCCACGGTAAGGATATCCAACCTCTTTTTCTCCTCTTGCTTGGTCAAAGCCTTAATTTTTGCATGAGCTCTTTTGAGTTTGGCTCTTGCAATTTTGTCTCTCATATCATAGTGTTTTGCCATCCTTCTTCAAATATCATTGTCCTTCTTGGACTTGCCTAGGAGGTTCTCCAGATGATAATTTACCTTCTCAAGCCAATATTCTCAGTTTTCATTTACCATCTTGGCAAATTGCTCATTCAAGGTGAGCTAATTGGCCATTTCTTCCTCCCTTTTCCTTTCCTGCTCCAAGGCTCTTTTTAGGCCTCTAGTCCTTGGCCTTCTTCTTGGAACCTATTCATCAAATGGCTCACCATACTGCCCATATGCCTCATCAAGTAAGGCCTTTTCCTTTTCAGCCTCTCTCTTTGCCTTTCTAAGCTGAATCTCCATGAGCTCATTTTTTACCTCAAACTACCTATTTTCTCGCTCATAGTAGGAAATGATTCATTTGGCCCTTTTCAAGTTGACCTCGATCTCTCCTATGAGTGCATTCTTATCCTTGATGACAATAGTTGTGATTTTACTATCATCATTTTCATCTGACTCAACTAAATGAAAATCATGCTCTATCTCACGGAGGTCTTCCTCCTGCTGTTGGACCTTTGCCTCTACAACTTTTTCCTTACCCTATTGTACCTGCTTTGTCGATGAAGAAGGAAAGACCTCTCCCACAATCAGTGGGGCAAACACCTGCCTATGCCCTCTTTGATAGGTATGTGCCAAGGTACCTAAACCAACCCTTTTGGGCTTGCTGCTCTCACCATGCTCAATATGCTCTTGCTCAGTTCCTTTATCTCTGCCAGGTGAATGAATAGGCTAATGAAATGGTGATGATGGAGGTGATGGTGTGGCTGACTCATGAGATGAAGATGAATGATGTATAGGCTGAGGTGGAGGAATGGAGGTGGGTGGATGAGAGGATGAAGGGGCCTCTTGGCGATGCTAAATAGGTAGGACTGTGAAAACCTCATTGGATATGAAAGTGTCCCATGCAATGATAAGTTGATCAAGGCAGTGTAGGAATATCATTTTGATGAGAGAATGGTGAAATATGCTCTGGATTTGATGATCATGATCTTTCCTTCGGGTAATGTTTGACATCTTGTCGATATCCCGGTAAAGATAGTAGGGCAGATTGAGAATTCCGACTCTTGTAAAATGCATGAGTAATTGAATATGATAGGAATAAACCTGCCCTCACATGTAAAGTAATTCATGAATATTTTCATCAAAGGAACATATCTGCCTAGGAGGTAAGGGAAAGGAAAAATCTTCCTTCTTTGATTATTATGGTTGGGTTTAAGATATGGCTCATAATAGCAATAATCCAAATCTGCCTGTTTAAACCACTTTTCCCCAACATTTGGGATCTCAGTAGTAGTGGATATGATAGCAGAAGATATGGTAAAGGTGACACCTGCCAAGGTTTCTTGATTTTCATGGAGGTTGATAATGAACTGTCAGGTCAATTCAGAATGTTGCTGTGTCCTTTCCACCTTCTCACAAAACTCAAAATAGCCCATATTTTTAAAGCTTGTGACAGTACTGGGAGATGCCATGAGCTCTCTAGTATTGGTTGGTTCATATCTAATGAGTTTCCCTCCTTTTTTATATTTCCTCCTCTGTTTTTTTTCTCCATCACTCTGACTTGTGTCTTCTTCTACCATGATTCGTTGCCTTTAAAACCCTAAGGGAATGATAGAATGGATTGTGGGTATTAGAAATATGGAATGATGTGAGGAGAGATGATGAAGAGGAGATGGGGATATGTGGAATGAGGGAGATGATAGGGAATAGTTGTTAAGTGAGGGAGGAATAGTGATGAAAACTAAGAAATGTGCTTGTGAGATGATGGGAATGAATGGCTAGGGTTAGATCTTAGGAAAAACAACAAACAATTTAAACCCTATGTAGGCAAACAAAGGAGGGTAGGAGTGAGTAATTCTTCCACCAACTTGATTTTCTGGAGTGAATGATGATTAACCTGGAAACTTGGTGGCGAGGGAGGGTTTTTAGAACATTTGGCTCCTTCCAGGTGAACACGTAGTGACCCAGGCAAAGGTGCAGCAATCTAGACAAATGCGCAACGGCCTCTACAAGAGTGCAGCGACCAGGCTAAATGCACAACGACCTTGTTGAATGCATCGTCTTGCTTTGTTTTGCCCAATTTCACCTAAAAATCACCAATTTTATTTTGCTAAGGATTTGTGAGAGTGACAGAGTGCAAATGAGGCTTTCATGAGTGCGTTGGGAGGCTTTATACTTGAATTGACTTTAATTTATGAATTTGCATACCGACTTTCTAAAGTTTTTTGTCATTTTCAAAATGCCTTTTTGACTTTGTGACCTTTTTCTTCTCTTGACAGGTGGATGATGCTTTGATTGAGCTTATTTCTTCAATGGTTTCATTTTCTTGCAGCAAGGAGAAATGCTTGGGGCAGCTAGGAACACTTATTACATGAAATGACTTGAATTACATCAAAAAAATATAAATCAACTAAAATACTTTGTTTTCATCTCAAAAACATGTTTTTGAGATGAAAATTACATTAGTGAAATAAGATCTTTGTACAATAACCATGACTTATTAGCAATCACTCTTTGTTTATTGGTCATCCTCATACCTTTGCTACCCTTTATTTACACTTGAAACTATGCTTTTGACCTTGGAAATGAACCCTAAGACCTAATGGAAACATAACTGTTTCGACTCTAAAAATAACATAACTGAAACCATAACTGAATACAACATGGAGATGGGTCAGCAAATGTACCTCATGAGGGAAATTTTGATTTTCTGATAAGAAGACAACCATTAGTGGACCATTTTGACATGACCTAGTGGAATGATCTAAAAAATTCAGTATGAGACACCTAAAATGAAAATGCAAAGAACAGATTTGATCCCTGATGGAAGTACGCAGATATTGACACTAACAACTGCCATTGTAAAGGAATGCCTCAGTCAATATCACCAACATTCACATTTCATTTTGGTCAAGGCAAGTATTACATCTATAAAAGGAGATAATTGTTGGTACACTTCTTGCCTCTCTTTTTTAATAATTTCCAATGCAAGAAAACGTTATTTTCTAGTAAAGAGGGAAATTGCATTATCAAAGATGCAAGAAAACTATTGATTAATATGTGCATGTACACGTTTCACTAAAAAATAGAGGATGACATAGGGACAACCAATGTTGCCAAATTCTACGTAGTTTCAAAACAACTTATCAAAATCCCTGTTAGGAAACTATGTCACTCACACGGGAGGAAAACAACATCAGGGCTACAAAGATGTTTGGAAACTTGTTCTTTAATAAATATATGTTCAAAATATTGATAAATGAAGACACATTCAGTAATGCAAGCAAGATTAATCCATTTTCATTGCATCAAACAAAATTGACTCCAAGATAAAGGGGAAAATAAGTGCTAATAAGTGTAATATGTAGTGTTGCTGCTTAGTACCCGCCACTTATGAAAAATGTAATTGATAATTTTAAATTATATATATATATATATATATATATATATATATATATATATATATATATATATATATATAAAAGTAATATAAAAAATCATCATAATAACAGCGTAATAAACTTCATAAAATATGTTTAACATTTTCATGTCATTTGATGATTTATATTTGTCTTAGACACAGTTTATGGACAATAGATTGGATGAATTATTTGGTAAAAAACAATGATCTTATAATGACCAACATGTAATATAGTGAACTTGAATTGATTGTAAAGGGATTCTTTGTTATGATGGATGATGTATACACACACACACAAACATATCATAGACATTTCTTTCTGCAACAATAATACAAAACATAGTTAGTTGAGTTAACTTTTCAAAAAAAACTAGTGTTTAAACAAGTGCTACATAGTAGCTAGTCCTTGCCACTTAGTTTGAATATAGCTAAATTAAAGTAAAAAAAAAATTAACTTAGACATAATGGTACAAAACCATTGACTATTGTGTGCAACATTGGAATAATTTACCAAGAGAATTTGTCCTATAGTGGACTATACCATTGAATTTATTGGGTATGAGTGAACAATGTAGAATATTTAGCTATATTTAAACTAAGTGAACCTAGCTACTATGTATTAGTTATTAATATCATGAAAGACTTACTCTAAATAAATAAACTAATTTACACCTCATGAATATTCTAAAAACATACTCATAACAATAAAAGGCATAATAAATTATTAAATTTTAAAATTAAATATAGAAGACATTTTCTATTATTAATTTGGCCCTTGGCCTATAATACACTATCATCATAAAATTATATATAGAATATTTTCATAAATTATAACATAGTAAAAATACTAATAATAATTTAATTTTAAGATTTGGGGCTTGAGATAAACAAGGGATTATTTTTATATAGAAATTAAATTGTTAAACTTATGAAGCTGCTGTTATTTTATTTTTTGGAATTTGAACATGTATCTCAAAAGAATGTTTATCATTTAATAAAAATAAAGTCATAATTTTTCATCATAAATAAATATTATACATATCGGTTAATATGCTATTTTTCTAAATAAATATTATACCATACATCGACATTATCTAATTACTCTATGTTTTGGCTTTTTTTTTTATAAAAATCTTGCGACATAATTAAGAACCATATTATGATATTTGTTTTTTAAGTGCGTTTTTTATTATATGAATTGATTCAATACTTAGAAACCTAAAAAGAAAAAATTGATTGTGCAGATTGCATAATTGAAACTTATAATTTTGATCTATTGGTGAAAATTAATTTAAACATTAAATTGATTGTGCAAATTGCATAATTGAAACTTATAATTTTGAATTTAAATATTAAATTGATTGTGCAAATTGCATAATTGAAATTTATAATTTTGACCAATTTCAATTAAATTTTGGTGAAAATTAATTTAAACATATGGAAAAAAATAATTCAAAATACAATAGAAAAAAATATTATAATTCACCAAAACATTATATTTATTTATATATTTAAAAAAAATTACAACACCATTAATTTTGTTTTTTAACTATTGATTTGACATATTGATAACTTAGTTTCCTCACATGACATATTGATAACTTAGTTTCCTCACATGAGCAAAAAAAATCTTTATTTTTTAAATCGATTTTTATATTTCAAATATAGCAATAAAAAGTTCATTACAGTGTAAGTTAAAGTTGAGAACATTGAAGTATAAGGAATTGAAAAAAAAAAACGATAAAAGAACCAATGAACCAAGTCGACAACTCTTTATCAAGTACAACTGTTATTAAGTTTATAATATTTTAATAATTATTAAATAATATTTTGAGATTATGTTAAAAAGTGGATTTTATAATTAAATATAGATGAATTGTATATGCAATTTAAAGGTATTAAATTTAAATGGAAATCGTTGTTGAAATTAAAATATTGAGTATGTTAAAAATTAATGAAGATCTGAAATGTGTTATTAAAATTTATGAATTTTCACATACATGGTAACAATATCGAAATCCAAAATATATGTTAACGAATCCAGTAAGTCCACTAATGTACATATGAAATAGTGAACATTGTGTTACGATCAATGTCTTGTTTTTTAACTTTTTACAATTTAAATTTGAATTAGACACAAGAAATAATTTATATGCGTCACTCTACTATGCATGAAATTTAAACAAGGGTGAAATTTTGATATAAATAGTTTCCAAAAGGCAAGCTTACTAAACCAATCGAAAGAAAAATAAATAAAAAATATTGAACTAAAAAAATTAAAAAAAAAATTAATTTCTTCTATAATATTAACATTATACATTCAACGTTTAATTTTTAGTCAGCTCACAAGTAATTGAATGTCAATGCATTATTAAATGTGTTATACCTGTGATCTTGTAGAGATAATAAGAGTAATTGAATGTCAATGCATTATCAAATGTGTTATCCCTGTGATGTTGTAGAGATAATAATGGATGTAATATCTCTAATTAATTATTTAAATTAATGATTTTATTTATTTATTTATTTTTGTAAATGTGTACTAGAAAGTTTAAATTTGGAAAATACTATTCATTGTGAATAATATTTAATTTTGTTTTTTTTTTTTAAATGGATTTTTTTTCATAATTATTTTTCTTGAAAATGTGTTGAGGATTATCAAGTGGACTAACTCCTAATTGTTAGGGGAATAGTTGGAATTGGTTATGCTCAGATGGAACAAAAAACAAGGGAGGAAGGAGGATTCATTCTTCTTTCGCTTCTTCTAGAGGGAATTGAAGAAGAAAATAAATAATATATACCAAAAAAATGATGGATGGAGATAAAATCCATGTAACTGGTACTGCATGGGAAAATGATGTGGGAGAGAAAGACATTAGTTCATAGTGATAACCAGTGGGAGAGGAAGACCGGTTAGACCCAGATGGTCAATCACAACTCTATTTGAGGGACTCAAATAGACAAGGGATTTCTATACAAGTTTATGGAACTATTCCATTGACATTTAGGAGTGGATTAGGGGTAGCCATGTAGAATGTCGTCTTACAGTTGGGAGGACTGTGAAAATCCTTAACATATTTTCTAGAACATTCATATAAGCAATATGAGTAGGCATATTTTCTTTGTTTAAGTTGAAAATCATGAGTATTTGTATTATCTGTGATATTATGTATTGGAACAGTAAAGAAAGGAATATTTATATAGAATATGTTAAGGCTATGTCAATGTTGATGTACTAACTTGAGAAAGTATGGAGGTAGTTATAAATCAGGGACTAGTAATATTACTAGTGAATGATGGACTAGGTAAAGAAATGTTGTGTTAAAGGTCTTGCAGGAGGAGACAGGAAAGTGTATTAAATGGCATAAAGTATAGTTAAAAGTTGTAGGAATAATTTGGGGATTGAATAGAGATAGGGAGAATGTCCTTAAAGGAGAATGTTGTATTCAAAAAAAAATTTACTCTAACACATATACATGTAGATATGTTTGAATTTGGGTTAGATACCCTGAAAAAATTGACAGATAGAAAGAAATTCCCATCTTCCCTTGGGAATCCGCCCTAGATTCTAAGTGTATTAGATCGAAAAGAAAACCTTAGTAGGTCCCATAACAGGTCCTACATGGGATATTGGACTAAGTTGATCTGAATATTAGGGGGCTAAGGCCTGAGGAACTGAAGAGACAAAAAATAAAGACAACACGCCAAAAAATTCTTTATTAACATAGCGAGAAAAAAGTTACGTCTCCAATATCTCAAGTCCTAGAATTTTCCAAAGATTTGGAAGAAATGAGGAGAGAAATGCATGTCAAATGCACTCCTCATGGTTCGATCATTGTAAAATATACTTTCCACCTCTTTATAAAAACCCATACTTGATTGAAGATCTCATTTGCTAAAATATGTTTGTATTGCTAGAAGGACCAAAAGATCAACGGGTCAGGTGCTATTGCAATTACTTGAAATTTGTCACCTCGTTCAACAACTCTTGGTGCAAAAATGAGTATGAGCTTAACCTCGTGATGTGGTCGATTAATATTCCTTTTACAAAGTGAGGTTCCTCATTTATAGCCTTCTTCAATCACAACACCATGGGTAATTATTGTGGTTGGATACCTTGGGTAAATACCATGGGTAGATATCATGGGGGGATGTCATTTTATTTTATTTATTTATTTTCAGATCATTCCACCCCCATTAGGAAGCAATGGTCCCCACTGGGTGAAGTTCCCTTTACAGAAACTTGTATTAAAGATGAGTTGTGGGTTTGTGGATGATCCAAAACCAATTATTATTGAAGACAGGGGTTTTGCATTGTTGACCCATAACCGAGGGTTTGTGTATGACCCAAAATCATGATGCATGAAGATATGAGGATATATATACCCTATAATGCTTGTGAGCCAATTGTGGTTTTGACAATGTGTGGTCTAGTAAGTGGATTTCGATGATAAGGGTTTTTTGTGGTTGACCCATAACCATGATGAATGAAGATCTAAGGATAGAGATACCCTGTAATGCTTGTGGTCCAACTATGATGTTGACAGTGTGTGGCCTAGAAAATGGACTCCGTTGGCCAAGGGTTTTGTGTGGTTGGCCCATAACCATGATGAACGAGGGTACGAATACATACATACATACATACATACATACATACATACATATATACATACATACATACATATATATATATATATATATCTATATATCTATATATATATATATATATATATATATATATATATATATATATATATATATATATACACACACACACCATTTAATGCATGTGGGACAACTGTAAGCCTGGAAGTGCATGGCCTGAAAAATGGATCTCGAGATATCGCTTGTTGGTATATCTAGTAGAAATATGGTGGCTTGTCTTTGTAAGATCTCACAGGTCCCAATGCAATAAATCTACCCAAAATTACAAGTGCTTCTACTATGCTTAAATACAACATCCTTTTGAGGTAAGCCATCTCAACCATATAATCTGAAGTTCGGTCCACTCCTATCTTTGATGCTCTTGAAGTTAGCATGAGATCACCATATAATTGTTCAGATTGTATGACCTTAGAAAGATGAAATGGATCATTCAATGGAAATATAATAGGAATATATGAATCCTTCATAAAATTATGGAATTGGTTAGACACAGGAAACATGAAATTCAATAAAGAGATTGTGCCCCATGGCTGATAAAAGTGTACATGGGAGTATTGCATGATAACTAGTTGAACTAATCCATAAATAAAACACCAAGTTGAAAAAATATATGTGCCCTTCCATTAATTTTTGTACCCTCTAAAAACAATATGAATATTTTCTATTTATTTCATCCATGGAAGGCATCCGTGAAATTAGTGAAAATAGATTCACGACTACATTGCATGTGTTAAACGTGTATAGTAAGATCTCTAAGCTTCCAGGTTGTGAAGAAACTTGACTTATTCATGGCCATGACTCTTTTATTCCCTTGTAGTAGATCTCGCTCACATTGTTTATCACAACACCGTAACAATTGTCATAAGGTGAAAACAAGATAAGTGTAGAAAATTCTCGCCTATTGATGGTGATGGAAATTTGTCAACAAAAGGGGTATTCCCGATGTGAAGTCCCAATTAGACTTCACACCATATGGAATAGCAACCCCATTTGTGGTATCTACCCTTTTCAATTTATTCTTATAGATTTTTCTTGGCTTTAGCTATTAGGAAGAGAGATAAGTGTGTATGTGCCTTTTCGAAAAGTAATTAAGTGTGCCTGAGGCTGAGTGGTCTGTTTAGAGAGTTTTCCCAATTTGAATAAGTGTCGGGTCAGTGAGAGGAAGATAGGAAAAAACATGACTCTGAACATGACCAAACACTTATATTAATTGATGACACAACATAGAACACTTAGAAACACATGAACGACATCCTTTCCTTAATGCAATAACTTTGCAATGACCTCCACCAAGTGCGCACCAAATATACACTTTTCGACGACCGTGACGACACTTGTGCGACAATGCTTGAAACTTATAAAATGAGTATGATAGATGTTTACATGGTAACAGAAACTCATTCAGATAAAGGTTACCCCTTGAAACCACCAAAACTAGCTTTCTTGAATTGTGTGACACTCCACATGCTAAAAGACAACATTTACTATATGAAGAGAAAAGTGTGAATGACACTTGCAATACGCAAACGAAAATTAAAGTGATACATGCCAGAGTGAAGATAACATGAAAAATACACTAATTAAAGTGAAATAAATTGAAAGCAACAATTGAAAGCATGAAAATGACACTCGTGAAAGTGAAGGTGCGCAAAAGCGACAGTTTGAAAAACTCACCAAAATAGAAGTAAAAATGCAGCCAAAATTAAGGGTCTGTCAATGATAGTCGTACTTACTGTCGAAATGGGTTGAAAATTGCATAGGGATCATCTTGATGGACTTTGCTATGGTTTTTCAAGCTTTCATAAAATAATGTGCTCATGAACTTGTTTCAAACTAAGCTTGTGTGAGAAAGTGACTTCGACTGATCATGGAATCACTGATTGCAAGATCCATTATAGGCTCCAAAATTCAAGTGTAGGTAAAATTTTGGAGGGTGTTTTTTGCAACGACAACACTTGGAAACACACTGGTAGAACTCTAGCTTCTCTGCCTTCTTCAATTATTTTATGTAGGGTCTAGTTCTTCAAGGGGTATTGATTCATTGTTCAGATTACCATGGATTCCCCACTTGCTCCATGCATCAACATAATCGCCTTCATTCCTTTAATCTGTTAAACACAAACAAAAGATCATTCATCACACAATGCTTCAAATTAAGAAAGGGTAATGAAGTTCACGAGCTTTAGATTTTCATAGTATAGTTTTTCATCTCTAGTGTTGCTTCATTGCCAGTAGGTTTGGACAGTACCCCAACAAAGTCACTTCAGGGACGCAAACATTGCTTCACTGCCAGTAGGCCTGGATAGTACCCTGACAAAATTTCTTGCTTCACCTCTCTGCATAAGAAGCCTTTATCTTCTTTCACCTTTATTTATATATTTTATATAGGATTGCGAATTGACACTTATTTATTTCATGGGAAGAAGAGGGATCCTGACTTATTATGAGAAGAAGAGGTTGTCCCTTCAGAGAAGCATATATAAGACCTCTGATATCGGTTTTCTCATTTACATTTTTCCCTTGTACTTCTCTACTTGGCTGGATTAGCCTGAAAACACCAAAACATAAAGACCTGAATATAGCATGAGGTTTCTAGAATACACATGGAGATCATGATTTGACACAAGGCTTTCTTTATGCAAGGATCGTATTTTCTGTCAGAACATCATCGACCAAAAGGTGTAATCAAGACAAGGAAGAAGGAAACAAAGTTAGACAAATGTTGCAATATCGCAAAGTCCTTTTCCAGTTTGCCACATTATCTTTCAAGCCCAAATAGGACACCCTTCATGGAAAGTATCATTAAACAAAACAAAATAAGGAAACAAAACTAGGAGGAAAAAAACGAAAGGAGGATAATTGAAAAGAGGATGCAAGGCAAAATTTAGAAAACATAAGAGAAATGAATGTGCAAAGGAAACTAAAATCTAGCCAAACATACTCCTAACCCAAGTAGCTACAAGGTCATGGTCAAGTATAATGAAACTTCCAATGAAGTCATTGTAGTTGTTCTCGACTTGAAATCACAAAGATACAAGCGATTAAAACTGATATAAAGATTGATGCAGGAGCATCTAGACCCAGCCAGCAATGTGGAGATTTGTCCACATGTTGTGGTTAAATCCAGTGAAATTTATTTACTGTTGGTCAAAAATCAATTTACTGAGGAGGTTGGATTCCTCAAATAATTTGTTATTGTAATAAATAGGAGATTAGCTTATTTTGGATTTTGAGATAGAGATGTTAGTCTAGGTGTGCTTGGAAAGCAACGGAATAGAAGAATTATGTTCTTTCTTGGAAAACTAGGAAACTCTGTTAGATAATTTAGGAGAATTATTCGAGTGGATAATAAAAAAAAGGTCGATAAGGAAAGAGAGGGATATACTGGTGTGTATATAGTTTTTCAGTGTGGAGCGAAAAGCGTAGATTTTAGGGAGATTGTGACAGTATGTATGAGAGTTATTGATTTCTGGAATAATTGGGAAAAAAAAACAAGGTTCTGTTTGTTTTGTTTCTGAGTATTATGAACATAATTATATTCTATACAATTCAAATGACAAATGGTGCAAATTCGAGTCTGATGTCTGCACAATTGATCAGGGTGTGCGATCTGTGTGTACTTTTATTTAGCTGAAGAGTTCTTGTGTTAATGAAATCTTGGCGCTGTTAATAGTAGCGAACTGAGAAAAGTTTAATACAAAGAAAAAGCAGGAAAGATTTCGTGAATCTCCTGGAGCAGATTGACTAATATATTAAATGGTTTTGTAATTCGTTGGTTCTCTTGATTATTAGCATCAGATCGTGGAGAAATGATCCAAAATCGCGCCATATAGTCACAGATCCAGCTGTGGGATTTATGTGAATTGGGTTGAATTCGTAATAGTATGGGTATGATTTCGATTTAAATCATAAGAATATCAGTGATCAATTGAAGTTGAGCGTGTTAAATTAGCGCCGAGGGTTGGCAATTTCCAATTCCAATTTGGATCGGATCGGAACTTTGGAGCGGAGGAAAGGGCGAGACTTTGTTTCATTCTTTGAATGCAATTATGGTTTGCGCGCATTGAATGACAAATGGTGGAATATGAGTATCGTATGATTTTGAAATCGAAGGAATGGGGAAAACCTGTGTTTTCATTTCAACAGTAAGAATTCTATGTTTAAATAAATTTTGGCATTTGATTGAATTTGTGTGTTGCGACAGCTATTAACATAGAAAATTGGCGTAATCATCTGTTGGAGCTTTGAAACAGATTTAAGAGTTATATCAGTTGACTTTGTTGATGTATCGGTCCTGTGTATAGCCACCGGCTCGGATCGGAGAGATATTGTCATATCGCAACGTATGACAATTGAATATGGAAGGAAATTCTTTGCATCGGATCGGAATCATTCCATATCGCAATTCATTACAATGGGAGCTGGATGCGATATGTATTAAATTTGTTTGAATTAAGATCGGATCTGAGGCGGTAACATATCACTGATGGGAAGGCGACTTTGAATCGCAACGAATTTCCGATTTCTGATTGAATATCACATCGGAATTATGGATTCTGTTGGTTCATTTGTGGGTTTCATTATGGTCCAGTGCAGCTACGACATCAAATCCTGAAGGTGATTAAAGCATTTGAAAGAAAACGTGATGAATTCAAAAAGTCTGCAGAATCCGGCAATTAGCGCGGGGAATTCCATTTACCTCGACAGTTTTTGATTAGATCTGAATAAGGTGGAAAGCAAATTGTAATTTGTAGAGATCGTAAGGTATGTTAGATTCTGGGTATTGATTAAGAGAAATTTTCATATTATTATGATTTGCCAGATGGGAATTTTAATGGAGTTAGAAAGTGTGGAGCGGGATTTAATTACGAGTTGAAACTGCCAGTGAGTGGATTACTTGGCATGCGGTTGGAATATAAATGAGAAGTGAATTTTTATATGCACTTCAAATTAGGTTCTGGGTTTGGCGGGTTTATGCCTGCGTCATTTTATCAAATTGCAGGGGAGATATAAGGCTGTTGAGTAAAGGCAGAAAGAAAAGTGTGGAGTTGCAGCGCTCAACGCAGAGTTGTATGTTAAAGTCGTGGAAATTTTCCAGGTATTGAAAATTTGATTTGGGCATTTACTGAGATGTATTCTATATGCACTGGATTTTTGTGATTCTGGGTATGCAGGAATTTTCCTGCATCAATTTTGGTATCAGAGCTTGGCTCTGTTGAAATTAAATGTTTGTTTTCTGAATGAAGTTTAGTACGAGATTGCAGCTGTGAGGAAATCCATTCAAAGCAGAGGTGACAACATCAGAAAGAGTGAAGACTGCAGCAATATAAATCAAGGGAAGCCGTGAGAGAAGAACCAGATGCGTTCTTAAAAGCAGAAGTGGCAGTGAACCTGAAGATTCCAACAAGAGATTGGACAGAGAGGACAATTGAAGTGTCTTCGAAAGAGAGAGTGAGAGATTGCAGAAGCCTAGAAGAGCAAAGGTGTTGCTCAGGAGAAGATTCTAGATAGGGGATCATGCTTACCAAAAGACTGAGTGAGGAGAGCTTAGTGAGGTAAGATTGCAGTAAGAAGGACTTACTGTTGTAGAGGCTTGTTGCGGAGGTGTAAGGAGCTCATGGAAAGAGAGGAGCAGAAAATGACTACAGATAGTCATAGCGGAAGTTCACAAGGAAGCCACACCAGAAAGGAAGATGCCAAAGCAAGTGGCATGAAGATGAGTCAAAAAGAGTTTGACCGAGAGAAAGCTGAGATAGATTTCCAGATTGGAATATTGATGAAGATGCTGCAGAAAAGTGTTTGGACCATGAGAAAAAGAGTAAAGTGGCCAAGGCTACGAGAAAGGAGAAATCAGCAAGTGAAGTTAGAGATAGCAGAAGAATTGAGAAAGATTGAGCAGATATTGAGTGCTCAAGAGGAATCAGAGAAACTCAGAGAAGCAAAGGTAGAATTGGAAGTCTCCATTTGCAAACCAGAACAAGGTGAAATGTTGGGAGAAGAAGATAATGAGAGGTTAGCTGAAGGTCTTCTGGACTACTGGCAGAATTCAGAACAATTTGAGGATATGTTGACAAAGGAAGCGGATGAGGCAATGAAGCCTTGTGATTTTGATTCTTATAGTTTGTGTATGTTTGCAGGAAGTGCAGAGGGTGATGGACAGCCTGATGAAGTTGTCACCAGGAATGTAGATCTTGAGGTAAAGTATGATGGTGAATCCCTTTTAGAGGAAGAAGGCGTTGATCTATTGAAACAGAAGGAGTTCATAGATGAAATCCTGTTTGGTATGAAATAGTCAGATGAGGTTGATATAGACCAGCAGTCTAAAGACAATTCCATAGTGGGACTACAAAAAGGTAAACTAATGAATTTGTTTAGTGGAATTAATGAAAGATACTTGCAATATGATGATGTAGAAAACAGGTCAACTCAGGGGGATTGCCAAGAAAAGAATGAAGCTGAGAAGGAAAATTGTGATGATCTACTGGAGAGATTTTACAAGGAGATAGAATTCTTGGAAAAATTACTCGAGGAACCCAAATGAAAAACAAAGCTTACAGAACCTGATGGAGGAAAAGGTGCGGAAGACAGCATTACTAAATATGATGCTGAAATCGGTAAATTGAGCAACGATTATATGAAGGTGAGATGAAAGATCAGAAGCAGTAAGGAGGTTATGTCCTCAAAGGCATAAAAGAGACAGAAATATTAACTCAGCAAGATGAATGTGGAAGTAACCAGAAATTTGGAAGGAATGATCAGCTAGATGAGAATGAGGAAAGCATTAAATTGCAGAAGTGTAGAAGCTGGCAGCAGAATGAAGAACCAGAAATTGGTCTGGTAGTACAAAGAAAGATAAGTGAAGATCGAAGATACAGATGGAGACTGAAGAAAAGGGTGAAGTGGAAGCTATTGCAACAGAGGTTGAATGGCAAGCTGATGAATAAGTTCAGGAAACCTGGGCAAATTCATATTGATTTGTTGAAGAAAGAAAGACTCGCAGAATTGGAGTCATCGCAAGAAGGATCCGCTGAAATCCAAAAGATCTATGGTGGAGGATTGGTGCTTGAAGCATCAAAAGAAAATCGAAGTTATTGTATTTTGAAAACTAAAGGTTGTTGTGTGTTTGCAGGTCACATTGACTTAAGGAAAGATAAACAGTTATTGAAGACTGTTGAAGGAATGACTACTCATAGTCATATGCAGACTAAGGAGGATGGCAAAAGAATTTTTGAATTCAAAGGATACACTGAGTCATTGAAGGTCATTAATCTTGAAGAAAGCCAGAGTGCAGGAGGACTAAAGACAGCTATTGCGGACAATGCAGCCAGTAAAGATGGTGCAGAACTTTTGAGAGAACTTCCAGATGAGATAGCAGATTTGTATAAGCCGAATCTTTTGATGAGGAAGTCAGCAAGGAATGAAGAATTGCAAATTAAAGTGAGAAAAACAGCAGCAAGATATGTGGAAAGGACAACAGCAGATAGTGATGCATTATCACATAGTGGACAGAGACTTGAAGGACAAACAACGGCAGCAGTAATCAAGAACAGGCTATCAAATCAAGTATGGGATCCAGGAGGACTCAAACTAGAAATGCATGATCAGGAGATCATGGTTAATTTAAACTTTGGGAGTCTGATGCAGGAGCATCTAGACCCAGCCAACAATGTGGAGATTTGTCCACATGTTGTGGTTAAATCCAGTGAAATTTATTTACTGTTGGTCAAAAATCAATTTACTGAGGAGGTTGGATTCCTCAAATAATTTGTTATTGTAATAAATAGGAGATTAGCTTATTTTGGATTTTGAGATAGAGCTGTTAGTCTAGGTGTGCTTGGAAAGCAACGAAATAGAAGAATTCTGTTCTTTCTTGGAAAACTAGGAAACTCTGTTAGATAATTTAGGAGAATTATTCGAGTGGATAATAAAAAAAAGGTCGATAAGGCAAGAGAGGGATATACTGGTGTGTATATAGTTTTTGAGTGTGGAGCGAAAAGCTTAGATTTTAGGGAGATTGTGACAGTATGTATGAGAGTTATTGATTTCTGGAATAATTGGGAAAAAAAAACAAGGTTCTGTTTGTTTTGTTTCTGAGTATTATGAACATAATTATATTCTATACAATTCAAATGACAAATGGTGCAAATTCGAGTCTGATGTCTGCACAATTGATTAGGGTGTGCGATCTGTGTGTACTTTTATTTAGCTGAAGAGTTCTTGTGTTAATGAAATATTGGCGCTGTTAATAGTAGCGAGCTGAGAAAAGTTTAATACAAAGAAAAAGCAGGAAAGATTTCGTGAATCTCCTGGAGCAGATTGACTAATATATTAAATGGTTTTGTAATTCGTTGGTTCTCCTGATTATTAGCATCAGATCGTGGAGAAATGATCCAAAATCGCGCCATATAGTCACAGATCCAGCTGTGGGATTTATGTGAATTGGGTTGAATTCGTAATAGTCTGGGTATGATTTCGATTTAAATCATAAGAATATCAGTGATCGATTGAAGTTGAGCGTGTTAAATTAGCGCCGAGGGTTGGCAATTTCCGATTCCAATTTGGATCGGATCGGAACTTTGGAGCGGAGGAAAGGGCGAGACTTTGTTTCATTCTTTGAATGCAATTATGGTTTGCGCGCATTGAATGACAAATGGTGGAATATGAGTACCGTATGATTGTGAAATCGAAGGAATGGGGAAAACCTGTGTTTTCATTTCAACAGTAAGAATTCTGTGTTTAAATAAATTCTGGCATTTGATTGAATTTGTGTGTTGCGACAGCTATTAACATAGAAAATTGGCGTAATCATCTGTTGGAGCTTTGAAACAGATTTAAGAGTTATATCAGTTGACTTTGTTGATGTATCGGTCCTGTGTATAGCCACCGGCTCGGATCGGAGAGATATTGTCATATCGCAATGTATGACAATTGAATATGGAAGGAAATTCTTTGCATCGGATCGGAATCATTCCATATCGCAATTCATTACAATGGGAGCTGGATACGATATGTATTAAATTTGTTTGAATTAAGATCGGATCTGAGGCGGTAACATATCACTGATGGGAAGGCGACTTTGAATCGCAACGAATTTCTGATTTCTGATTGAATATCACATCGGAATTATGGATCCTGTTGGTTCATTTGTCGGTTTCATTATGGTCCAGTGCAGCTACGGCATCAAATCCTGAAGGTGATTAAAGCATTTGAAAGAAAACGTGATGAATTCAAAAAGTCTGCAGAATCCGGCAATTAGCGCGGGGAATTCCATTTACCTCGACAGTTTTTTATTAGATCTGAATAAGGTGGAAAGCAAATTGTAAATTTGTAGAGATCGTAAGGTATGTTAGATTCTGGGTATTGATTAAGAGAAATTTTCATATTATTATGATTTGCCAGATGGGAATTTTAATGGAGTTAGAAAGTGTGGAGCGGGATTTAATTACGAATTGAAACTGCCAGTGGGTGGATCACTTGGCATGCGGTTGGAATATAAATGAGAAGTGAATTTTATATGCACTTCAAATTAGGTTCTGGGTTTGGCGGGTTTATGCCTGCGTCATTTTATCAAATTGCAGGGGAGATATAAGGCTGTTGAGTAAAGGCAGAAAGAAAAGTGTGGAGTTGCAGCGCTCAACGCAGAGTTGTATGTTAAAGCCGTGGAAATTTTCCAGGTACTGAAAATTTGATTTGGGCATTTACTAAGATGTATTCTATATGCACTGGATTTTTGTGATTCTGGGTATGCAGGAATTTTCCTGCATCAAAGATGTGTGCAACAGAAAAGATAAGAGCTTGAATAATTTGCACCAAAAAGTGAAGATCTTTCTTGTCAGCAGAAAGATGTGCCATAGCCACTACCTCTAACTAGCTTGTGTTCTTAAATTTTTGGTGAAAACTTTAATCACAAAAACCTCAGAAACTTCTTGCAAACATATCTTCATCCACATTTCACTTCTTAGAAAGCATGAGGAAAGATCGAAACTCTCTATTTGCAACAGATCTTGCCAAGTACGATTTCTCCAACCATTCAACATTTGGATCATAAAATTTGAAACAGTCCTCTCAAAAACCTTCAAATCCTTGAAGAGGTGAAGTTTAAATTAAAGGCAGAGTATCAAGATGGGAATCTTGTGAGGGAAATGAATCTCATCATATTCAAAGGGCTTGTAAAAGTATTGAGGACTTGACATAACCACCAGTGATGGCTGAAGTGCCTCAACAACTTAAGAAGTACATGAATGGTGAGATGTTAAACCATAAGGATCAAATAACATAGGACAAATGTCATTGGATTTGCAGATGGGAAAATGATAAATTAAAATAAATTCAACATGACCAGATGGGATGATTAAATCATCATATTCCTAGTTAGTAGTTACCAGAGATAAATCAATTTGAAAAAATATGTGAATTCTTTGAACAATAGAATCAACTTCCTTGTGTGATGAATGTGACAAACTGTTTTCTTGTAACTGGTGACAAACTGTACAAGCATCGTAATCATCAAAAGAATATAAAAGGAATGCCAACACAACAAACACATGAGACCAGTGAAGACATAGTGAACGAAGAAGAATTTGATTCGCACAACAACTCACGCATTCACTAGCACTCAAGAGGATTTTAGGTGTGATGAAGAAACAAATTAATCGTATAACATTCTAAAAAAAAACGAGGAGCTGAATATTCTAAAATGAATTTGATAGACCTGATTACTTTAGCCAAAGATGATTTTTGAACTGATTAACTTCACAGTTCCGTGATTCTATGAGAGATACACATTCCAAACCCAAGCTTGATACAAGAGATTTGCATGAAGATGAATCAAATGAAGAAGATTCATGAATCCAATTAGAAATAAAATATTGAAAGCTCGAATGAATACATCCACAATACCAAAAATCTTTCAAGAAGGAATTTACATCCAGTGAAACAATGCAAAGAGAAATATTTCATGAGAGAAACCAAATTTGACTTAGTTCGAGGACCTTACGAAAGTTGTGAGATCCTGACATAACCATAAATGGAATTTGAAGTGCCTCCAATCCCTGATAAGTCGTGAAACATTCAAGGATTGTAAAATCACATTTTGAAGATTGAACCAGATTGTGCATGGTGTGAGGATATCTACTACCATATATTTCAATAAGACCACCATTAACCAGATGGCATCCATCTCTACCACTAATTTTATCGTATTTACAACTTCAACAACCAGATTAATCAATTTGAAAGATTCTTCTTATCATAATTCCGAAGATGAATGATTCGTGTAAATTTCCTAAGAAAGTTGATTTGAAGAATTGTCTTTATGAAAAACAAGATGTGATGAGGGATGGAAAGGATACTCGATGATTTGATTATTTTCTCTTTCATCATGGATATCCTCACCACCTTGTGCCAACTGAGAAGTTAACTCATTGGATGAAGAACTTGAAGAGCATGGAGTGTCTCCATCGCAAGTAGATGGATCACAAATAGTAGGGCACAAGGGATATTTATATCAAGAGGAGGTTTCGGTAAGAACATCTCCTTTGGTCGGATCAGATTATAAATCTAAATCTTCCAAATTAAAATATTCTTGAGGAAATGGAAGATCACTTGGAGCACTTGGAATCCATCATCATATATATCAAAAGAGTCATCCTCATCAGAATGACTGTTGCCCAAGACTTGAGATTGATTATAAAAATTCATTGCATTTGATTGACTACCAAGATTACCAGATTCAATATCAACCAAGAATGAGAAAATACCATCTTCACATGGATGATTTTGAAAAAGAGAAGAAAGGTTGAAATAATATCCACCTTCCTACTCCTATACCTGTGTAATCTCCCTACCTTAAACCTGATCACAATTTGGACCAACAACTTGAAAATTAAGAGTGTGAAAAACTAGCTGGTGGAGTAGATTGATCAAGTAGATCACAGTAGAAAGAGTCATGGAATGTAGATGGTAGAGGACAATAGAAATCCAAATCAGATTCAAGACTAGAGTTATGAGTGTTAATAACATCTTGAGGAATGGAAAAATTGGTTTTCACCATAGGCTTCATGAGCCATTCCGAGATTTCCTCCATTGAATTTGAATCATGAAAAGAGGAAGGAGGATAAGAATATGGATTAGGAATTTAATGTGCCAATTTCCCAACTTTATTATCATCACACGGAGGCACCCTCATCAGAACTAGAAAAGGAGGAGGACAAGGAACAAAAGGAGTAGTAAATTCCTCCTTTGAAATTAGAGGTGTATCATGATTTACAAGAGTAGAAACATCAGGGGTTCAGGTTCATCATGCAAAGAGACATGAACAAAACGTAATTTTTTTTTTTCAAGAAATCCCAATCCATATCTTCTTCAGGAAATTCACAATAAAAGTGAAGGAATAGACTAGAGAAATTCTCATCTGATTCATTAGGCTTCATTCTTAACTGATTAATTGTTTTAAGAACATCTCAATAATCATACCTATCGAAGGCTTGATAAATATCCAAGAGAAAATGATGAAAATAATGGATGGAAACATATGGTAAGGTATGACACCATTGATTAACACAAACTTCAGGGGTAAGGAAGAAAGTCACACATGCAAAATCTTCACCATCATTTTCGTATTATTCAAAAAATTTAAGAAAATCAGAAATGTTCTTGGTTATGGATGTTTCATCCTCACCATCAAATTTCAATTGGGACAAATGATAAATAGGCTCATTGGGGATTGAAAGTTTACCAGGGGATAGGTTAGAAAATCACCCCAGGAGTATGATTTTAGGATGAGCCATTTAAGATAAGAGATTCAAAATAGAGTCAACGGGCAGAACTTGTCATTTGGCCCTCCTTCTAGCTCCATTTGTTGACAGTGTTGGAAATCTATCAACTAAGGGGGTATCCCTGATGTGAAGTCCCAATTAGACCTCACACCATTTGGAATAGGATCCCCATTTGGAGTATCAACCTGGTTGCCATATATTCTTATAGATTTTCCTTGGCTTTCACTATGAGTAAGAGAAAGAAGGATGTATGTGCCTTTGTGAAAATCAAGTGTGCCTAGTGAATGTTCGGTTGCAGGTGTATCACGGTTCTTCTACTGCAAAGGGAGGAAAGGTGAGCCTCTAAGATATAGGTAATAGTACCACCCTAGTAGAGGTGCACACAAGCGAAAATATAATCACCTAACATCAAGCAGAATAGTCCACATAGATGCAGAAATTGTTACAACCATTATAACACATTTTCGATTAGATAAGCACTAAAATAACTGAAATAGTTAAAATAATTTAGTACAAGTGAAATAAAACATGAATCATAAACATTCACATAACAATATTACAAATATTCACAATCCATGCATGAAAACGTGTTATTCATCAGGCTTCGAGTATTAAGTAAAAGTCCAAAGATACTTGAATACAATGAACATCACTTGCTCCAGTAGTGGAGCGTTGGAGCCACGAATTTCTCCCCAAAAACTCTGACTCTTTGATGCCTTATGGGAGAAACCAAGGTGAGAAAGTATTTTGCATGAGCAATGAGAGTGTATATATACCAAATCGGGTGATCCTTCACCTCCCTTATGACACTTGGACTACCCTCAAGACTGTTGGACTTCTCATGAATTTTCGACTGCCTACATGACTCTTCACATTACATAGATGACCCTTGGACATTCACTTTACATTACATTTTCCAATATATAATTACATAATCCATGAATGATGTGACACGTGATGGCTCATGAAATGACATGACATGACAGTGATGACATGGACTACATGATGACATGGCAATGTCAAGTCAATTTTTGTTGCTTCTTTCTTTGTGTCTTCCTGAAAAGATGGTGCATGTTCTTCTTCTTCCTCCTCCTTGTGACTTGAAGGTAAGGAGTATTCAATGTGGTCTTGATATTCCATCTTCTATTATAATTCAGTGTTACTTCATCTTCTTTCCTGATGATCATCTTATCTCCTCATCTCCTTTGGTGTCTTCTAGCATGGTATCCTTCTCCATATCCTTTATCATCATCCTGTCATGACATAATAGAATACCTACAACTGTAATCCACCCATGACAAGATCACATTAGTATGATAAAACCCTGGCCTAAGATGCTTCATGAAATCAATTGTTAGGGTTGGAATTGGCGACTGGTTGAGTGACCAAATCATGGATTGCGCAGTTCCAGAGGCCAAGGTTCGATACTAAAGCTTGAGACCGCGTAATGCATAGTTTAGGATGGCCAGTGTCAACGGATTTCATAGATGAAGGACTCAAGGACTCAAGATGGAGGCTTGAGCCTTGGAACTATGCAATTCACAGTTTTGGAGGCCTCGGTAGAGGGGCTGCACACTTGAGGGACTCAAGGAGCCAAGATGAGGGCTTGAGCACTAAGTTTTCCCACTATGCACTACTCGAAGGATAGAGAGGCAAAGTGATTGTGTAATCGTGTAGTTCAAGAGCTCGAGGAAGAGGCTTGAGGACTGATACTATGCAATGTGCAGTTCAGGCCTTGATGGAGGGAAATATTGTGTAGTTCTGTAGTTGAGGGGTTGGGCTTGAGCATTGAGGTGCACAGTGCACAATTTTGGAAGGAAGAAACTGCACATTCCACAGTGTGAAGAGAAAATGATGTTCTTTGAGGGGTGATATTTTGCAATACACAATTTAGGTTGGCTAAAGGAGGCTGAGAGGTTCGGTCATAGAGTTTTCCAAATTTGACAGTGTCAGATCAGTGAGAGGAAGATAGGAAAAAGACTGACTCTAACCATGACCACACACTTAGATCACTTGATGACACAACATGGAACACGAATAACACATGAAAAGCATGCTTTCCCTAATGCAACAACTTTGTGATGACCTACACCAAGTGTGACACCAAAGATGCACTTTGTGACGACCGTGACGATACTTGTGTGATAGTGATTAAAACTGTGGAAATGAGTGAATACATGTTCACATTGTAATACCAACTCATTTACACAAAGGTTACCCTTTGAAACCACCAAAACTAGATTTCATGCATTGTGCAACACTCCACATGCTAAAAGCCAACATTAACTATATGAAGAGAAAAGTACAAATGCCACTTGTGATACACAAATGGGAGTGAAAATGACACATGTCAAAGTGAAGATAACATGAAAATGAGACCAATTAGAGAAATAATATGAAAACGATAGTCAAAAGCAAGAAACTAACACTCGGGAAAGAAAATGTGCACAAAAGCGACAATTTGAAAAACTCACCAAAATAGAAGTACAATGCAACCAAAAGTGAGGGATTGTCAATGACAATTTGCACTGGCTGTTGACATGGGTTGAACATTGCATAGACATTGTCTTGATGGACTAGTCTATGCTTGTTTAAGCTTGTGTAAAAGAATGTGCTCATGATTTTGTTGTAAACTGAGCATGTGTGAGCACATGACTTCGACCAATCAAGAAGTGACCACAGAATGACCGATTGTAAGATCCAAATTATGCTCCAAAATTCAAGTGTGGGTAAATTTTGGATGGTTTTTGTCGCAGCGACAACACCATCATAATAAGAAAAACTAGGCAACCAACAATCCACCATAAGATTCACCTAAATGATAACAATGTAGTTCTCTATAGATAAATTTTCCTTCAAATCTAGAATTATTATTGGTTAATTAGTTAGTGCTTATGTAGAAGTGAAGTAATCAAGTCTAGAGAAATCCCTAAAAGTATCTTTTCAAATCCCACAAGGCATCGATGATCCATGGTATTGATTCTCAATATACCCAACGTGTGCTTGAAACTAATTAAGGATTGGTCTCAATAAAAAATGCACCCATTAATAGAGGAAGGAGAATCTAGGGAATGTGCCAGATGTGCCAGCAAAACTTGTCCCTGTCGAAAAGGGTTGCCCAAAATATTTCATTCTTGTAGAATAAAAAGTAGCAACAAAAGTACATTGGGTTGCCGCATTGGATTGACTGTGAAAAGGAAACAATACAACTATAGAAGAGGCATAAGAACCAAACCCTCCAAACAATGAAGCCATCTATGAGGATTCCACAGTACTTGTAGCACCAGAACCCACATTGCCAAATCTATATTAATGATGAGATGAGCTAGACCCAGAAAATAAAGAAGTTGGGGTGGAAACCGAAGATTGCATGCAAGTACCAAACGACATACTTGAGGTTGAAGACAATGAGGTTGCCATTGCAGTGTTGAAATCGAAGGGTGCAAATGAAGATGCTTGTCTAAGTGTTCGGAAATATGTGCTTGGGGTTTTGAACACTGATGTTGGGGTCCCAAAAAATAGAATTATGCTTGTAGTGTACTGTGTGTCCATCCAAAAAGAAGGTCCTATGGTCGACCCTAGCTAGAAAACTACACTGAAAGATAGATCGTTGGTTGAAGATGAAGATGCCAGGTTTGTAAAAGAGAAACCTAAGGCTAAAGATGACGATGTAGTGGGTGTACGAAAGGATAGAATGGGGCTTGAAGTAGCGGAAGTACTAAAATATGGGGTTATTATAGAGGACGTCAAGGCTTTGAATGGGAAATTAGGGGTTGAGTTCGATGAGGAAGCAAGTGCCAAAGATGCATAAGTACCGAACAAAATGAATGTATGAACCTAAAGAAAAGTTAGTGAATGAGGGAGCCATAGATTTAGGTTGAAAAGTAGAGCCACCATCGAATGAGAATGCATGTGTAGATGACGTTGCCAGGGTATGAGATGATGGGGTTCCAGGGAATACAATAGTGCTCGAATAATGTAGACAATTACGCTGAAGATATGAATGGTTAGGGTGCAAAGGTGTATTTTTCTGCTGAAATAGACGATTGGTCAAAGATCGAAGAGCCCAGGGGTTGGTTAGGGAAAGAAAATCAAAACTCAGCTGGGATGCAAAGCTAGTTGAGGCTCCCATGGCATGCATTGAAGATGTGGATGAGCCAAACAATAAACCCATTACTTCTCTTCAGGATGCCCATCTAGATTGTCTCTGAGCGTCAGTTCACTAATGTGACCACCATTCCACTAACTCCACCACACTTGAGTAAGAGCACCATCGACAATGCTGTGATCAGGCACTTAGACACCATGTGATCATAATCTAACTCAGTTGAGCTTCCATAGAAATATATTTTTAGAGGATTGAAGCCCAACAATGATTATACATACTTTCTCAGCCAACCTTTTGCTTTCAAAATGTGGCATTTGTAGGAAGGTCTAGGAAGTTGAAGATAACAGGAATTACAATAGAGTAATATTTTCCACACTTGAAGGTGAAGTGTCTACCTTATTCATGATGGAGGATCATTAGGTTTGTACTTTTTTACTGTGCCTATAGGGGTGAGCCACCTAAAACTCGAGGATATCCATAGCAAGGCCTCTGGACTTTATCGACTATGCAATGCTTAGATTTATTATGGCTATTATGTTTGTCTATGAAATGATTGTGCAAGTAATTCAATACTCAGAGAGAACATCTGATAAAACTATGATTATCTTGTCATGGAGTCTTACCCAATATGATACCACTGATCTAGGTCTTGGGGGGTAAGATATGAGGAACTCAAGAGTGAAAAAAAAGACAACACACCAATAAATTATTTATCAACATAGTGAGAAAAAAGTTACATCTCCAATTTTCCTCAATTAATTTTCCTTTTACAAAGTGAGTCTCCTCATTTGTAGCCTTCTTCAATCACAATACCATGGGTAAGTACCATGGGTATTTATCATGGTTGGATAACATGGATAGATATTGTGGGTGGATGCCATTTTATTTTATTTATTTATTTTCGGATCATAAGTTTAATACAATAAAGAAGTCTATAAGTTCTAGAACAAGTGCATAAAGAAAGGATTGATAACTTTCAAAATACAAGATAAGTATTTCATAGATAAGAGTCTTATTTTAAAAACAGATGAGAAAATGTATATAATCCTTAACCTTTCACAAGAATGCATAGGAATTTCGATAATTTAATCCTTAAGAGGAAAATTATAGAGAAAACCTCTAGGGTTTGGCTAGGTTTACTCATTAATTGCATTAAATATTTATGATTAGGGTTTTTGGCTAAAACCTTTATTTATAATGACTAATTTCAAGAAAAAAAATATAAAACATCAATGCAAAAAAATTGTATGCAAAAAGAATACTACATCAATTCATCATATGGTTCTAAATAACCACTGTGGAATTGTATTAATAAATAAAAATATTTACTGGAAAATTAACAATATAATTTGTTTGAGCAGGAACCATAATAAACAGTTACGGTAAGGTAATATTCATGGAGAACATTGTATACAAAATAAAATTTATTCTTCAAATTGAAAATATATATGTGAAGGTTGCACGAGCCAACAATACTATCAATATAGAGACAAAGTCCCAAATTAAATGTACATTACATAAATAGTGATAGGAAGCCCATAAGGGTTGGTTGGATAATAATATTTTCACTCGTAGGATTGGCATTTTAGCACATAAATTGTAACTATTGATAGTAATAAGGATGAAGATCTCATGGTCACAAAACCCTAGCATACAGTATAAGAAAGCATTTATAAGAACCGAGATAAATATTTCGAGCCAAGAACTCCAAGGATCATTAGAACCCAAATCAAAAGTGCACCTCAAAAACAAAAATGTGCAACCCAAATCAACCTTATAAAAACCAATAGGATTCAAGATGACGATGAGGATTCAAAATCAAATTTATAAGTATTTATTGAGACATTAATTCCATGATTCTCTTCTCTGAACTTCTTGAACAACTCTATCTAAGTAGTGTCCAAGATATGTTTTGGATGTCCTTCATATTGATTCTGTGTTTTTCTTCATCACATCACATCCCTTTTTTTTATGAAACATGAGAATTTTTCATCCAGTATTGACATATCATATTTTTAACATTTTCTCCAAGTTTATATTTGTATGGTTGCCTACAAATGATTGACCATCATAAAGCTCATCAATTGCATCTATTTGCAATCGAAATTTCCTATGCTTGTGCAATTTTTTTCATGAGGTCCCTAATGCTTTTGCCATAGATTTTATCAAATGATTTTGTTGAGTGGTTGATGAAACCACTATTGTTTGTATTTCTCTACATGCGTTTAGATCACTTTTCATTCAAGACATTCCAATTGATTTTAAATAACTATTTTTATTTTCAATCACACTCTCCTTCACCTTTTTATTTTTTGTTGATTTGTAAATGCCCAATAATGGTTTAGCTTCTTTTAATTTCTTCAATGTTAAGAGACCTCTCAAAATTTAAGCTTGAAATGTCACATTTTCATCTCTGAAGAGCTTATCAATAGTCACATGGTCAAAAATTTTATCTCCATATGTGCTAGTATCGATATTTTATAACATCTCACTGGGATGCCCATCCAAATCGTCTCCGAGCATCGGTTCACCAATGTGACCACAATTCCACTAACTCCACCACACTCGAGTGAGAGCGCCATCGACAATGCTACGATCAGGCACTTAGAGACCATGTGATCATAATCGAACTCAACTGAGCTTCCCTAGAAATATATTTTCAGAGGATTGAAGCCCAACAGTGATTATACATACTTTCTCGACCAACCTTTTGCTTTCAAAATGTGGCATTTGTAGGAAGGTCTAGGAAGTTGAAGATAATAGGAATTACAACAGAGTAATATTTTCCAAACTTGAAGGTGAAGTGTCTACCTTGTTCATGATGGAGGATCGTTAGGTTTGTACTTTTCAACTGTGCCTATTGAGGTGAGTCACCTAAGACTCGAGCATATCCAAAGCAAGGCCTTTGGACTTTATTGACTATGCAATGGTTAGATTTATTATGTCTATTATGTTTGTCTATGAAATGATTGTGCGAGTAATTCAATACTCAGAGAGAATGTCTGATAAAATTTTAATTGTCTTGTCATGGAGTCTTACCCACTCTGATACCACTAATTCTGGTCTTGGGGGGGTAAGATATGAGGAACTCAAGAGTGAAAAAAAAGACAACACACTAATAAATTATTTATCAACATAGCGAGAAAAATGTTACATCTCCAATTTTCCTTGGTTAATTTTCCTTTTACAAAGTGAGTATCCTCATTTATAGCCTTCTTCAATCACAATACCATGGGTATTTATCATGGTTGGATAACATGGATAGACATTGTGGGTGGATGTCATTTTATTTTATTTATTTATTTTCGGATCATAAGTTTAATAAAATAAAGAAGTCTATAAGTTCTGGAACAAGTGCATAAAGAAAGGATTAATAACTTTCAAAATACAATATAAGTATTTCATAGATAAGCGTCTTATTTTAAAAACATATGAGAAATTGTATATAATCATTACCCTTTCACAAGAATGCATAAGAATTTCGATAATTTAAGCCTTAAGAGGAAAATTATAGAGAAAACTTCTAGGCTTTGGGTAAGTTTACTCATTAATTGCATTAAATATTTATGATTAGGGTATTTGGCTAAAACCTTTATTTATAATGACTAATTTCAAGAAAAAAATATAAAACATCAATGCAAAAAAATCATAAGAAAAAGGAATACTATATCAATTCATCATACAATTCTAAATAACCACTGTGGAATTGTATTAATAAATAAAAATATTTACTCAAAAATTAAGCATATAATTTGTTTGAGCAGGAACCATAATAAAAAATTACGGTAAGGTAATATTCATGGAGAACATTGTATACAAAATGAAATTTCTTCTTCAAAATAAAATTACATATGTGAAGGTTGAACGAGCCAACAATACTATCAATATAGAGACAAAGTCCCAAATTAAATGTACATTACATAAATAGTGATAGGAAGCCCATAAGGGTTGGCTGGATAATAATGTTTTCACTCGTAGGATTGGCATTTTAGAACATAAATTGTAACTGTAGATAATAATAAGGATGGAGATTGCATGGTCACAAAACCCTAGCATACAAGTATAAGAAAACATTTATTAGAACCTAGATAAGTTTGTCGAGCCAAGAACTCCAAGGATCATTAGAGAAATATTCAAGTCAAAAGTGCACCTCAAAAACAAAAATGTACAACCCAAATCAACCTTATAAGAACCAATAGGATTCAAGATGACGATGAGGATTCAAAATCAACTTTATAAGTATTTATTGAGACATTAATTCCATGATTCTCTTCTTTGAACTTCTTGAACAACTCTATCTAAGTAGTGTCCAAGATATGTTTTGGATGTCCTTCATATTGAATCTGTGTTGTTCTTCGTCACATCACATCCCTTTTTTTTATGAAACACGAGAATTTTTCATCCAGTATTGATATATCATATTTTTAACATTTTCTCCAAGTTTATCTTTTATGGTTGCCTACAAATGACTGACCACTAAGCAAGCTCATCAGTTGCATCTATTTGCAATCGAAGATTTCCTATGCTTGTGTAATTTTTGTCATGAGGTCCCTAATGCTTTTTCCATAGATTTTATCAAATGATTTTGTTGAGTGGTTGATGAAACCACTATTGTTTGTATTTCTCTACATGCGTCTAAATCACTTTTTGTTCAAGATATTCCAATTGATTTTAAAGAACTATTTTTATTTTCAATCACATTCTCCTTCACCGTTTTATCTTTTGTTGATTTTTAAATGCCCAATAATGGTTTAGCTTCTTTTAATTTCTTCGATGTTAAGATACCTCTCAAAATTTGAGCTTGAAATGTCACATTTTCATCTCTGTAGAGCTTATCAATAGTCACATGGTCAACATTTTTATCTCCATATGTGCTAGTATCGATATTATATAACATCTCACCATCAATATTTATTTCCCCTGTACATATGACAATTATATGTAAATGCGTATAAATAGACATTAAATAATCAAATTAAAAAATAGAGAATGAAATTGAAACTAGTAAATATGTATAATTTCAATAATACATGACATATATACACATACCTATGGGTGGTTCAACTTCTTCTTCACTTGAAATAATTTCATCAATGACTAGTTCATTTTCTTCTTCACTTTGTCTTTCATCATTTTCAATCTCATCATCAATGTTATGAGGCAGATCCCTCTCTATTTACATTGCAAAATATTTTTCAAATTAGTTCATCAAATAAAAATTGAATTGAACAATACACTATTGAATTTTAAATGTCCTTTACAATATGTACATTTACATATCTAGTTCAACTTCTTCTTGTTGAGATTGGGTTTCCCTTTCAATATTTAAATGTTCTTCCTTATTTCTTATGTAATAGTTTCTTGAGTATTCTCTATGAACCTAATTGTCTCTAATTCAATCATATTTTATCTTGTAATTTATTTGATTCCCCGTGATAATTCAGTCTATATAGATTTTTAAAAAATGAACGAAAATTTTATATTAAGAAATACAATTTCAAAGCAAAACTTTTATACTTTAAGAAGAGATTTAAAAAAATTAGAATCATGGCGACAAAAGTGGGCAATAGATATTTTCATTAAAATAAAAGTTAAAAAAAATAAATTAATACTAAAACATTAAAACATTTTACTTATGTTATCCATAATCTTATTTACCTATTCAAGAAATTCGTTACTAAAAAATGTTTACTATCTAAAAGCTAGCCCAAAAAGGTTCACTATCCAAAAAGTAGATCCAAAAAAATTTGCTATCCATTTAGCATATAAATGAAAACCCTATCTTCTACTTCAACCTTATCAACACTCAAATATAAGTTAACAATCAACCTTACTCAACAAAAATCATTGATCCAAACCCTAAATGTACAATCTAGTAGCAATTAACATTAATTTTAATATAACAAGTATTAAACCTTGGTTTATGAATATCAACAACATAATCCCTGGCACATCAACCAACTCTACAATCAAATATGCTTAACATTTTCAAACTTCGTAGCTTTAGTAGTAAACCCTCGTGATTGGCAACATTAGTAACCTTGAATAATAATTTGATCTAGTAATATAATGATACACTAGCACCAACAATACATCCTAAATATTCATACAACCAAACCTTGAATCAATAGTTTTGACAAGCTTAACTTAAACCAACAATTCAACATTCTTCAATAAGAACTCAATGAAAGATATGATAAAAAAATTCTTGTAAATATTATAGTCTTAAGAAGTTGTCATATGCCCTTTAGCATAAGAATCATCATATCCTTTAAATTTTCGAAGGGTTTGAAGATAATTAATAAGCATATTATGGAGAACTAGTGGGATATTTATGGTTTTATACCTATTTGTAAATTTAGAGGAATAAAGGTTCTACACCTTTGTAGAGGTTTCATCAAATTGGTTAATCATTAAATGTGTTTCATCAAGTTGACTGATCACTAAAAGAATTTCTCCTTATATCTCTTGATGAATAGGTCTAACAATGGTTCATGATGGTTTTCAAGAGGATAAAATGGAAAATTTATATCATCTTTAGCTTATTTGGAATAGAGAAAACAACATTTTTAAATATAGACAAAAAAACAAGAGGACTAATTAACAAGATCAAAGCTTCTTGAACCAAATGCTTCAACATATACTTAACCATTTGTAGTAAAATGTTCCTTTGCTAAAACAAAATATTTTCTTTAGAGTTGTCAAGTGAAAAGTTTTAAAATAACCATTTTCTTGAAATAAGTAAAAACATTTTTATGTAATCCTATTCACAATCAAGCCACACCATTTTAATTCTATCTTATTTACCGAGAAAATAAATCTTTAATTTCAATCCTAGACAATGATGCCAAAATAAATGTTGTCCCTCAGGTTGATATAGTTAAGGATCAATCCCAAGGCATCTTATGGAGGTTAGAAATATTCCCTACTTTAAGTCCTAACCTAGCCCTTGGACTAGAGGGGGTAAACCTAAATGTGTTAGAGATGATAATCCTAATGAATTACCTCAAAATAATTCATTTAAATCCTTAGATTTATAGGTTTGATTTGGTTGACAAAATAAAAAGTGAAAAGTTGAAATAGGTTAAAGGAAAAAATACGCTAGAATTAATATGATTGGACCAGATCACCTCCAATAGTCGCCTTCATTCCCACAACACAAATACTGCAAGATTAATATGTGAAATATTTAGAGCATATGTATGCAAAATGAATAGTGTAGGTATTCATCAACATAGAGAAGGAAAAATATATTAAGTATTAACGGAAATAGAATTAGTATTTTTGGATCAATTTAATAAGTAGAAAGAGTATTAAATTTACATTAAGTAACTCATTATACGCATGAAAATAATGAATCCACCATGTAAACCTAATAATTCATAGTTAACTTTTCTTATTCAAACTTGGCAACCATCCACTTAATCAACGATGATATATAATATGGTAGCAATATGAAATCAACGTATAAGCACACACCATGAGCATCATACACATGAGACACAACTTTTTACATGGAAACCCTTTCAGGAAAAAACCACCAAAGCTTGTTGTTGTTATTGATGTAAAATAAGAGCACCTACTATATTACATCAATCTGTTTTGTGAGCCAACACTCACAGGAAGAACCAAATCCCTTTTATTGTTGTTAGCACCCACTAGAAAGAAGCACCAACTCCCTCCTTTTGTCGACACGTGTCCAGCTTACCAGAAGTACCATGTGAAGCACCAACTTCACGGATTTGTTGCAAGCACCAACTTGCAGGAGGCACCAACCCCCAAGCCTTCTCAAGCACCCACTAGAGATGGAAGCACCAACTTCATGTATGTAGGCTCCAACCCACACGCAAATAGGAACTGAAAGTTATATGACTGTCGAAGTCACTTTACCTGATCTCAACTTTGTTCTCTACTCACTTTTATCACTCTCCTCACTCTGCAACAACACATTGATCTGATCAACAAAAAGCACTCCTCATAGTCCACACAACTCTCTGTTCTCTTCTCTTCATCAACATGCACTTAGCTCTAGGCATTTTTCTCTCAACAACATACACTCAACTCTTGGCCTTCTTTCTTTGCACATACACCTTTGACCTTTCTCACACAACAACACAACTTCTCTCGGGATATCTTACCTCTCCATACGCACTCTCTACCTTTCACTACAGAACAAGCCCACTTAGGCTCACACAGTAGCGCACACACACATACACACAAAATTTCCCCTTATCTCTCTAGATACTATACTATTGCCCCCCCCCCCTGCTCATCTGAGCTCATGGGTTTTGTTCCTCTGTTGCCCACTTATCGATGCTGCCACTCTTGCCTTGTATTCACACAGCGTAAGAGTGCCTTGGGATGGATTTTCCATTCTTTTGTTGCATCTCACTTGGTCTCTACCATAACATTAAACATGTGAATGGCCACTTGATTGTTTTCTCCATACTAAGAATTAATTATCAGTCCACCTGCACACTCCAACTAGGCACAATCCTCTCTGTGAACAAATCTCCTATCACTGAAGATCTCCATGCTTATTCATGGTTTCATACAGTTTTTTTTTACTTAGGGATGGCTTCCCTATGGGCTATTGTCCTCGTTACCTTGTCTCAATGTTTTCTGTAGGTCCATCTGACTCCATAAACTAACTCTTCCGATCTGCATTTGTTCTTCGGCTACCGACCCATTCATCTCTTTAAATCACTAAGGTGTGCATTAGAGCACAAATATGGTTTGTATCACCTCAAGGCAAACCAAACGCTCTAATCATGGTCCTTGTTGCCTTAACCCATCGATTTTTGATAGTCACCATTAATCCTGATACCAACCCCTCCACTTGATCGTAGTCCTTGTTGTCGACTCATCCATCTTCCATATACCTTTGTACTATCATATCAAATCTACAGCATATCATAACTCATACATGAGAAATGTTATGATGTCACTTAGTTCCAATGTACTTAGCCCCTTGATGCTTAGCTCCTTGAGCATTTACTATCTCATATTACTGAGCCAGTGACCATCGGCTTAATGCCATATCGGAGCCCCTTTTGCATTGTAACTTCTACAAAGTTCTGATTGCATCTTAGCGCCTTCTACTTAGCCATCATTTCATTTCTCATCATAGGACTAATGCCTATGATCGCGAGTATAGCACATAGGTACTAAGCCTTCAAACTCTTGCCAAGGGACAATCTTCCCTTGTTGCTACTCTACACTCTTGGTTCTATGTATTTACATGACCAAGAGCCTACCCAATATTGAAAGCCCCTTCCATTATAACTTTTCAATAACCAATTGTTCTAGAGTTTTAATATCTTAATCCTTCGATATGATGAGCTCTTATATAATGCCATCACTCCACTTGACAATTCCTTAGTCATGACATGTGTCACCTAGTTCTGTCCCATTAGACTACCCAATAAGGTTGAATATGCCTGCCACGAGCCTTGTCGTAGTGTCACACCATGATGATGTCAGTTCCACTATATCTTCGACATTATGATCTTTCATCCTCCTTAAGGTATCAAGTCCCTTGACTTCGATAAACCTGTCTTTTGATCTAGGAGTCCATTTTTGGACTTCCACACACCATTGGAAATCTCTTCCAGAGAACTTTCCAATGAAGGGGGTCCAATGTAGGCTTTAAGCCCACCTTCTACCTACAAAATTGATGAAAAATATCTACCATTATATTTCTCTTTAACTCTCTTTCCTGTCATCATTTTATCGCTCCTCTAGTAAGCCTACTAATATGAATATTTTCTACAAAGCACTTCAACAACCATGGGATTCCATCCTGGCCATCAATGCCAACATATTCTTTGACAAGATATCCATGCTAGTTTGGTTGACATCAATGCCAACACTCCTTTCAATAGTTATTAAATTCCAACTTCCCAACACCTCTTCCTAGCATGACTGTTGACATCAATGCCAACACACTTGTAGATATATTCTCTAGGCCAATGGCCATCCAGTCAATGCCAACTATCCAAAAATATCTTTCTTTGGAATTAATGGAAACACTTCATCCTTATCTTCACTTTGATGGTCAACCCTCATGTTGCTTCCACGCATCTTCTTGCATGAGCCACCAATGGCTTTCTCTCTTTTGCATGGGCCATCACAACTTCTTCACAAATTCTCTCCCCCTTTGACCTCAATGGAAAGGGGCTACAATGCTACCATTTTCTCGCCATGCAATTGCTAGATGTGAAGAGAAAATTATAGTTGTTCATTCCATTCTTCAAACATATCTTCAAGGACTCATCATTGTTGCTTCTCCATAAACTGGGCATATGTGATATGCTCCCCTTGAACATATACTACCTCTAATTTGAGTGTCTCCATTTTCGGACACCTTATGCTTTCTAGCAAAGAACTCTCTCCAGTAATGCACATTTTGTACCAATTAAACTTCTTAGGCTATTTCTGGTATTATTCATACCAATTAATGATGATGAATTTTGGCTCACACTTCACTATTGTTTCTACTTCCGAGACTGTGTTCACTTCATTTGAGCCTCTCCACTTCTCCCCTTGAGATCATACTTCTATAATAGGGACTATCGCTCAACTAATACCAATTGTACCAAAAGAAATGATACAAATTGGTTACCCTACTAGGAAAAATCCAATACTTCTTTCTCAAAAAGAAATTCCCAAATGCACAAAAGGTTTCTCCACCTTTCATAATTTTCTCAACAATATTCCTTTCTGAGGTTAACAATTGTTGCCTACTATCTCTTATCAAAGCAACTCCCCCTGAGCCAATGCTCTCTGATCTCCCGCAATTGCTTTCTTGCATCTATGTGGGGACTGACCATGTGGACCTAATTGACTGTGATATTCTTGGCATATCGTACTTCCACTGCATCCCATCTTCTTCTTCCCACAATATAATATATTGTTGTGTATTCTTGATGCTGGTTGCACTCCTCCTCTACTTTTCAATGCTGATATGTTGAAAGTAAATCAATTTATTCTTGTAATTAGCACAACCATACCTTCATCAATCACATGCACTTTTCTTTTCATTCTTTTTGCTTCCTGCATATGATGTACTCGTCTTCCCTTGAGGCCCTTATCTTCCTTTACTGAGGAGAAATAGAGGATCTACTCCCCTTGATCAGATCATCCTCCTTCTTCTTCCAGACCTTTAATGGTCGAGTCATAATAGAAGTATTACTCTCTAGCTTCTTCTTTGCCCATGTTTGGGCTTTCTTTTGCCTGCGCATGGATAGAGGAAACTTCTCTCTCTTCACACAAATCCTCTTGCCATTTTTCCTTAAAGTTGGGTCTTCTACAAGAGTAGGATGATAATTCTTTTTATTTATTCCTCCTCTTTTCATCTTTCTCTTTGACACAGAGCATTGAAGACAAATTTGTATCTCTCAAATCCATTGTTTCTCCTTGTCTTAAAATCACAAGTTGCTACATTCGGATGCGTATGTTGAGAAACATTACATTTATTTCCATATATACAACGTGCATTGTTGTGCCCAATATTTCCACAACTATAGCATTCTGTTTATCTTAAGAACGGGGCACAAGAGTTACTCTTCTTGACAACATTCTTGCCAAACTCCTATCACGGCCAACATGCCTTCTCCTAGGCTTTTTATAATTTTTGGGTTGCTTCTATCCAACACATCTTCTTTCCTTGCATGCCATCTACAGTCTATGGCTTTATGTCCAAAATTATTGCAAGGAAAACAATACCCATAAAAATTATTTTCATGACAAAGGTTACCTTTTCTTTGAAGGCTCTGTCCTTGAGGAGGAAAGGACCTGCGTTGGATCTACATGTGAATTTCACGACCACTTGCACTGATTCCTTTCACTCTTTCTTGCATCAGCCTAGATATCTTCTACTACACTACTGGCTTCTACTTCTTAGGCTTCTGTTGTTTCTTTTATTTGTCTTGTTTTTATTGTTACTGATGTCCAACAACTCTTTTTCCTTTGTTTTTGTTGTAAACTCGAACTCCCTTTACATGGGAAGTTGATCCTTCAACCCTTTCATCATTAGAGCTAGGTTTTTCCTTTAAACCCAAACCAACATTGATGAGAGGGGATATTTTTTTTCCAAGCATCTCATCTATTACTTCCTTGCTTTCCTGAAGCTTCTGATATTGAGACAACTCTTTATTTGACTTTTCTACATCATGTCTCAATGAGACTACTTCATTTTGTAGTCTCTGACAGTAAGCTTCCTTCTCATTCAACTAACATCCCATTTAGTCTGCTAACCTCTTCTTATTTAGCATTTAGTTCAACCATTGTTCTGCTCAAGTTCTCATTCTCAAGCTCATAGATTTTCAATTTCTCCTCTCGCTTGATATTTTCCTCTGATAGGTCCTTGATCTCCTTTAAAGTTGAGATCAACCTCTCTCTAAAAAATATCCTTTAATCTAGATCCTTTTCTTCACAATCAAAAGTGTTAGCTGAGTTACCACAGAGATCTAAATCCATCTTTGTGTCCATGGAGTCTTCCATAGTTCTAAGGGTTATCCCTTTTTCATCACTACTTGGGGTATTCTCATTTTCTCCTATGGATGAACACACTAAGAATGTCTCTTCTTCCCCTGAGGATTCCTCATTTCCTATTGCTACTAAAGTGGGTCTATCTTCATTACAGTTACTAGATGCATAGCTATCTCTATCTTCAAGTGATACACATGTACTTCTAGATAATGAAGGACCTATCTCTTTGCATTTATCACACAACAATAGCTTACCTTCTGAGAAACATAATCTCCCTTCTAATACTTCTTCATCATTAACTCGAGTGTGATGAGCAACAACTTCTGCATGTTCTGATTCATTGCTAGAGCAACAAGGTTCTTCATCCTTCTCTTGAGCCACATGGTTATCTCATTCATACAGACATTGCAGTCTATCCAACACTCCCTTTCCTGACTCACAATGCCTCACTTTATTAGCATCTGACTTAGCTAGCTCCCTTTCATGATAAAATTCTGGGCTTATTCATTCTGCTCAATCTTTTCTCCATTCAATACGAAGAGCCACATATTAACATCTAAAGCCATTAAATAAGCTACCATTCTAACCTTCCAAAGTTCATAGTCTGATCCATTTAAAAATGGAACTCCTTCTGTTGTTAGCCAAACTCTATTAGCCATTGTTTCCCTTTGATCTACCTTTGAGCGATTAAGTTATTTCTGAAGGAACTTGGCTCTGATACCAATTGTTGGAAACAATGTTAATACTAAGAGGCGGGTGAATCAGTATTAAGGCTAATTTTTAACTCTTTATGCCAATTAACTTTTCTTATTCAAACTTGGCAACCATCCACATAATCAACAACAACATATAATATGGTAGAAATATGAAATCAACATATAAGAACACACCATGAGCATCATACACATGAGACAAAATGTTTTTCGTGGAAACCATTTCGGGAAAAAACACCAAATCTTGTTGTTGTTATTGATGTAAAATAAGAGCACCTACTCTATTACATCAATCTATTTTGTGAGCTGCCACTCACAGGAAGCACCAGCTCCCTTTGATTTTTTGCTAGCACCCACTAGTAGGAAGCACCAACTTCATGGATTTGTTGCAAGCACCAACTTGCAGCTCCCTGGATTTATGCAAGCACGAACTTGCAGGAGGCACCAACCCCCAAGCCTTCTCAAGCACCCGTTAGAGATGAGAGCACAAACTTCCTATATATAGGCTCCAACCCACACTCAAATAGGAACTAGAAGTTCTCTGACTATGGCAGTCACTCTCCCTGATCTCTTGTTCTTTGCTCACTCTGCAAC
Organism: Pinus tabuliformis; assembly: GCA_031772625.1. NCBI lineage: Eukaryota > Viridiplantae > Streptophyta > Pinopsida > Pinales > Pinaceae > Pinus > Pinus tabuliformis. Next base: position 676,415,396 of record CM062808.1, on the reverse strand, counting down.
AACACACTGATCTGATCAACAAAAATCACTCCTTACAATCCACACGACTCTCTGTTCTCTACTTTTCATCATTATGCACTTAGCTCTGGGAATTTTTCTCTTAACATCATACACTCAAATCTTGGCCTTCTTTCTCTGTAGAGGAACCTTCGTCCTTTCTCACACAGCAACACAACTTCTTTCGAGATCTATTAGCAATGCATAGGCGCTCTCTACCTTTCACTACAAAATAGGCTCACTTAGCCTCACACAGTAGAATGCACACACACAAATCTTTTCCCATTAGCTCTCTAGTGACTCTACTGCTTCCCCCCCCCCCCCCCCCCCCCCCCCCCACCCTTGCTCATCTAAGCTCATGGGTTTTGTTCCTCTACTGCCCACTTATTGATGTTGTCACTCATGTCCTGTATTCACACAGTGCAACTGTACCTTGGGATGGATTTTGCATTCTGATGTTACGTCTAACTTGGTCTCTTCCATAACATTAAACATGTGAATGGCCACTTGACTATTTTCTCCATAATGAGAATTAATTCTCAGTCCACCTACACACTCAAATCTAGCATAGTCCTCTTTGTGAACAAATCTCCTATCACTGAAGCTCTCCATGCTTATTCATGGTTTCGTATAGTTTGGTTGTACTTCAGGATGGCTTATGTATGGACTGTTGCCCTCGCTACCTTGTCTCAACACTTTTTGTAGATCCATCTGACTCTGTAAACCAACTCTGCCAATTTGCATTTATTATTCGACTTCCAACCCATTCATCTCTTTAACTCACTAAGGTGAGCATTGAAGCACAAAGATGGATTTTCTCACCTCAAGGTAGACCCAACACTCTAATCATGGTCCTTATTGCCTTAACCCATCGATCTTTGATAGCCACCATTACTCCTGGGACCAACTCTTTTGCATGATCATAGTCCTTGCTGTCAACTCATCCATATTCCATATACATTCGTACTATCATATTAGAGCTACAATATATCATAACTTATACACGAGAAATGTTACGATGTCACTTAGTTCTATAACCTCAGCCCCTTGGTGCTTAGGTCCCTGAGCATTTATTATCTCATACGAACAGGTTAGTGACCATCGACTTAATGCCATATTAGAGCCCCCTTTGCATCGTAACTTCTCTAAAGTTCTGATTGCATCTTAGCTCCTTCTTCTTAGTCGTCACTGCATTTCTCATCACAGGACCACTGCCTGTGACCGTTAGTGTAGCACATAGGTGCAAAGCCTTTAGATTCCTGTCGAGGGACAATCTTCCCTTTCTCCCACTCTGCGCTCTCGGTTCTATGTATTTACATGACCAAGAGCCTACCTAATATCGGATGCCCCCTCCATCAAAACTTTCCAATAACCAATTGTTCTAGAGTTATGATATCTTAATCCTCCGATATGTCGAGTTCTGATATGATGCCATCACTCCACATGGTGACTCCTTATTGGTGACATGTGTCACCCGTTTCTGGCCCATTAGACTACCCAATAAGGTTGAATATGTTCGCCTCATGTCCTGTCTTACTGGCACATCATGATGACTTCAGTGCCACTGTAGCATATCGGATCCAATCTCATGTTGCCATGTGTCTTGTTAGAGGAGAGAGAAGAGAGTCTATCAACCTTTGGTTTTGCAACAAAATCCTTTTCTAATATTCTTTGGCAATACGCGTCACGTTTTAATTCTTATCGGAACTGCTAGACATCGAGACTTCTTAAAGTACCTCAGTTAAGAAGTTTTGATACTCTGATGTCCTAAACCTCTGATATTTTAATATCGCGATGTGAAACTATCCCGATGTACTGACCTCTGGGGTTTCGATATCTCGATATCATCTGATCTCTGATATTCCTATATGACCTGTTCTGAGATCCTGATATTATCCGATATCAGCCTTCTAATCCTCCTATAGCGCTATGCTCTGGAGTACTAATATGTTGATCTACTTTCGATATGTTTTCTACTCCAACATCTTATATGATCTGACCTCTGATGTTTTGATGCACCGATCTAATGACCTCCAACATTATGATCTTTCACCCTCGTCAAGGCATTAAGTCCCTTGACTTCGACAAACCTTATCTTTTGGTCCAGGAGTCCGTTTTTGGACTTCAACACACCGTTGGGAATCTCTTCCAGAGAAATTTCCAATGAAGAGGGTTCGATGTAGGCTTTAAGCCCATCTACTACCTACAAAATTGCTTCAAAATTTCTTCCACTCTTTTTCTCCTTAACTCTATTTCATGTTATCAATTTATGGCTTCTCAAGTAAGCTTGCTACTGTGATGATTTTCTACACAACACTTCAACAACCATGAGATTCCATCATCACCATCACTGCCAACATTTGGTTCAACAATATACTCATGCTAGTTTGGCTGACATCAATTCCAACACTCCCGCCAACAGTTAGGCAATGCCAACTTCCCAACACATCTCCCCAACATGATTGTTGACATCAATACCAACACACTTGCAAATACCTTCACTAAGCCACTAGCCATCAAGACAATGCCAATTGTCCAAAAGACAATTGTAAACCATGTAAGACCCAATTTTTGACAAATTTATCCACTATAATAGATTAGTAACAATATTTATCATACCAAACCAAAAGTTTAAAGAAGATACACTAATAAAATACTAACTAGTTCAGGTAATACACTCTAAAAATAATATATATTTTGTTGTTATAAATTAATGATTAGTCAAAGTAGTCAAAGAAACATAAATACAAGATCATATTCTGTGAACAATAAATACAATGACTAAATTCAAATCATTTATAGAGTTTCATAATTGAATGGAAGGAAACAAAAGGCCTTTAATTAACATAAGCAATATTTTACATTCATAGTAGAAAAAGTTGGACCGAATCCATACTACTAGAGGTAAATCAACTAGCTAGTCTTCAATCTGCTGCCAAATCTACCTGATAAATCCCCAAGCACTACTTTTAGTTCCTATAATTAAACTTTCATCCTCTTTTTCTTCTTATCAAAGACTTCTCTTTTATTCCCATCCACCAATTAGTTTCTAAATTTTGGTTACACAACCAGTTTATATTTCATTTACAAAAGTTGAGTTAGAGTTGAAATTAATTTGAATTAATTTTCCCTTTGGTTTCTTCCTAACTTATTTAATTGAAAAAATAATTTCTTAATTTGTGGGTGAAATTTCATATAAGTACAAGTCACTTGGCATCATTTTGTATCCCTTACACATGCTTCTATCCACTGGTTGAACAATCAAGGCAACAATTCCTTGTAATGTGCACTACATTTTTGTGTAAGACATACAATCTTAAAAACCACTTGCCTGAGAGTATATAGATATGGCATCACTTCATTCTATAATGCATACAATAGTAGTTCATTCAAATCTATCTGTAGGATGACATGCTTCAAATAAAATGAAATATGTAAGGCTTTTTCATATTTCCTTCATCCTAGTTTGATCATGTTGGTCTTTTATGAGACTCATTTTTAGAAAGGTTGTTTCTACTATGTCATTGGCTCAAAGAGTTGGGTCCTTTAAGTTTTCCAAGCTTCTATCTAGCTCGTTTATTTTCTTATTTCTTTTGTTGAGATAATGTTCTAATATTTCTATATTTTTACGTCATATTCACTATAAGAATTCACCATTATGGATGATCCAACTTTAAAGAGTGGATATTTAGTTCACGATTAGCCATGGAAAAGCTTTTAGTTGATTATAGTATTATCATTTCGAATATTTTCTTAGCAACCTATCCTAATACCAATGCTTCCCATTTTGAACATGCTCACTATAAAAGCTTTGAACAAACTTGTCTAGTTGTTTTTAAACAATAGGAAAACATTTTTAACATAGTTGTTAAAGAAAAAGAACCTAGTTTTAGTCAAGAGTACTACATCCAATTTCCAGACATGCTTATTTGAGAAGCCCTACATAGGCATTATCCATAGAAAGGTCAATAGATTTGAAGTACTACCTCCAAAAATTGTCCTTTATCATTTGTTTTCACATGGTTTGGTTAGCTTAATGAAATGGTGAATACATAAGAGGCTCTTGACTTTAGACCTTTCATCCAATATAGTTTCAAGTGTCTTGTACTTAGAATTAGTCGATTTGGGAATTCGTGATCATGCCCTATAACTTGAGCTTCTTTTGTTTTAGAATCATACTTTAACATCCATCAAGATGAATCCACTTATAAAACAATTTGAAATAAATTCCTTCCTTGATATTTGAGACTCTTATTACTAAAATAAAAGTTTCATCAGCATAGATTTCAAGATCATTTATTAATTTGAGAGGGACTCCTATGTTGGTGAGTGGAGTAGCTAACCCACCCTTGGGGCCAACCATGAGGATCCAGACATAAACATCCACAATATATTAATAGCCAGTCCATTTTTTGAATTTCAAACCCAAAAGTTGAGTGGAAATATGCTCATATTCCACATTTGACCTTCGAGGAATTTTGAGGCTGTACAATTTTCTAGTGATCTTTGTGCTTTTTACAGATTTGGAAGGATGAGAATCACCCATAAATTTTCTGAGTAGAGGATACTCTTTCAAGCTTTGCATATGCTATATCATGTTCCAAACTTCTCTATTAACACATTCTTCTCTTCCAAAAAGTGTGCTTATGCGAACATCTTTCCATAAGAAACAACTTCCTCATCATTCAAAATCACTAATCAGCCATTGTCTCCACAACATTGCTAAGGTTTTTAACTATTTTTCCTTCTGCCCAATTGAAATAAGACTTCAATGTATGTGTATTATGAAACTTTTGCGAATTAATTAAATTTAACTTGTTAACGTTCAATCGTAAATATAACATAAATAGAATCATTGTTAAAGTGTTAATATAACATAGATAAAGAAAATATAGAAATGAAAATTTGGCTTTATAGTTTGAAAGAAGACAACATTTTATGATCAAGAACCTATATGGAAATGAAAAGAAATCAGTAAAGAAGAGGCTTAATGATAAAAAAGCCATATACCATGTATAAAACTCTATAGTAACTGATTAAATATGAAATCACAAATATTGATTCAAGAAAAGAGATATAAATAATTAATAATGTCAAAATTGCCTAAGGGTTCAAAATTTGTAATAAGAGGCCTGGAAAGGAAAAAGGTGTTTTCTAAAATAATGAGAAAAAGAAGATAGTGACTAGAAAAATTGAAACTCAAAAAAGAGAATGGAAACAACAATATGGTTGAATACTTGAATTCTAGCCATGAGTTTTTTTATTTAAATATGTATCAAATATAGCTAAATTGTAAAGCTCATGAAAATCAATGAAAAATCTCTCATGGTGTTTGAGCACATTATTGCGATCTTAAAAGCGATATTATTGTGATCCTAAAATAGATATTATAATAAAATTATTATTCTTTTTCTTTTGTTCTCGACCACCCCTAACATACAAATTTTTAAAGACATTTGTTATTGTGTTTTAGATTTAGATGCTTTATTTTGTATCTTTTGTGTGAGGTTTAAAATGGAAAATTTAACCTTTTCAACCACCGAAAGCAACCAAATACTACCCAACATATAAAGAGATTTAAAGACCTTTGTTATTGTGTTTTAGATTTAGATGCTTTATTTTGTATCTATTTGTGTGATGCTTAAAATCAGAATTTAACCTTGTCAATCCCCAAAGCAACCATATACACTATTTCTTTTTAAAAATTAAAAAATTCAGAGATGAAAGAAAGTGACTCCGTAGTTAAAAACACGTGGACCTCCACCTGTAAATCTGCACGAAGTATAAAGTGAAACCAAAGAAAAGCGATTCAAAAGTTAGCAATGTGGCCATAAAAGTTGCAAAAGGGCTCTAAACAGAGAAAAACTTTAACTATTTTGGAGTATAGATAATTTCTCTCATATAGATATTTGAATTTACTAAATTTTATCTATGGTTGAAATTGATATAATTTTTGTTAGTAAATTTTATCTCTGGTTGAAATTGATATAATTTTTGTTAGTGCCCCAGAATTTAGTAAATTCAAATTTTTAATGGTTGTAAATGTGCTTTCGACAGTGTAAATAATTCACTTCTTAAAAATTGTGAAGATACGAAAATCATTAAAATACCAAATTTCTACCAATTAAACTTAGACTTCCAAGAAATTTAACTTGGATTCCAGAAATACCGAATTTTACGCACACAAACAAAAATTTGCAGTAAAGCTAGCTAATTAGATTGAGGAATTGTTCTGAAAGTTACGAAAATTCTGATCATATTTAGAGAAAATTTGGTAAGGATTTTTGTAAATCCAAGTTGTTAAACTTCAAAATTTTAGGTATTCCATACGTTTTTGATGGTGCTGAATCTATTTCTACATCAAAAACATGATTCAAACACTATTTCTATAAAAATTTAAAAAAAAAATTTGCCACATTCCAAAAACTTTTGACCCTTCAGACAATTCCTCTGCCTCAATAAACGACTCCCAAAAATTTATTCTACGCCATTTGATGATGTCACGATTCCGTTATAATGAAGGAAAAGTTCATAATTAATACGGGAAGAGTCACAGGGTCTGGAACCAATTACAATGACTTTGAAAGATATGAATAATTAATTTCTATTTGATGGCACTGCTGGTGATGCATCACATGTTATAACAATTCCACCGTATCCCCTCCCCTCGCCTATCTAAACACAGATGAACATTTTTATAATTTAAAAAATAGTGTCATGGCATTCTTTAAAGTCCCACTGTAATTTCCTGTCTCAAGCGTCCCCATATTATCTTCGAAAGCCCTGCTAAAATTGAATTGAAAGTCGCGATATTATCTTCGAAAGCCCTGCTAAAATTGAATTGAAAGAAGCGGGCTGGGTTTTTTCACTTAGTTTCATATAGTTCAAACAGTTGTTTATTCCAAGCAGTTATTTATCGCATAGTTACCCAGTTCGAGTTTGAATTCGGATTTGTATAAGATACGGAAATAGTTTGATTCAAAATTGTCGAGTTGACAAAAAAAATTTGTTAGTATAATTTGAAAAAATTCATTTATATATTTTAAATTTTTTGAAATTGAGTGGTAATTTGAACAAAAGTGTTTATTGTTTTGGCTTTGTCAGGTTGATTGTTTTTTGGCTATGAGAAATACCAGTGCCAATCTATTAATGTGTTTATTGTTTTGGCTTTGTCAGGTTGATTGTTTTTTGGCTATGAGAAATACCAGTGCCAATCTATTAATGTGTTTTTACGATTTGACAAGGAAAATCCCCTATTATATCCGTTTTAATCTCAATATCTTCAGTTTTAATGTCTCTGATCATAAGAATTGATTTTTTTTTTATTTAAATTTTATAATTGTTTTTCAAAAAATATATTATAAAAGCGTTTTAATTATATATTTGATGATGCATATAAATTTATCACTATGAACTCGCAAAATCTTAAAACTTAATTAGTATAACCAAAATTTCAATATTAAAATGAAGCATAGCTAAATATTCATAACGTTATTCCAAGTACAAATCGTAATGTTCATTGGAATAAATCACTGATTACCACGGCACTAAATATAACACAGCGGATTACCACGGCACTAAATATAACACAGCGGATTAGAATGAATATTATATGACAATGAAAGAATATATATGATCTTATTGCCAAAAACAAGAAAAATCATTAATACAAATATCTATCTATATATATATGAATGAGCAAACAACCAATCAAACCCTGAAACCAAACCCTTATTAGCTATATCAAATAAACAAGAACAAGTAATGAATAAGAGCCATCCAACAATATAAACGATAACTATATGTCATAGACAGCAGCTGAGACCTGAAAAATCAAGGGCTCTTCTAGTGACCAGGAGGTGGTGGGGTGAGAAATGGGAACGGCGGGAATTGGAAGTTTGGAAGAGGAGGAGAGCCTGGAATGGTCGGTTTTGGAAATGGAGGAAAACTAAACGAAGGCAGCGGAGAAATTTTGGGGAGAGGAGGAGCGCTGGGAAGCGGAGGAATGCTGGATAGTGGAGGAACTTTGGGTAGAGGAGGAACACTGGGCAGCGGAGGAATACTGGGTTGCGGGGGAGCTTTGGGTAGCGGAGGAACACTAGGTAGTGGAGGAGTAGCGAGCTTAGGGAAAGGGGGGACACTGGGAAGGCTAGTTGGTGGAAGCTTAGGTAACGAAGGGATCGTGGGCGTCTGTTGGCCTGCTTTGGAAGAATCATCGGCCTTCTCGGCCATTTCTCGTCCCCGGATCATGGTCAGGAAACCTTCCCTGTAACAGGACGCAGGCACAGTTTCATGGCGGTAGCTGAACAGGCCTGCACTGTACGTGACAACTCCGTTGGAAGCCGATTGTAACCTAAGGTTCGAGGGTGCGGCTGTCGAGGGAATATTGCAGGAGGCGAGAGGGCTGTTGCGTGGAGTCACCCAACAATTGTTCAATTGATCAGCAGACCGAAGAATACTGGAAGGAAGTTCCACCCTGAATTCTCCATTTTCGTCTGTTTCTCCCATAATAGAGAGGGTCATCGCTTTCCTGTTCAGAGCGCATTCCACAGCTATCGAAGCTCCTGTTCGTTCATCCAAAAGAGAAAGGTATAATACATTAATTAAAAATATTTTGAAATTATTAAATTTAAATCATCCTTAATTTTCTAAATAAAAATTTTGAAATCCCTATTCTGAAATATCTGCTTAATAAAATATAGAAAGAAAAAAAAAATAACCTCAAACTCTACCTGATACAAAGTAGCCATTTCCGGAAAGCCTATTCTCCAAACATGTATCACAGAACACTTTTCCCACAACCACTACAGACGAATCCTTTTCTTGCTCTGCACAAGTACTTGCACCAGCCAAAGACAAGTAGCATAAGGAAAAACCAAGAACAGTAATTAATATCACATTACTGTTAATGGAAGCCATGATAGCTGATGATATTCAATTCGACAAACGAGTGCGTATATATAGTGGCCTGGACTCCACATTTTCTTTGGTAGTTGCACTGCCATGTAAAATAAATGCTAAGAAAAGTCATAGTTGGGCAGCTAAGTAGGTTTCTTGTGCATAGGTGGATTATCTAGAAAAACAATTTTCAACTTTGGTGCGGGTTTTCTTGTGAAATGACATTCACATAAACAACTTTACAGACAGAGAGCGACGTGCAACTAGAATTATGAAGCTCCACGTGCAGAGCTTTCGAACTACATACAAACATTTTGTTAGGTAGATTGGAAAGTTGTTATTCGGTCTTTTGTTGTGATTGAACATGATCTTGCGTGGAAGGTTGGCTTGGGTGAACGAGTTAGAATTGGTGTGCATGCTTGGGTTAGCTGCGCGGCAAATTACATTGCCAAAGGGCATATAACATTGAACCATGTGGCAGATCCAAACAAAACGTCTATTTGGGCTCTTGGCTGGATGGACACAAATTAATTGAACATGCAAATTGCTTGTTCAGGGCTATGGCAAAACTATAAAACTTCTCTTAATGCTTCTCATGTTAGATTGAGTGTCACGGAGGATCTTTTGTGGTTGGCACATTTTTTTGGTGGAGAATTAACCCTTAAGATAGGTTGTTTTTTTATCATGCTTTTTTATCATGGACAAAAATTGAAGGTAACAAAATATTGGAGTAGAGGATTGTTTTTTTCAATATTAATAATCACCTAAATAAGATTATATGATTCAGTAAAACATCAATAATAAATGACTTGAGTTAAATTTCACTTAAACTAGACTAAGTGAAATTGAACTAGGACACTTGGAGTGATGGTTTTAACACTTAATAGGTGGTTGGAATTAGATTATCCAACACTCCCCCCTAATTACTATGTCTCAGCTAGGCTTACAATTTAAAGAATTTACTTAACTATATTTATTTTTCTTCTTCTCTTCTGCCAACTCGAGATCTTGTAGCCTTTAAATTGTTTCAACTTTTTCTCTTTGTTGTATCCTTCAAACCTCAGTTTCTTCATTTGCTGGTGTGGGCCTTCCATTTTTCTAGGTTGTCTAAGCATATGCTCGACTTCTTCAAAAAATGACTTGTATGTGGGTTTCTACCACATATTATCTTTTGTCATGTGTTTTTCATCATCAATTTGTTGCAACATAAGACAATAATATAATTTCATCTCTTCAAGACCCCAATACTTGAAAATTTCATTAATTTGTTCATCATCCAAGTTGTCTCGAAGATTCATTTCTGCATCTTCTATGGAGAGTTTATCAATGCATGGTGTTGCAAGCCACGCTTCAAAGAAAATTAACTCTTCTTCATAATCGTTTTGTGTACTTGCACATTGGAAATCAATGTTAGAATTAAAAATATTTACATAACGAGATTGGTTCTATTTCCTCTGCTCTGCAATGAGAGTTTTCTCCTATTGCGCTTTTTTTGCCTCTTCCTCTTTCTTTGTTTTCTCTTTGTGGGCTTCCTTCTTTGTCTCTGTCTCTGTCTTTGTCTCTATCTCTTTCACTTCTGTAGTAACCTGTGCTTCTGCAAACAGGTTGTCTTCCACTTGGTTTTCAGATTCAAGTGGGATTATTTCACCAAATAACATCATGTCAATATGATGTTTTTGTTGCATCACCCGCAACCATTCATCATTAGCCAACAATTCTTCATCAAAGTTTACATGAACAATATTATTTGCTCGATTCACCATAACATAGACTGCTCCAATGACACTTTCATTGTCATCAGCAAGCTTTGTTACTGGATTTAACAAATCTTCATGCACTTGCAACTGTGCATAGTGGGATTCAACAAACTTTTCATCTCGATGTAGATCTGCTGCTATAGATTCACCTTCATCTTCAACTTCAATTCTCCCCCACACCAAAACTCATCTCAAGGGTGTCCTAGGACTCCTTGGCTGTATTGGCATCTGAAATCAGGGGAAGAATGTTGTCATCCACAGATTATTTTATGCATGTCAATGCGAAGGCATCCTTTTTCCTCTTCACTTCTAATTATTTCACAAAGATCTCAAACATCTCCTCTTGTCGCTTTGACCCTTTTGGATTTTCCCATTTGTTGGGTATTTACTATTGACTCACTACCACTCGACAAGAAAAAAAAATTGTAGACATCACATTTAACTACAATAAAAAATGTCGTCGTTGTTTGGCTTCTACAAACATATGAGTCTACAAATTCTGTACAAAAACCTTGCTTCCAAAAATTCTTTACAAAAATGACATTTTCACAAAACTTTTACAAAAATATCACCATGCGAGAACTAACTAAAACAATGCCTTTTTTTAATCTCGTTTTTCAACATTTTTATAACAAAATTGAATCAAATACCACTCGTAACAAATCCAAACTTTTATATAAAAAAACACTTATAAAAAATATAACAAAGTCTCATTTTCTTTTAAATCACTCTTTTGAAAAAATTGCCCTTTTCTTCAACGAAGAAGCTTACAAACATGATAGCTCTTCATAACTCTTTAAACCACTCGTATTACTTGAAAGCTATAACACATTTGCCCTTACCTCTATCCCGCATCACTTGGAAAACAATGTAAGGAATGTTGACTAACACGATATTTCGCACTAGAGTTGAGCATTAGTAAAACTTAACGCGAATTTTTTTTAGAGTGATCACTTGCGTTAGTAACGCTGTGTACCCTAATAACATAGAGTGCTATTACAATAAATAATTTTTTTTAAATCCGATTTTGAGTTGAACATTCTTCAATTTGTTTTTCCCTCGCTTTTACTGGCTTAGTTGTAGCTGGATTCTTCATTTTGTTGTTGCTTTTTCGCATTAGGCTTTTTCAAACTTCTACTTCTCTCTCATAGCATAAGCTCACCTCTTCTCTCTGCTCCTCTCACATCACTCACTAGTCTTATGCAAACTAGCTCTGATACCATAACAAAAATTGAAGGAAACAAAATGTTGGAGTAGAGGATTGCTCTTCTTAATATTACGAATCAGTTAAATAATATTACATTGGAAATATCAGTAATAAATGACTGGAGTTAAACTTGACTTAAACTAGATTAAGTGAAACTGAACTAGGACTCTTGGAGGGATGGTTTTGACACCTAATAGGTGGTTGAAATTAGATTCTCCAACAATCATGGAAAACAAGTAACCTGGAGTGTTATCATGGTGGTGGAAGAAGTTGTGGAGGCTCAGTTGTCCAACAAAATTGTGACATTTCTAATGGTGTATACTTGAAAACAAGTTCCCACAGGTGAAAATTAGAGAAAAAATGCTTCCCTAAGCTGACTTAGTACTCTCTTTGTAAAGTTGTGGAGGAAACAAGGACCCACATTTTCCTGGAAATCTTTTTCACATGTGTTCTGTGGAACTCCATTTGTACCTCGACCTCTCTAACCTAAATTTGGCAAGGTATATCATGCATGGAAGCATGGAATTACTGGTTGGAAAATATTTCTCCTAAGAAACTCATAAATCTCTCGCCCATTATAAACTAGGTGATTTGGCTAGTGCGTGAAGCCATGCCATTTTTTAGGAGAAAGCTATAATTGCAAATAGAGTCAAAACTAATTGATCTGATCCTGAAGTAAAATGATTTCCATAGGTCGACGCATATTACTATAGAAGTGGTGGATCAATATCGTCCCTGGGCCTGCTTCGATGGTGTTGGAAAATTACTCCCAACCACCGCGTTAACCACTGACAGCAACCAATCTAAAAAAGTATGCAAGCAGAACAGTAAGTCGTCTTTTGTAGTAGGAAACAAATTTTGGGTATTAGTTGAAGGAATGTTAAATTAATGTTTTGCAAGCCCGAGGACACAAAGTTGGTGGTTGTTAAGCCAAGTTGTTAATGCGCATTACATGAAACTGTAGAAAAATAATTTAAGTAACTCATCGCCATAACTTTTCTTTTATTTTTTGTCCTTTTATGAAAAAGTTAATTCCACCACACAATTCTTGAAGTTTCTAGATTTTCTATATTAATGTAACAACATAAGTCTTTAGTGTGATGTGAAGTTGAGCAAAGAGTTAGAGTAGCTTCAAAGTTTTCACAAGGGGATTGAAGGTATACACACTAGAAGGAAGAATTATAGAGAGAAGTTTCACAAGCTGGCACAGTTTGTTACAACACAAAAGAGAGAGCAATTATAATTTGTATTTTTTTGTTCACAACATTGAATGAGTTGAAGTCTCAGTTTTAGCTTTGTAATTGTTTTTTCCTCTTATAAATTATAATACAGTCATATTTCTAGCGTTACTATGCATCCTATGTTTTGCTCTAAGCTATTTGTTGTACTATTATTGTGTGCTGAAATAATGCACATAAATTTCTTGGTTTTATTCATTGCCTTTAAGACAAACATTAGTATCAGAGCTTTTTGTGGTCCTTCAAGTGGTATCAGAGCATGTTCAAGAAAGTACTTTTTGGTAGTTAAAGATGGCATCAACATCAAGCACAAGATTGACCAACCCACAAATACCTCAGTTCAATGGAAAAAATTATGACTAGTGGGTTATCACAATGAATGCCTTGTTTTCTTCTCAAGATATTTAGGATTTGGTGGAGAATAGGTTCCCAGAACCAGCAGATGCATTAGCATATAATGTTTTGTCACAAGCAGAAAGAGATCTGCTAAGAGACAATAGGAATAAGGAATCAAAGCCCTTTTCTATATTTTTCAAGAAGTTCATGGGAGAATATTTCTGAGGATTGTAGCAACAACAAAGTCCAAGCAAGCATGGGATATTCTCTAGACAACCTATCAAGGCATGGAAAAAGTGAAGACAACCAACCTAAAAATGCTAAGGACATATTTTGAGACCACATATATGAAAGAGTATGAGAATATAGACTCATTTTTCACAAACGTTATTGGGTTGGTTACTCAAATCAGGTCTCATGGTGAGACACTTGAAGATAGGAGGATAGTTGAGAAAATTTTAAAGAGTTTGCTATCGAGATTTGACCCTATTGTTGTGACCATAGAAGAGAGAAAGGATCTCTCACAATTTTTAGTGAATGAGCTTCAGGCATCATTGATTTCTCATGAGCATTCGTTGAATAGAACATTAAATACTTCATTGGAGCATGCCTTCAAGACACAAGTTTCAATTGGTCAAGGTAGAGGCAGAGGAAGATCAAATGAAAGAGGAAGAGGGAGAAGTACACAAAGGTGGAAGAATAAACCCTTCAATGTCAAGTGGAAGTGGCAACAATTGAAATCCAAGTCAAGGTCCAAGCCAAAATCAAGCACAAGGTAAGATGTATGATAACTCTTAAGTTCAATGTCATTATTGTAAGAAGTATGGACATTATGCAAATGAATGTAGGAAGAAGCAACATGATTTAAGTAACAAACCAAATGTAAATTTCACAAAGGAAAATCCGAACCAATACAACATGTTATTAGCTTTCAATGTAGCACAAGAGAAGAAAAAATATATATGGTTTTTAGATTCAAGGTCTAGCAGCCACATGACAAGGGACATAGAAATATTTTCCAATCTAGATGAAAGTGTGAAATCTGAAGCGACATTAAGGACTCATGATAAAGTGTTTGTTATGGGAAAAGAAAGTGTCAACATTCTAACAAAGAAGGGCGAGAAGAAATATATTCCAGATGTATATTGTGTCCCTCGTTTAAAGCACAATTTGATAAGCATTGGACAACTCATGCAAAAAGGCTACAAAGTCTTTTTCGAAAATGGTGAATACACAATATTAAATAAATAACATACTTGTGGACTAGACTCAAAATCCATTGATGGAAATCCCACCAACTTGATAGAATTCCCACCAAATTGTCACAAAATGAAATATTGTGATTCAAAAGTTATAGATGGGAAAAAAATATTTTAAATATACCTAATTGTGGACAAAATTACTATTATACATTATTTAAATTACATTTTAAAAAATTTCCCCAAATTCTTCTATTGAATGCAATGTTTCACTTTGAAATATATGGAAGTATGATTTAAATTATATTTTAAATAATTTCACTAAATTGTCTTAGTGAATGAAACGTTCCACTTTGAGAAATATGGAGGTAATTAAATAATGTAATGGTTGGCTAAATTATTATTTTACATTGCTTAGATTACATAATTTTTAATCTAGATTTTAACAATATTTTTTTCAAAGTCAATGAGATAATGGTTAGTTAAATTATTATTTCATATTGTTTAAATGATATTTTTAATATTGGTCTTGTCAAATACTCTATTCATTTTGAAAGGTCATAAGGTAATTAATGCAAATGTAATTTTTTTTTATCTTTTTTACAATACATTGGAATCTAGTTATGTAAGTGATGGTGAAATTGTACTAGTCAATTTTGCCTAAAATGAAATAAAAATTAATATCTTAAAATAAAAAAATCACAATTTTATTAAAAATTATATCACCTAAAATTAATATTGTAATTGTGCCTTTATTACAGAAGCATTACAACTTCAACATTTTCTTAATTTATTAGTTCGTTTATTGTGCTTGATAAAAATCTCTTCTTGAGCGTTCATTTCACTTGTGTAGAACATATATTTGTTGTTCATGTTTAGTATATTCAGATATATTTGTGATGTTTTCATATTTGAATGTATTCGAGCAAATGTAATATTGTGTAAAAATAGAATTTGATGAGAGGTTATATATATATATATATATATATATATATATATACATATGTGTGTGTGTGTGTGTGTGTGTTAGCTTATTTCCAATGCTATATATATGTGTGTGTGTTAGCTTATTTCCAATGCAACATAACAACATATTTTTACCATTTTTTCAATATTCTCTTACTGTAATAAGGTAGAAACATTTTTTTGTTTGGAAGTATGGTTCTAGTATTTTAGTTCCAACTTTCAGAGACTATAAGTATGAGGTCATTAGCAGTATTGTATGGCTACTGAAAACACTTTGTTTATCTATTCATGTATGTCTTCATTGATTTTCACTCTAATTTAATATAACTATACTTGCTAAGAAAGAGTATCAACAATGTAGCCCTTGCTCAAAGGTCGTCAAATTTCAATAATTAAATTAAGCGGCACGAAACACTAGCTATGCAGCGTTGTTTCTTTAATATTTTTCCTTTTAATTTTGTATGGAGAGTGTGTAACACTATGATTGCATTTATTTATCATGAAAATTTAATAATAATAAAGTAATATAAATTAAATAATTTTTTATAATTATAATTTTTAAGTTTGAATTTGAATTTAGATTTGGATTTAATTTGATATGGAAAAATTTTGGTGGTTTAAAATCCAACAATTTAATATGATTTTTTTTGGGGAATATACATCTTACACATTTAAAAATAAAATCTATAACATTTAATCATTTGTCTAAGATTTTCTAGACAACTCTTATTAAAAAATAATTAAAAACAAAGCATATAAAACTTACTTACATTATTGAAGGGGAAAATGTGAAAATATAATTTGATAATATCATTAACAAATTCAAAAAACTAAAATTTAATGTAAAAAATGAGATCATAGATATAAAAAAAATATCAAAAACTAAAATCTAATGTAAAAGATGAGATCATAGATATAAAAAAAAAAATTCAACCAACCACCCCAAACTAAAAATTTGTGTTTTAAACATTAACGAGATTCATATAAATTTGGTTAATATTAATGCCATGTACATAGTATATATATCTTTTTTCAATTCAAAATGAAACCCGCCGAACATTTTTTTTTTTTAATCAAATGCAATTCGCTAATCAACTTCTGAACCAAATACTCACAGTTTCACAGTGTGTAGACGCGTAGTCTTCTCTATTGTTTAAAGAATTTTTTTTCCATTTAAAAAAAAAAAAAACAAAAGATTGTTGAACCCAATATTCTCGTATCAAACCACAACCGGGCGTATGAATCGGTGAAGCCAACTGAATGACCGATTTTTCGTATTTCTTAAGTTTAATTCAACCAAATTTGGTATATATATATATATATATATATATTCTCATTAACATAGTCTAGATTTTTTTTCTTTCTAATCCATAGAAAATCTGTAACTCAATTTCTTTTAAGAGTCTTCAATCCTTCGACATTCTTTAAATAAATATGTTTGGCGGTATAATTAATCAGTTAGCACTATAAATACGAATTTGTTGCAACATTCACCTCGAGGATGAATTCAATGTAGCAAATGTGCATCCATTACACGGAAACCATAGTTATAGTATATACCATCATTTTATTTTCAAATACAAAAATGATCCCTTGGACTAACACACATTAAACCACTATTTGTGAAAAGCTCAAGGGCCAACATCACCTAAAACCAGACCTTTATCAGTGGTATGACATAAACAAATGACGATGAATGTATAAGCACCATCAAACAATACAAATAATAGTTATAGTGAATGTATAAGCACCATCAAACAATACAAATAATAGTTATAGACCAAAGAATATTGCAGAAACTTGAAAATCAATTGTTATTCTAGTGACCAGGGGGTGGTAGGGTGAGAAATTGGAAGTTTGGAATTTGTGGGATTTGAGGAATCTGTGGGAAAGGAGGAGAGCCTAGAATGGTCAGTTTTGGAAATGGAAGGAAAGTCAACTGAGGTAGAGGAGGAGTTTTGGGGAGAGGAGGTACACTCAATTGAGGCAGCGGAGCAACTTTTGGGAGAGGGCGAGCACCGAAAATGGAGACATTTTGGGTGGAGGAGGTATGCTCAATTGCAGGAGTGGAGATATTTTTAGTAGAGGAGGAGACATTTTCGGGAGCATAGGTACATTGAACTGCGGGAGTGGAGAGTTTTTGGGAAAGGAGAAGCACCTAGCAATGGAGACATTTTTGGTAGAGGAGGAATGTTGAACTGAGGCAGCGCAAAAATATTGGGGAGAGGAGGATCACTTTGAAATGGAGACATTTTGGGGACAGGAGGGATACTGGGCAGCGGAGGAATTTTTGGTAGAGGAGGAACACTAGGCAATGGAGGAATACGAAACTTAGGAAGAGGGGGAACACTAGGAAGAGTAGAAGGTGGAAAACAAAGGGATTGTGGATATCTGTTAACTCGCTTTCAAAGACTTATCAACATCCTGAGCCATGGCCTGGCCACGGTGTCAGAATAATCATGCACACTTGTTCACATTTCAAAAATGATTAAATATGAATTTTATTCATATGTCGACGAAGAACTAATTGTAGGTGTTGTAGGCCAGAGATAAATTAATTGTCGACCGGATAATCTGACTCAATGTTGAATCTGCGACTCAATCAAGTATAAATAACAATGTTTGTGGATGAAATTTGCAATTTTTTATGTTTATCTTTCTCCTCTGATATGGTATTAGAGTATTAAGGATATGCATGTGTTTAAGGAGTTGGTTGTTGTCATCTATGAAATCTGGACGCGTGGGCCTAATGCATTGTGATTAAGTCAACGTGAAGAAAATTATTTTTTGGGTGGGTTAAGTCACCATTGGTTTGTGAAGTAAGTGTATTATGCATTGTGTTGAATAAATTAAAATGTGTGTTTGTGGTATAATGTCTTTGTGAAGAATTTTTTTTTGAATGCTATCAAAGAAGAAAAAGGTTGTTGGTAGAAATTTAATGGTGAAAAGGAGTTGGTAAGAAATTTTATGGTGCATGTGTGGTGAAAGTATTTATGAGATTATTTGGTATTTGGTGCAATTCATGAAGGTTATAATTGGTGGTAAATTGTGAGTGGGGATGAGCCCAAACCCATTGTTGCAACTTTTATTCCAGACTGGGAGAAATGAGAGACAAAAGCAAAGGTGTTGTTGCGTATTTTCGTAAAGGACAACATTATTTATGGATACCATCAACCGTCCATCACATCATCTTTAAGAGAAAATTCTAAGGTTCAAGCGGTGGAAGATCACATCAAGCATGAACAACAAGTTCTCTAACTCTTAAAAGATAACCTCACTTTGGCGCAGAATATAATGAAAGAACAGAAAAATCAACATCGCAGCAAAATAAGTTTTGATGTAGGTGACTGGATATTTCTACGACTACAACCATATAGACAAATGTCCCTCAAGCAAGCTAAGAAGGATAATAAATTATCACCAAAGTATTATGGTCTGTACAAGGTGTTGCAAAAGATTGGTACCATGGCATACAAATTGGAGCTTCCTGCATCTTCCTGAGTGCACTCAATTTTCCATGTTTCATGCTTAAAGAAGGTTATAGGTGACAAGCTCCCAGTTCAAACAATATTGCCAGAACTTGATGAGGAAGGAAAAATCATATTGGAACCTAACGTAGTCACAAAAACAAAAACTTGACAGCGACGAAATCGATCAATTTCAGAGTATCTCATTAAGTGGAAGAACTTACCCACTGAAGATTCCATGTGGGAGGATGATAATTTTATACAAAAGCACCCAGAACTACTCAAGCGTTGAGGAAACCATTTTTTTGAAGGAGGGGCATGTTAGATCCCTATAATACTAGTGTATTCCCTCATTGTTATTGTCATTGTAGCCCCTTATTGTTATTTTTGTGCCCATGTTGTCCCCATATTGTTATTGTTGTGCCCCATATGAGCCCACTATTGTTATTGTTGTGCCCTTACATTATTATTATTATGTCGACTCTGATTATATTGTGACCCCTTAAACTCCTATATTTAGAAAGGAGGTTTTGTGATTTGAATCATCCAATAATTGTTCATTTGTGTAATGTAAAGGAGGTTTCCCCCTCGAAGAGGCTAATTTTGAAGTCGTTGATCTATCTATTCTTCTATTTTGTGAGTTGGTTGCATAACATGACTATGTTTTCCACAATAATAACAATCATCATTTCTCTTATCATGAGTTGGAAATTTAGATTGTGTCATACCTTTCTATTTTGCTTGAAACGTGTCTCCTTTTCTCTTATCCCATGGCCTTCCCTTGTATGGTTGTTTACCCTTGGCAACCAATGCCAAATATGAATTACTAGACCTCAAATTAATGCTCTTCATCATTTCCTCTTGTAGAAAAAATTTTGTCAATTCATCGAATGTAGGGGGCTTTTCTCTAGTTAAAAGACTTGAAACAAAAATTTGATAATCTTGCATTAAGTCATTTAATGTGATGGTGACTAAGTCAATACTATACACCTTTTCACCAATATTTCCTAACTTAACACACGGGATATGAAATTGCTTATATTTTAATTTGTTTCCATTTTTAGAGATGAAAGCTTAGTCTTCAAAAACAAGATCTAGTTAGTATTCGTTGTTTCATACAAACCCTTGAGCACATCCCACATTTCCTTGGATGTTTTGCAATCTCTAATGTGAAGAATTTCCATAAATGAGGTCATTTTTGTTGCAGTATGGAAGGAAGTGTTATACCACCACTCAGCAAAAGGCAACCACCTGACCCATTGTGTTTGTTTATCATATACAAAGCAATGAAGATATCCTTCCAAACATTTGTTCATGATCTCAATTTTCCCATCAGATTGAGGATGATAAGATGAGCTATGAGCTAACTAACTACCCAGACAAGAAAATAATCTTGTTCAAAAAATTTTCTAGGTCCCTATAATACTAGTGATTCCCACATTACTATTGCTATTGTAGCCCTTATTATTATTATTGTGCCCCTATTGTCCATATATTGTTATTAGTGTGCCCCATACAAACCAGCTATTGTTATTGTTGTGCCCTTATGTTATTACTATCATGTCGGATTGATTATATTGTGACCCCTTAGACTCCTATATATATAAGGGAGGTTTAGTCATTTGTATCATTCAATAATTGTTCATTTGTGTAATGCAAAGGAGGTTTCCCCCTCAAAGAGGCTAAATTCTAAGGTGTTGATCTATATTTTCTATCTTTTTGTGAGTTGGTTTCATAACATTTGGTATTAGAGCTTTGGATTCTAGGGTTTCGCTACTCTAAACAGGTCATCGTGGCATTTTCACTATAATGTTTTTTCTACGATGTTTCAGAAGCTAAAAAAAACCCATTTGAGTCAAAATTGTTCTGAACTTCAAGTCCAAATTTCAGAGCTTGTCTCGCTATATTTGCGGAGATATGATCTGAGGAAGTTAGGGTTTTTGCAGATTCCTGAATTACATTCCAAATAGGCAACCTAGGGAAAATCGTCATAATTTTTGTTTTGAGCATCAGATTGAAATTTTGTAAGAAGTTTCAGAAATAGGACGACCTGTAGTTTTCTGTATATCAGTTTCAGGTACTAATGCTGAAATAGTGACACGTGGAGCTTCGTACAAGTTTTCTCTACTGAACTAGTCTATAATCAGGTCACCGTGGGAGAGTTGGCATAACTCTTCCTTAGAGAATCCAATCTTGATCAGACTTGCGGGGTTAGAAAGAGGACTCAAAGGGATACTAGAATATGTGATTTTAGATATTCAAGATCCGCCATTACAGAGATACAATAGATTCAATATCGAGCTCTTACAAATTGAAAAAAAAAAGTGTGTATTTTTTTTTAAATTTTGCATAAGATTGGTTTGAAAAATTAGTTTGAAGGAATTCAAAGGGAATAGTGAAGAATTATTAGCATTAATTGATGCCTCGAAGAAATAAAATGGAAACACCTAGTAAGAAACCTAAAAGCTCTAGCATGACTCATGAAGAAGAGGAAGAAATGCAACATGATATATCAAAATTACAAGACCAAATACAACAAATTTCACTCTCACAAAAGGTAACTGAAGCCAAGATGAATGGCGTGGAAGCTAATATGAATGGCGTGCAAGCTAAGATGGATGGCATGGATGCTAAGATGAATGACATGGATGCTAAGATGGAATAATTGAAGATAAATTTGAATATGTTGCTACAAGAAATTGTTACTAATGGTGAAAGGGTAGTAAAGGAAACTCATGATGAGAACAAAAGAAATGTTAATCATGATTTCATAGACTCTGATGTTGGAATGAAGACTCACCATGTCCCAAAAATCGATATGAGGAAGTTTGATGGCAAGCATCTCAGAACATGGATACTATAGATGGAGCAATTTTTCGATCTCCATAATGTGCAAAACACACAAAAGGTACGTATTGCAACTTTATATTTGCAACCAAATTAGTTTGTATAGTATCGATGGCTTTGCTCTCCTAAACAAATTGTCACTTGGGTAATTTTTACGGAAGAAATGATAGCACATTATGAGGATACAAAAAGAAACACCTTTTTTAGCCAATTGATAAATATCAAACAAAAGGGTTCAATGATGGAGCACATTGAAGACTTCCAAAAATTGAACATAAGGGTAAAATATATTCTAGAGGAGCATAGGATTGATGTGTTCATAGGGACTTTAAAGGATAATATCCAACATGAGGTTCGCCTTTGTAATCTGATTCATTGGAGAAGGCATTCAAGTTAGCAAGAAAAATGGAAAGCAAAATTATGGCAACCAATAAGCCTACCACTCACAACTATAAAGATGGAAGTGTTGTTGCCCCTAGCCTTCCAGAACTTACAAGGTTAACACCAAAACAATTGGAAGAAAACAGAGAAAAAGGGCTTTGTTACAGTTGTGATAGCGAATACGCTAAAGGTCATAAGTGTGCTAAGATGAAATTATTCTACAGAGATTGTGACGAGGAGGAAGAAAAGGAACAAGAAATGTCAAAAGAAGAGGATATACTCCAAGAACAAACCCTAGATAAAGAAAAAATGAATCTAACCATATCTTGTGATGCATTGGCTGGAATTACCACCCCTCAAACTATCAAGATAGAAGGACATATCAAGAAGAAAAAGGTGATAGTGTTGATTGATTCAGGAAGTACCCATAATTTTATTCATTGTAAGATAGCCAAGGAATTCAATTGCTTCCTATATCTAGCACCAAAGTGTCAACTGATGGTTGCAAGTGGAGGAACCATAAATTGCTATGGAAAGTGCCATAATATTAAGCTATCCATGGGATAATATGTATTGAATAGCCCAATTCTTTCCATTCCAATGGGTGGTGTTGATGTTGTACTAGGAGTCCAATGGCTACAATCCTTGGGTACAATAACTTTTAATTTTCAAGAACTTTTCATGAAATTTTGTGCAGAAGGAAAGGAAGTTGAATTAAGGGGTATTGCAGGGAAACCGAGAAATATCATCAACTCTAACAGTATGACAAATCTTCTAAAGAAGGAACAACGAGGCGTAATTGCACAATTGTGTTTGCTAGAGGTTCCCACATCGAAATCATCTATTTTTCTAGATCTCCAAAAAGTATTGGACAATTATTCCAAGGTATTTGAAACTCCCAAAGGCCTCCCACCTATTGATGATCATGATTATGCTATTCATTTGATTCTAGGAAGTGTTCCTCCAAACATCAGGCCATACAGATATCCCTATGCCCAAAAGAGTGAAATTGAACGTATGGTTACAGAAAAGCTAGAGGCTGGTATAATTCAGCCTAGTCAAAGTTCTTTCTCTACTCCAGTAGTATTGGTGCACAAGAAGGATGGATCATGGCACATGTGTTCAGATTATAGGGAGCTCAACAAGCTCACTATTAAAGATAAATTTCCCATTCCTGTCATTAATGAATTATTAGATGAACTGCATGGATCAATTTGCTTCACCAAGTTGGATCTTCATTCAGGATATCATCAAATCAGAATGAAGACTGAAGACATTTCGAAAACAACATTTAGAACTCATCAGGGTCATTATGAATTTTTGGTCATGCCTTTTGGACTTATCAATGCACCTTCTACATTTCAAGGTTTGATGAATTCCATTTTCAAACCCTTCCTTAGAAAATTTGTGTTAGTATTTTTTGATGATATACTAATCTACAACAAGTCTTGGAAGGAACATGTTCAACATGTTGATAGGGTGCTCAAACTATTGGAGGAGAAACAATTATATGCAAAAAGCTCCAAATGTTTCTTTGGAGTACAAGAGGTGGAATATATGGGTCATATTGTATCTCATGAAGTTGTTAAGGTAGACCCTAGAAAAATTAAAGGCATTAAGGAATGGAAAATCCCTACATCCATAAAGCAACTATGAGGATTTCTCGGGTTGATAGGGTGTTATCGCAATTTTGTTAAGAATTATGGGAGAATAGCAGCACCTCTGAAAACATTATTGAAGAAAGATGCATTTTCATGGACTCCAGAAGAAACAAAGGCCTTCGAACAACTTAAAGAGGCAATGTGCCGAGCACCAGTCTTAGCTATACCAGACTTCACAAAAACCTTTATTGTGCAATGTGATGCTTCAGGAAATGGAATTGGTGCTATTTTAATGCAAGATGAAAGACCCATTGCTTTCGAAAGTCGTTCAATAAAAGAAAAGTATTTACAAAAATCTATTTATGAGAAGGAAATGTTGGAAATACTACATGCACTTAAGAAATGGTGCCCCTACCTAATAGGAAGACACTTCAAGGTAAAAACGGATCATGATAGTCTTAAATACTTTTTAGAACAAAGATTATCCTCTAAAGAGCAACAAAAATGGGTCACAAAGATGTTGGGTTATGAATTTGAAATCATCTACAAAAAAGGGAAGCAAAATGTTGTGGCAGATGCACTCTCAAGAAAGAATGAGGATGTGGAAGTATTATTGTGCACCATTTCTATTATCCAAACAGATTGGATAAATGAAGTAAGAGACGAATGGAAGAATGACGAAGAAGTGTGGGCACTCATTCAAAAGTTACAACAAAATCCCAGTACATCTGATACATTTAGCTGGAAAAATGATTTGTTATGGTACAAAGATCGCTTATACCTATGTAAGAATTCCCAACTCAAACAAAATATTCTTATGGAATTACACACTTCTCCTTTAGGAGGGCACTCAAAATTTTTAAAAACTTACCATATGGTGAAGAAGGAATTTTTTTGGGATGGCCTTAAATCAGATATTCAAAAGTTTGTGGTGGAATGTTTGGTTTGCCAACAAAATAAAGTTGAAACAATTAAGACCCCAGGTCTATTACAACCTTTATCCATTCCAAGCCAACGTTGGGAGGAGGTTTCAATGGATTTTATCACGGGTTTACCCAAGTCGGAAGGAAAGAGTATCATCATGGTGGTAGTTGAAAGACTTACCAAGTATGCACACTTTTGTGCATTATCGCATCCATTTAAAGCCAGTACAATTTCTATTGCATTTATGGAAACAATTTAAAAGCTACATGGAAACCCAAAGATTATTGTAAGCGACAAAGATCCAATTTTCAGTGGAAATTTTTAGACAAAATTATTTTTTTGTCTCGGTACTCAGTTAGCTCATAGCTCATCTTATCGTCCTGAATCTGATGGGAAAATTGAGATAGTAAAAAAATGTTTGGAAGGATATCTTCATTCCTTTATATCTAATAAACAGACACAATGGGTCAAATGGTTGCCTTTGGCTGAATGGTGGTATAACACTTCCTTCCATACTGCAGCAAAAATGACCCCATTTATGGCACTTTATGGATATCATCCACCATCCATCACATCATATTTAAGAGAAACTTCTAAGGTTCAAGCAATGGAGCATCACATCGAGCATCAACAACAAGTTTTCCAACTCTTAAAGGATAACCTCACGTTGGCGTAGAATAGAATGAAACAACAGGCATATCAACATCGCATCAAAAGAAGTTTTGATGTAGGTGACTGGGTATTCCTACGGCTATAACCATATAAACAAATGTCCCTCAAGCAAGCTAAGAAGGATAATAAATTATCACCAAAGTATTATGGTCCATACAAGGTGTTGCAAAAGATTGGTACTATGGCATACAAATTGGAGCTTCCTGCAGCTTCCTGAGTGCACCCAATTTTCCATGTTTCATGTTTAAAGAAGGTTATAGGTGACAAGCTCCAAGTTCAAACAATATTTCCAGAACTTGATGAGGAATGAAAAATTATATTGGAACTAGAAATAGTCATAGAAACAAGAACTCGACAGCTACGAAATCGATCAATTTCGGAGTATCTCATCAAGTGGAAGAACTTATCCACTAAAGATTCCACATGGGAGGATGAGAATTTTATACAAAAGCATCCAAAACTACTCAAGTGTTGAGGACAACACTTTTTGGAAGGAGGGGGGCATGTTAGGTCCCTATAATACTAGTGATTCCCCCATTATTATTGTCATTGTAGCCCTCATTGTTATTATTGTGCCCCTATTGTCCCAATATTGTTATTAGTGTGCCCCATAGAAACCCACTATTGTTATTGTCGTTCCATTATGTTATTACTGTTATGTCGGCGTGATTATATTGTGACCCCTTAGACTCCTATATATAGAAGGGAGGTTTAGTCATTTATATCATCCAAGAATTGTTTATTTGTGTAATGTAAAAGAGGTTGCCCCCTCGAAGAGGCTGAATTCTAAGGCATTGATCTATCTTTTATATCTTTTTGTGAGCTGGTTTCATAACAAATTTCCAGTGAAAATGGGATCTCTGTTGCTTACAATAATCTTTGGGTTTCCATGTAGATTTTGAATTGTTTCCATAAATGCGGTAGCAACTCTACAATATTTAAATGGATGAGATAATGCACAAAAGTGTGCATACTTGGTAAGTCTATCAACTACTGCCATGATGACACTTTTTCTTTCGGACTTGGGTAAACCTGTGATAAAATCCATTGAAACCTCCTCCCAACGTTGACTTGGAATGGATAAAGGTTGTAACGAACCTGGGGTCTTAATTGTCTCAACTTTATTTTTTTGGAAAACTAAACATTCCGCCACAAACGTTTGAATATTAGATTTAAGGCTCTCCCAAACAAATTCCTTCTTACCCCTATGGTAAGTTTTTAAAAATCTTGAATGTGCTCCTATGGGAGAGTTATGCAATTCTAGAAGAATCTTTTGTTTGAGTTGGGAATTCTTACAAATGTATAAGTTATCTTTGTACCATAACGAATCATTTTTCCAGCTAAATTTAACAGATGTGCTAGGATCTTGCTGCAAATTTGAATGAGTGCCCATACTTCTTCACCATTCTTCCATTTATTCCTTGCTTCGGTTATCCAATCTAGTTGGATAATAGAAATGGAACAAAGCAATTCTTCCACATGCTCATCCTTTCTTGAGAGTGCATCTGCAATAACATTTCGTTTCCCCTTTTTGTAGATGATTTCAAAGTTATAACCCAACATCTTTGTGACCCATTTTTGTTGCTCTTCTAAAGATAATATTTTCTCTAAAAAGCATTTAAGGCTATCATGGTTCATTTTTACCTTGAAGTGTCTTCCCATTAGGTAAGGTTGTCATTTCTTAAGTGCATGTAGTATTGCCAATATTTCCTTCTCATAAATAGCTGTGTGTAAATACTTCCCTTTTGTTGGATGACTTTCAAAAGAAATGGGTCTTCCTTCTAGCATCAAAACAACACCAATTCCATTTCTTGAGGTATCACATTCCATGATAAAGGTTTTTGTGAAGTCTGGCGTAGCTAAGACCGGTTCTTGGCACATTGCCTCTTTAAGATGTTCAAAGGCTTTTGTTGCTTCTGGAGTCCAAGAAAATCCATTTTTCTTCAGTAATGTTGTTAGAGGTGCTACTATTCTCCCATAATTTCTAACAAACTTGTGATAATACCCTTTCAACATGAGAAATCCTCACAAATGCTTTATGGATGTGGGGATTTTCCATTCCTTAATGGATTTAATTTTTGTAGGGTCTACCTTAACACCTTCATGAGATACAATATGACCTAGATATTCCACCTCCTGTACTCCAAAGAAACATTTGGAGGTTTTTGCATATAATTTTTTCTCCTCCAATAGTTTAAGAACCCTGTCAACATGTTGGACATGATCCTCCAAGACTTGTTGTTGATTAGCATATCATCAAAAAATACCAACATAAATTTACCATGAAATGTAGAAGGTGCATTGGTAAGGCCAAAAGGCATGACAAAAAATTCATAATGACCCTCATGAGTTCTAAACGCTGTTTTTGGAATGTCTTCAGTCTTCATTCTAATTTGATGATATCCTGAACAAAGATCCAACTTGGTGAAGTAAAATGCTCCATGTAATTCATCCAATAACTCATAAACGATAGGAATGAGAAATTTATCTTTAATAGTGAGCTTGTTGAGCTTCCTATAATCCAGACACATGCGCCATGATCCATCCTTCTTATGCACCAATACTATTGGAGTAGAGAAATAACTTTGACTAGGTTGAATTATACTAGTCTCTAGCATTTATGCAACCATACATTAAATTTCACTCTTTTGGGCATATGGATATATGTAAGGTGTGAAGTTTGGAGGAACACTTCCTGGAATCAAGTGAATAGCATGATAATGATCACGAATAGGTGGGAGGCCTTTGGGAGTCTCAAATACCTTGGAATGATTGTCCAAAATTTTTTGGAGATTTGGAGAAAAATATGATTTTAATGTGGGAACCTCTAGTGAACATAATTGTGCAATTACGCCCCGTTGTTATTTCTTTAGAAGCTTTATCATGCCATTAGAGCTAATTATCTTTCATGGTTTCCTTGTGATACCCCTTAATTCAACTTCCTTTCATTCCCATTTTTTTTTAGGAAAATTTATTGAAAATTAAAAGCTATTGTACCCAAAGATTGTAGCCATTAGACTCCTAGTACAACATTAGCACTACCCATTGGAATATTCAATACATATTCTCCCATGGATAGTTTGATATTATAGCACTTTCCAAAGAAATTTATGGTTCGTCCATTTGAAACCATCATTTGACACTCTTGTGCTAGATATAGGAAGTAATTCAATTCATTGGCTATCTTACAATGAATAAAATTATGGTTACTACCCGAATCAATCAACACTATTACCTTTTTCTTCTTGATATGTCCTTCTATCTTGAGAGTTTGGGGAGTGGTAATTCCTGCCAATGCATTACAATATATGGCCGGATTCATTTCTTCTTTCTCTGGGCTTGGTTCTTGATGTATATCCTTTCTTTTGACGTTTCTTGTTCCTTTTCTTCCTCCTCTTCACAATCTACGTAAAATAATTTCTTCTCACCACACTTATGACCTTTAGTGTATTTTCTATCAGAACTGTAACAAAGGCCTCTTCATCTTTTTTTTCTTCCAATTTTTGTGGCATCAACCTTGTAGGTTGTGGAAGGCTATGGGCAGCAACACTTCCATCTTTATAGTTGTGAGTGGTATGCTTCCTTGTTGCCATAATTTTGCTTTCAATTTTTCTTGCTAGCCTGAATGCCTTTTCCAATGAATCAGGTTCCCAAAGGCGAACCTCATGTTGAATGTTATCATTTAAAGTCCTTATGAACACATCAATACTACGCTGCTTTTGAATATCATTTACCCTTATATTTAATTTTTGGAAGTACTCAATGTGCTCCGCCATTGAACCCTTTTGTTTGAGAATTGGCTAAAGAAGGTGTTGCTCTTTGTATCCTCATAATGTGCTATCATTTTCTCCATAAAAATTGACCAAGTGACAAGTGGTTTACAAGAACAAAGCCATTGATACCATACAAACTAATTTGGTTCTAAATATAAAGTTGCAATGCGTACCTTTTATGTGTTGCACATTATGAAGATCAAATTACGACTCCATTTGTAGCATCCATGTTACCAGATCCTTACCATCAAAATTTATCACATCGATCTTTAGAATATGGTGGGTCTTTAATCCAATGTTAGATTATATGAAATAATGATTAACATTTCTTTTTTTCTTATCATGAGTTTCATCTAATACCTTTTCACCATTAGCAATCATTTCTTGTAGCAACCTTGTCAAACCTTCCTTGAGACCATTCTTAAAATCTTCCATATTGGCTTTCATGCCATCCATATTAGATTTCATGCCATTGTTCAAACCCTCTATGTCTTATTTTAATCTATTCTTCAAACCATCCATCTTAGCTTCCATTTCATTTTTGGTTACTCTTTGTGAGAGCCAAATTTGTTGCACTTGGTCTCGTAATTTTGATATATCATGTTGCATTTATTCTTCTTCTTCATGCATCATAGTAGAGATTTTGGGTTGCTTACTAGGCGTTTCCATTTTCTTTCCTTGGTGCATTAATTAATGATTATTGTGCTTCACTATGCCCTTTGAATCACTTCAAACTATTTTTTCAAGCAAAACTTATGCAAAATTTTAAAAAAGTACACACCTTTTGTTTTTAAACTAGTGATTTGATGTTACTTAAAAAGAACACAATGGTTGAAGGTCTTCCTATTATGAATAATTCTCATGTTGAGTGTGAAGCATGTGTATTTGGGAAGCAACATAGGGAGGAATTTCATATACATAAAAAAAAAAAAAAAGGCAGAGAGAGATACTTGAATTAATTCATGTTAATATATGTGGACGTATGAAAACTAGATCTCTTGTTGGATCATGGTATTTTCTTATTTTTGTTGATGATAGATCTAGGTATACATGGGTCTATTTCATAAGAAAGAAGAGTTATGTTTTTGAGTACTTTAAAGAATTCAAGAGTATGGTGAAAAAACAAACTAGAAAATGCATCAAAATTCACTGATATGATCAGGGGGATAATATAAATCAAGATAATTTAATAAATATTGTAAAAGAAATGGGATTCTACAACAATTTACAGTGCCACATACACCTTAACAAAATGGAATTGCTCAGAGGAAAAAAAAACACTAATAGAATTTGTACGTATTATGCTTCAGGGTAAAATTATTTCTAATGGTTTTTGGGATAAAACCATTAATATTGTTGTCTATTTAAAAAATAGGAGTCCAAACAAAATTTTATAGCTTAAAACACCTTTTCAAGAATTTTATGGGTATAAACTAAAAGTGATTCATTTAAAAGTTTTTGGATGCAAGGCATTTTCTCATATTCCAAAAGATGAAAGAAGAAAACTTCATTCAAAGTCAATTAATTGCATATTTATTGGTTATTGTTCTGATAAAAAAGCATACAAGTTGTTTGATCTCAGTTCTCATAGATTACTTACAAGTATGGATGTGGTGTTTCATGAGAATGTAGATGAAGGTGATAAAATGAATAATATTGGTGTATGTCATGATACAGATAATTATTTCAAAATATATACATGTTGAACAAGAACATGAACAAGCACAAGAATAGGTACAAGTTCAGGAGCAAGGAGCATCACGCAATCATGACACTCTAAGAAGAGAGGAGGATACTCCACAAAGTAGAAAAAAAGATGAAAGGAATAAAACTCCAAGAAGGTCATCACGTCAAAGTCAGGTACCTATAAGGTATAAATATTATGCATTAACATCTCTTGTTATGAATGTTATAGAACCTTAAAGTTATGAAGAAGCTAAAGAATATGAAGAATGGAGAGATGTAATTAATGAAGAATATAACTCTATAATGAATAATGACACAAGGGAATCAACAAAATTTCATAAAAATAAAGTTCCCATAGGATGCAAATGGTTGTATAAATGCAAGTTTAATTCTAATGGAAGTATTGATAAGTATAAAGCTAGATTGGTTGCAAAAGGATATTCACAAAAAGAGGGAATTTATTATGAGGATACTTTTCCAATTGTAGCTAAGTTGAACACAATTAGAATCATGATTGCATTAGCTACAAAACACAATTTGAAAATGCATCAGTTAGATGTCAAATATTATTTTTTGAATGGTGAATTAAAAGAATAAGTATATTTGGTTATAGCCTTAAGGGTTTGTAAAATAAGGGCAGGGGCATCTGATTTGCAGGTTAAAGAAATATTTATATGGTTTGAAACAAGCACCAAGATCTTGGTGTGTGAAAATTGTTTCTTTCTTTTATGAGAAGCAAAAATTATCCCAACTTGTACATCAAGAAAGATGAAGATGGGGATGTTGCTTTGATATCTGTATATGTTGATGATCCTTTCATAACAAGAAATGCGTCCAAGTTGATTGAAGAAATTAAAATTCAGTTGTCACAGGCATTCGAGATGGAGGACCTTGGTGAATTGCATTATTGTTTAGGTCTTGAAGTTTGGAGGGAATATGGAAAGACACTAACCACGCAAAGAAAATATATGAGGGAAATCCTTAAAAAGGTTCAATATGATTGAATGCAAGGTGGTATCTACTCCTTTAGAACATAATGTAAAATTGTACAGTGATGATGGAACTAAAGAGGTGAATGGAACCTTGTATCATCAATTGGTGGGAAGTCTAAACTACCACCACTACCAGGCCAGATATAGCATATTTTGTCAGCATACTTAGTTAATTCATGGCTAAGCCTTGTGAAAGCCACTGGAAAGTAGCAAATAAAGTCCTTTGATATATGAAAGGGACACTTAATTTTGGTATTATGTATACTGATGAATTTGATGTTGAGTTGGCAGGTTATTCTTATTCTGATTGGGTTGTAAATCCAGATGACCAGAAATCTACTACTGGATATGTGTTCAATATAGGTTCAGGACCAGTATCATGGAGCAGCAAGAAACAACCAACTTTTTCCTTGTCATCCACTGAACCTGAGTATAAATCATTAAGTGGTGCTATCTGCGAAGCAATATGGCGTAGAAGGATACTTTAAGATGTCGGAGAAGCACAACGAGAACCTATAGTAATCAGATGTGACAATCAAAGGACTATCAAATTGGAAAACAATCCTATATATCATTCAAGGGAAAAGCATATAGATACACAACATCATTTTGTAAGAGAAAAAGTTCAACCAAAAGAAATTGACTTATCATATTGTAATACAAATGAAAATGTGGCTGGAATATTCACCAAGCCTCTTGGAAAGGCTAAATTTGAAATTTGTAGAAGTAAGTTGTGGGTTGTAGAAAATCCAAATTATGTTGTAAGCCTATCTAAGACCAACAAACGAGTTAAGATGTAGGTAGTGATTAAGGTGAGGTGTCAGAATAATCAGGCACGCCTATTCACATTTTGGCAAAGATTAAATATGATGTCTATCATATGTTGGTGAAGAACTATTTTTCAGCATTGTAGGAAAGAGAGAAATTAACAGTCAACAGGATAATCAATGGACTCACTATTAAATATGAGACTTGTTCATTTATAAATAGCAATGTTTGTGAATGAAATCCGCAAGCATTTTTGTTCAACTTTCTCCTCTGATACATGAATCATCGTCAACAAGTTTTTCAAATAATAGGGCGGAGGCATAGCTTCATGCCAGTAGTTAAATGAGCCTGCACTGTATGTCACAACTCCATTGCAATTCAACTATAGAGTGAGCTTTGATGGTGCAGACATTCTGAGAATTTTGCAAGAGTCATAAGGGTTGTTGCGAGGCCTGACCCAACAATTATTCAATTGATTAGCAGACTAGAAAATGTTGGAGGGAAGCTCCAACATAAATTCTCCATTTTTCTAACAGCACTGGTGAAAATTCCATGTAAAAATATATAAGACCATGGTTGACGGGACACATATTCGAAGCTGAATGTTGGGTAGGACATCCTAGTGTGGGTATCTATTTGATTTCTTATGGCCAAGGAAATTGGCAAAGGCAATGGCTAAGGCTTTGGAAAGGCAAAATTGCATTTTTGGCACATTTATTTATGAAAATAATGGAAATTAAGAGAAAATGAAGGTGAAAGGTCACAGGTTGCATTGAGGAGGAAAATGAAGGAAAATAATGGAAATTGAAGAAAATAGAGGCCTCATTGATAAAAAGGGTTCTAAGGATTAGTGGGAAAGCTTGATCAGTTCAGTTTTGGAGCTCTCTCAATATTCTCTCTCTCTCTCTCTCACA
The DNA here is from genome assembly GCA_031772625.1 of Pinus tabuliformis. Classification (NCBI taxonomy): domain Eukaryota; kingdom Viridiplantae; phylum Streptophyta; class Pinopsida; order Pinales; family Pinaceae; genus Pinus; species Pinus tabuliformis. Next base: position 676,381,773 of record CM062808.1, on the reverse strand, counting down.
CACACTCTTGGACACTTAGAGTTTTCATGGAGCACTTTGGCATTGGAGCAAGAAAGTCAAAGAAGGCAAGAGGAAGCAAATATCAAGCACGGAAAGGCAGGATCAAGCAACTACAATAGGCTTCATTACAGGTATCGAATTTCATGTGTATTTTCCTTGCTATATTTTGCGTGCATGGAATTACATGTAGTTCTTTTCTATCATGGTATGGGTTTTTCTAGGTGTGACATTATTCTTCAATCTAGCCTTGCCATTTCCTGATAGCTTTGATGAGATGGGTTCTCATATTCAGTTAATGTGGGATGGTCGGATGGATTCGAAGCTGAGTGGGGTGGATCTTTGAATTGAAAAGCACATCGCATAGTGGTCCCTAAATTGAACTATGGATCATGGTAAAGCCACTGGCCTAGTAACCCTTGAATTGGACTGTGGGTTGCGGTAAAGCTAGGATTGTGTGCCTCAGTGGGCCTAGGAACCCCTGCCAGTGAATGGCGGGATATATGGTAAAGAAAAGAGGTTCATTTCTCTCCGTTTGGCTTAGTAGTACTAGGATGGGATATATGGTAAATCTTCGAGAGTGTTTCTTGGTGTAGGGCCTAGTGATCCCTGGATCAGATTGTGGATTATGGGAAAGCCTGAGAGACTAGGAGGCACTCAAATTCCTCATGGTGTAGGTGGAGAACTTCGGTGGAATCCATGATTTTTGGTGTTTTTGGTGTGTTCTATGAGTCCCACATTCATGCTTGGAATATGCGTGGGGGTGATTGGTTGAAGAGAGACTTGTCTTAGCCAATCTATGGTCAGATGGAACGTGGTAGTCCCATATCTAGTTAGTTTATTTCATTCATTAATGAGAAATTCATTCCTTTGATTTTCATGTATAAATGTACTAATGTATATGTGGATTTTATGTTTTATATGTTTACAATATTTCTGTCCCTATTATGTTGGTTATATGTATGTTTTATGACAAAACTATGTATGTATCTCAACATGTTTTTACTTGTAAATGAATGGATAATGTGTCTATGACCTAATCGATGATAATGCAACAAATGACATGAGGGAACAATGGTTCATGGCGATTCTAAAATAAATATGAGATCCCTACACTTAATTATGTTGTTTACACATGTAGGTTACATGTTGATGATATGTTTGACGAAATGTCTGTCATGGCTAGTAGGGGCCTGGTTAAGGTCTTGTTCAACTGATTTCTTTTGCATCATTCTTTTCCTGTTCTTTTACTGATCTTAAGCTATCACTTAATTCTAGGTAGTGACCTGGGCTCTGGGCTTGAAAAAGTGGCTTAAATCTCGGGGTCACTGGCACAAAACTAGAAAATTGGGTCTCTGAACACTGTCACATAAGCCTATGAGAGTGACTTTGGGTTTGTGGACATTGTCATGCCTATAGAATGGGAGTGACTAAGGCCGAAGATGGTCAAAAGTTTAGTAGGACCCAAGAGAAAGTTGCCTGAAGTGTTGGATTGGTTCTTATGGGTCTTGAAGTTGATGTTGGATGATTATGTGTGGTGTTTCAATCGATTCCACTTCCTTAAGGTCACATGGGAGGTCAAATCCAATCATAGTAGCCTCTTGTTGCATGTTTACCCCAGTTGGCTAGTAAGTTGGGTAGATAAGGGAGGAGGGTGTTACAGAGTGGTATCATAGCATGGTACACCCCTCAGACTGGATGGGCGGTGTGTGTTGGTCATGCATGCATGTAAGTTTCATGTGTGTCTCTTACACTTTCATTCCATGTGTTTGTTTCATATAATGTTGATCATGGTTGTAGTAAGGTTGTCAGGCGGAACTTGATGTTGATTTTGTGGAATGCATTGTCAAAAGTATATGACTGGTTATATGATTATATGCATATTGATTACATCCTTGCATGTTAGGTCACATTCTTGTATGTTTGATTACATGTATCGGTCTTGTAGGTTGGTTACAAGCATTAATCACTTTTGTTGGACTACATGTGTTCATGCATGTGTGTAGTTGATTAAGCATTGCTTATGCATGTGGATGGTTGCATGTGGAAATGTGTACAGTGAAGTAATAGTTATTGTCATGCATGAGGTCATGGTTTTTGAAGTTGATATGTTCATGTATTGATGATTGGACTCTAGATAGAATGGTGTGTATATGGTTTTTCACTCATGTGTTATATGTCTATATGCAGTTGTTATTAATGTATGGTCTTGATTATAGTTATCCATGGATAGTAGGTTAAACATGCCTTGTGAAGTCATTGTGTGAAATTTCGGTCATCATGGTTCTATTGGTTGTTATGATGCTAATGTGTTGGTTGAGATCGAACATGAGATGCAGATCATTAAAGTGAAGTTGCAGCACTAGACCTTGAGGCAAGAACAAATCGTCATACAGGCATTGTATGTTTGGAATGCAGGTATGTAAGTTAAGGATTGTCATATGCATTAGGTTTATGTACATGTTTTTGATGTTATGGTTACATACATGATAGATGATAGTTGATTAGTATAGTCACATGCACATGTGTCATGAATGATAGTAGCCTATGGTTATATGCATTGTTATTGTTGTTTTATGTTAGATAACTTGATGATTGGGTTATATGTTGTTGATGAACATGATATATATCTTATTATTGTTATATTTTATTAACTTGATGATTAGGGTTATGTCATTGGGATCTTGATGTTGTAATTTGGATTGGTCATATGCGTGATGGATATGTTCATTACATTGAAGATATTGATGTTATATGTATTGTGTTAACCTGGTTTGACCTATGTAGATGGTTATGGTTACGATATTAAGGTATGAGCCAACATATTTTTGATATGGTGTTGTACTAATCTAGATTGACTTTGCATATGTATGAATGATAATTGTGTATGAATTATGATGTAAACAGTTAGCTAGTGATTATTTTTGATATCATGACCTTATTTATGTTTGAGTTGATATATCGTGAAGTTATATTATGCTAACTAGATTGATCATGCATACGAGATAACCTCCCCTGAGATACACTAAGTATGAGTTTGCTTATGTAGTATAATTGGTGCTTCTTTGTTGATTATGTCCTCTATTTTTTGTTTGAGTGTTTGGTGTCTATTATGTTGCCTAGTTGATTTATTTGACATGGTATATTTATAGTTTGTTGAATTTTTGATTAATTGCATGATATGAGTATGAGTTTAGGGCTGCATGAAGAAATGATATTTTTTAAGATGATTACACTAATGCATATGCATTGATATAGTTGAGATGTACTTGAGTATAGCAGGTGATAGTTGTAGCATTATGTCTAATGACTATGAGTTGACTATGGATTATGACATGATTTTTGGTCTTGCTAAATGTTGATTTCAAATTGATAGATATGATTGTCTTGATATTTGGAACATGTGGTTGACATGTGTGAGCAGTTGTAGGAAACATGCTTGGTATTAGCGTGACAAGGTAATAGTTGATGTGTTTATATAACTAATAGTTGGGTGGTGTGACAACACATAGTAAGCCTCAATTGCAACAAGGTAAAAAGGTAAAAGGAAGGAATTGGACAAGAATTCCTTTGGCTATGTTTGGAAACCCTAATTCCAAACAAATGAGTACTTTGCATATAGGGATTTGTTGATGGTGCTGGACCCGCCAACATGTCAAGGGGATCTCCCTGGTAAGAAGTCCCAATTAGACCTAAAACCATTTGGTGTAGGAGTCCTAGCAGTGGGTCGTAAGGTAATGCCTTGACCGTGAGGTTTCACAGAGGCAAGTAAGATAACTTTGTTAGTAGCAAGGGTGTGACTGTTGCAGTGAGTCAAGGAAGATGGATGAGAGGTTCTAACACAAAAGGGGAGAGACAAGGGTGAAGGTGAGTTCTAGGTTGAAAGGGATCAGTCCCAACTCAGCTAGGAACACATAGCACAAAAGGACATACACAGATTCTGGCAGAGCAGTCCACTCAGATGTGGTAGTCACAACGTACAAGGTAAGATAACATGTACAACACTCATGGATCAGTCTAAACGAGTGCAACGGTTGTTACAACAAGGTTCATGTGAAAGGTCTATTTGGTGTTCGGCAGAGCAGTTGACACGGATGGTGACAACATATACAAGACATTTACAACAAGATTCATATAATTGCATGTGAATTAGTTCATACACAAATACGTAAGTTAAACAACATATATCATTAAGGCAACCGAAGCAGTCCAACTACAATAACACCATATGCATGAAAATGTGTTGGCTCTTATTATATAAAAGTGTAAGTTCCAATCATATAATACATCCATGTAAACCTGCTAGTCCCATCAATGAAACGTTACGGCCACATCCGCCTACTCCTCCAAAGAGATGTACTAGCTTCGTGTAGTGGAGAAGCCAAAGCACGTTACAATATTGTCCAAGCCCTCTTCAATATAGTCTTAGTAGAAGCTTGGCTGACCAAAAGCCTATACAATGAGTTATGAGGGAATGTTTATAGCAAAGGGTGGGGTGACCCTTGACATTCCCCTTTGTGACCATTAAACTACCCTCATGACTCTTCACCTACTCTATGACTATTACATCCACTATTGAGACTTGACGTACATTTGACATGACTCAACATTACAATGCACATGTACCCATGTGAACAATGGCTTGAACAAGCCAAACTAGACATCATTCTGACTTAGACATCCATATAAGTCCAACTGTTCGACATCCTCATGTTGATCAACAATAACATATTGATCCCAATATTGGTAATCCGTGTGTTCCACCGTGACATTTGTCTGAAACCTGAACCTTGCCTCCATAGCATCTTCAGGCCTCTCTATCCAACACGTCTGAGAGCATGTGCATCATTATCTTCAATGTGGCCAGACAAGAAACGTACTTGCGCATGATGTTTGCACTGATAGGTAAGTCAGGGCTGGTGGCTGTGCGCATCAACCCGTCGAAGTACGAGTCAAGCTCTTGTCGGACTTGCTTCTTTGTCTTCACCTAGGTGAGAGTCCCAAGTGATGGGATCACATGAGTGTGCACTATGACATCCATGCTCTTGAATAATCATGCATGGGAAACCTGTATGCTAGTGGTGAGTTGCGGTAGGTCTTCATAGTTCTGGATCTGACTCCAGATACGTGCTTATAGCTCAACTGCATTGGCCCTCATCATCCTTTGCAAGTGAAGTAGGGATCCCTTGTACATCATTGTCCATGCTTTCATGTTATCAATGAGAGCATGCATGTTCTTCAAGATGCGTTCTCTTATTGCACATCGCTGCTGCCATCCATGGAGATGGACGTCTGCTTGGTGCACGGTACCAAACTTGGAATACAATGCTCGCATAACTATATTAAGGGACAATACTTCACATGGTATTGCCTTCTTCAGTTCATCTCGGGCAGACATTGTCACCATGTCTCCAACTTGCTTGGCCACCTGTAGTTCCTTTCACCATTTGCTCAGCTATGAGGAAACAAACACTTGAGCTAGTGGCTTCGGCATACACTCTAGTTGCATCGGCCAAAGCAGCTGGATGCTTGTGCACATCAGTCACGATCACTTGTTCTTCAACTTGCGCAGGGGATGTTTGGTCCTCCAGAGTCGGTACTCTCTGAGACTGCACAACTCTGTGATGAGATTCGTCAAAGGAGATTTTGTGCATCTTTGCTTACAATTGACCACCAAGGATCTTAGTGCCTCCTTGGTCATTTGAGACTTGCTCATCATCTGGATGCAATGAAGCGGGTGAGTTGACCTCTTTGTGGTGAGGCATGAGGTTGGTGTCCTGTTCCAACTCCTGCTGCTCCATGTCTACATCCAACTGTTCAAGTGCTTGTTCTATCTCATGAGCAAAGTCTTTCCCCTATGATGGTTCACCCTGTTTGCCTGATGCCAACTGTTCAAATAAATCAACTACTTGTACGGGTGTTGCTTCATCTATCTACACATGATGCACCCCCTACTGTATCTACTGCTACTGCACTTCCTTCCCCTGTTGGCGCAGCTCTTGTTCTTTCCGGAGTTTCTCCCTTAGCTCATGCAACTCTTTCTCTGCTTCTTCCATTCTCTTCTTATCCCTCTGCCTTCGCACAATTCGCTTGTCGCGTTGCTGCCTCTTTGCCTGAACAACCATAACTGCTTGTTATACAAGTGGATCTACTTGAAATTTGTAGCTTTTCTCCTTCTCCATGCTATTGACAATCTTCCTCTTCCTTTTGTTGCGCACAGGTATGCTTGGCTCTACTACTGCTACTGCTGCTACTGCCGGTGCTCTCTGTGATGTTGCTTCATGCTGCTTTCCTAACCACTCAACGACAAAGACAACCTATTCATTGGGTTCATAGGAATTGTAGCAATACCTCCATGAGTCTTCCTCGGCCCAATGAGATGCCCCATGGATTCAGTTGAACTGAAATCTCATGCAGTGATCCTTCAAAATGCAATGTGGGTCATACGGGTTGAAGCTTCGGAGGTCAAACAAGTACTTCTTCATCTGCTCTGCTTCGACATCCACTTGCTTGATACTCCGGATCTCATATAACCCAATCCACAATGAAAGAGTGGGCTAAGGTGCCTTCTTCTTCCATTGTAGTCTAGCTGTCAATCCTACTGAGATGTGATATGCTACTTCCTACATGACAAGTACGTCCAAGGAAAACTTTGGCAGAACATGCAGAGGCTTCTCCGCACTAAACATTTGGATGAAAGTGCTGGACGGTGAGGCATACCAATCTGCAATGCCTAAAAATGCCTCCATTGCTTCCTTTGACATGCAGGGTGGATCATGTTCGAATATCAACTTGTACATCAGGGTGACAAAATGGTCGAACAACTGTATGATTACTCCCCTGAAGCTGCATCTAGACCAAAACTTGAAATATGTGTTCACAACAGTCTCTGTAGGTGACCATGCCCACTCCAAGCCCGAGAACTCATGTTGGGTAGAGACTATATCTAGGAAGTAGGTGGACATGTAAATCTATGCATGCATACCCTCGGGTGACTGTTGAGCCTTCGTGACTTGTTCCTTCAACTGGTGAGCTAGTATGTCGGACCAGTTGCATGGTCTTCCTTCTATAGCCAGCTGGTCCAATGCGATCAGCCAACTCTGAGGAAGGGTTTTAGTGCTTGCTTGGCCACTCAGTCGAAATGCGAATATGACCAACTATTGGTACGCCTTCCTCGATATCTTTGTCTTGTGGATCTAATTGGGTGTCATCCTGAAATGAGCTAGATCCTTTACCTAATCCTTTAGAATGTCTCTGGAGTTACCTCTGCTACTGGGCAAGTTGAATGGAGGACTCATGGCAGTCGCGGGCTCTAACATCTAATACATATCATCATAATCTCATGCCCAGAAGGTTGCAAGCTTTGTCCCACTAACATTGCTCAAGGTTATCGTCTTGGGGTCAGTGTGAGAGATGATCCAGTGAATCATGTCCGCGCAGGGGAATGCGGGGTATCTGCATGCAATTCGATACAAGTTGGACTTGTGAATGTTCATGTACACTTGATGGTCTTCGAGGTTTTGCCCAAAAGTTCCTGCGAATGTTTCATTAACCTCTTGCCACTTCAGTTTGATGTCCTTCTCTAGATACAACTTTATACCTTCATTGATCAACAGACTAGAGGACACTTGCTCAACTGCTACTCCAACTGAAACTCCATCAGTGTCTTCTGATCCTGTTCTCTTGGAAGCCATTAGGAAAGATGAACATCTGAAAGATCTGGAAACAAGCAGCATGCATGGCAATAAATATGTCAGTGGAAACAAAGCAAATCCAGGGAAGGACACATCACATACGTGGGAAACTAATGAGAAAGATTGTACAAATTTTACTGGGAGGCTGGGTGATCGGTTGCCAAAACTATGCAAAAGGAAATCTTGGTTGTTTGGGAGGCAGGATTGCCTGCTGGATCTGTGAAATGTACAATCTTGTCAGACAACTAATTGCTAGGATTACGCAATGCACAATTCCAGCTGGGAAGGACTATTGGCCCAGGGACAAATTTGTGCAATTTCTTGGGCGAAGCAGCCATTGTCCTCCAGAAATGCATAAAACAGTCTTGGAGGCCATTGCTAGGCAAGAATGCGTATTTCTGGGGAGGAAGGTGAGCCTTCCTTCCCCATATTGTGCAATGCAGCCTTGGTGAAGGGAGAGCCAGGGCCAAGGTTGGCCCAACTCAGCGACGGGAAACTGAAAGCAACTAAGACAGTAAATGCATGGCGATTCTAAGTGATATTAGAAGCGATTGATAGTGCATGCAAAACATGAATGAAAGATTCAACAAATAGATCAACATGCATGTGTGTGAGGCAGTTCGTTGGTTCGGCAAACGTCCGTGCAAAACAGTTTCATGCATGCGACAACAGTGAGATAGCAACGAAAACTAAAAAAGAGCTAGGAAAAGCTAGTATACATGTAAACGATAGCAAGAATTGAAAGAAATCGAGAAAATAGTACTCACACAAGAGAATACACAAAAAGCGAGAGAAATGTTGAAAAAGACAAGTTGAGGCCACTTACTAGTGAATAGCTAAGTTGGATGTGTCTACTATGTGTTGTGGGATGTCAGAGCTCCAAGATTGATGTGAATGAATGAGCTAAAATGCATCGAATAAATAATCTTGGTCTCATGACGCGCATGCCAAAAATCTAGGAAAAAGCGACACTTGGAGGGAAACTTCTAAAACAACTTTGCATGTAACCCCAACTGCTAAAAATAGCTCCCTGAATCATGGGATTCATTTTTCATGTTGTCTCTTGCTATTCCAGGAAGAGCAAGTCATGCATGCATGCAAGTCAAGTTTCCTTGGTCCTGGGTGGAACTGGTCAACCAGACTGTTCATGCATGCAGTTGCTCAACTACTTGGGAAAAATGCGCATTCTTGGTTGGGAGCTAGGCTGCCCAGGAGGATTGCGGAGTGTCTAAGCAGAGCCGCTGACTGCTGCCCAGATTTGCGCAAATCTTGGGTTGAGTAGCCCTGCTAGGGAAATTTGCGCAAATCTTGCTAGGAGTGTTGGTTGGTAGGATTGCGCAATCCTGGAGCCCAACAGGTTGCCAGAGAGGATTGTGCAATTTCTGGAGGGAAGTCTGGCTACCCTCCAGAAATGTGCAATTTTCAAGGGGAAGGCTCTCAGCCTTCAGCTGGACCAAGTCTAGGTGAACAACCTGTGAGGGGAATGGATCAATTGTGATCGACAGGTTGCCTTTGTGCGAGGAAGACACTGAAGCTTGAGTATTTGACGAAGCAAGACAAGGTGCTGCGAAAGGTTGGTAGGGAGGCTCCAAAACAGGCTAAGGAAAAATTTTGGAGGGTGGTTGTAGCCACTATAAAAGAAGTCTTCTTAACCTTAATATTGTCTTATATTATGTGGATACATGCTATATTCATGAACATGTACTTGGCAGGTGTATTTTCTAGTCTCTAGTTACATGTGGATTTGTCAAAGGATTGGAGTCCCTTGAGAGATGGTGTGGATGTGTTCAATTACAAGCAACGTGCTTGGCACAAAAAGATGAGGTAACTAGTGTATTTTTATGTTTATTTATGCACTAAAAGTTATGTGTTAATCACAACATGATGCACGGAATTGCATGGCAAGAGAGGCTACCATGAAATATTGAAGAAGGCTCAGGTTGAGTTTTCCTTGGGAACCATGGGGATTGAGTGATAGTGTTTGTGGATAGTCTTGTGCTTTTGGTATTTTTTGATTTCTACGCTTGATTGTAATTTTGATTGTGTCTGGTGCATAGCTGTGCCACTTTGTTGTAGTGTCATATTGCTTTTGGTTTTCATGGTCTTCTTTTTGTTGTTTCTATTCTTTCCTTTTATTATTTTGAGTCTTAAGAATTGGTTGGGAAAGAGGAAATTTAATGGATCTTGGGGAGAGATATGTGGTACCCAACAGGTAATGTAAGACATGGATGAAGCTCTGTACATGAGTAAGCACAATGGAACGTAAGAATATGACAATTTAGTTGGACTAGTTGCTTCTATTGTGGTAAATGGATGGTGGCAGTAAAGTCACGAGGAAGGTAACCAAAAAGGTAAAGTAAATTGATCTGAGGTGTCAGATTCCTTGGCTATGTTGGGAACGACTATTCTTAATGTTGCGCATGTGTTGCATCAATAAAGGGAGTTCTCTTAAACCTTGATCTTGATATGTGGTAATTATGTTATGATCATGATTATGTTGATGTTTATATATGTATACATGTAGGCATGTATGTATGTCATGTTTGATAGGGCCATCATGGATCATGATTATTAACACTAAAATTTATGAGTATATATATATATATATATATATATATATATATATATATATATATATATATATATATATATATATGCATATTGTTGTCTAATGGGATGATGATTGTTTATGCTAATGTTTACGTATATGTATGCATGTATCCATGTATCTATGTCACTATCCAACAGATCATCAAGAATCGTTCTTATGGTGGAATGATTGCTTATGCAGGCGAATGGAATGGAGAAGTTCCTGGCTATGAGGAATCAAGTGGGAAGAGTAGTCATGAAAAATATATAAGGTCACTATCATGTGGATATGAATTGATATTGTATACTTGTATTATGTCTATGTTTGTGTTATGACAAGTAATGTGAAAGGATACATCAGTGAAATAAAAGAAGCGTGGTCTACGACATGCCGGAACAAGCATAGATAAGACACTGGAAGAAAGGTTTATTGGTAAGGATAGTGTGGTTTTGGATGTGTGGTACTATTGTTGTGGATATGTTTTGTATGTTGTACATGTTGCATCTATGATGTGTGAACATGCGCTGTTGTGTATATATAGTGTGTGTACATGTTGTTTATTTAATGCTACGTACATGATGGTACAAAGAGTGTTGTGTGAATATTGCACATGGTGTTGTGCGCATGATTGGATATGCAGTGTTGTGTACAAATGATGATATTGACATGTCATGCATGTGACATTGTGTGCAGGTTATTTTGTGTACATGTCGTGCATGTGGCACTGTGTACATGTGGTGTCGTGTACCTATTGTCATGTGGTACTGTGTACATGTGGTATTGTGTACATGTTGTATAGTGTTGCAGTGTACATGAGGCGTTGTGTACACGTTGTGCAAGTGTTGTCGTGTACATGTGATGTTGTGAACACATTATGCAGGTAGTGCTTTGTACATGTGGTACTGGTGTACATGTGCGATTGAGTGCATGTCATACATGCTATGTTGTGGGCATACATTTCTATGTATGTGCATTGTGTAGTCATGGTATCATGACATATGCATTCATTGTGTTGCACTCTATATATGTATTTGTGTTGTATTTTACACAGGTGTAGGTGTATGTGTTGTATGAAAGGTGTAGGTGCATGTATTGCATGGTGTTGTACGCAGTGTGTGATTGTATGTGTGTGATGCACACTATGTGTATGTGCACATGGTTTAGGAGAAGGAACTGGGTGTTTGTCTGGTGTGGCAACCGATCCGTAGTGTGTATGGAATAAAGGCAAAGGTAGAAGCTAAGGATTGATGAAAGGATAAGTATCAACATTTTAATTCAGTTTTGTCATGCATGTGATTTATGATTATGGTATATGATGATTATATGTGATCTATGGTTTTGGTTTATTATGGTTACATGTGATTTATGTTGTCAATCTATGATGGTTGTGTTTGATCTAACCAGATGGGATATGTTTATGCATGACATTTTGATCAAACAGTTAGTTTGACTTGTTGTGATAGGAAGCAAGCATAATTACAAGTGTACCTGATTGACGAGCTACAAATGAGGTATGATGTGAATTTATTTTAAATCTAATGGAAGTTATGTTCTGGTACAGGAAGCATGAACATGCCCGGTTGGGTGGTTGAAATCGACTACAAGAATTAGTAGTAGCAGTGAAAAAGATTGGAACGTGTAGTAGTATGCTGGTAAGGAACTTCAAGGGTAGCATCATTATGGGAGATTGGTACCCAATAATGTCCATTGATTTCCATGAGCATGCTATGATCGGTATGATGGTTTTGAGGCAGGTATATACCTTGGTTATTTAATCTTCTAATGTGAGGAAGCCTTGCCAAGGGATGGATCACTCGGGATAGGGGATGCCGGGGAACTTGGAAGGTGAGTGACTACATGGAAGGTGTGACCAGATTCCCAAGAGACTGTGTAGCAGAGATGTAATAGCTCTGGTGAAAATTCCATGTAATAAAAGTTAAAAACAATAACCATGGTTAATGGCACACTTATTCCAAGTTGAATGTTGGGCAATACATCCTAGGGGGTGTTCATTTGGTTGTTTATGGCTAAGGAAATTGGATAAGGAAATAGCTAAGGCTTTGGAAAGGCAAAATGGAATTTTTGGCATAATTATTTATGAAAATAATGGAAATTAGGAGAAAAAGGAGCTGAAAGGTCACAAGTTGCATGTGAGGAGGAAATTGAAGGAAATAATGGAAAATGAAGAAAATAGAGGCCTCATTCCTAAAAAGGCTTCTGAGGATCAGTTGGTAACCTTTTATCGGTTTATCTTTGGAGCTATCTCATTGTTCTCTCTCTCTCTCATACTCTTGGATACTTAGAGTTTTCTTGGAACACTTTGGCATTGGAGCAAGAAAGGCAAAGAAGGAAAGAGGAAGAAAATATCAAGCAGGGAGAGGCAGAATTAAACAGCTACAATAGGCTTCATTGCAGGTATCAACTTGCATGTGTATTTTCCTTGCTAGATTTGGCATTCATGTGATTGCATGTGGTTCTTTTCTATCATAGAATGGGTTTTTCTAGGTGTGACAATGTTCTTCAGCCTAGCCTTGCCATTTCCTGATAGATTTGATGAGATGGGTTCTCACATTCAGTTAATGTGGGATAGTCAGATTGGATTTGAAGCTAATTGAGTTGGATCTCTGAATTGACAAACAAATGGCCTAGTGGTCCCTAAACTGGCTTATGGATCATGGTAAAGCCACTAGCCTAGTAACCCCTGAAATAGACTATGGGTTATGGTAAAGCCAAATTGTGTGCCTCGGTGGGCCTAGGAATCCTTTTTGGTGAATTGGGGGATATACGGTAAATCCAAGAGGTGTATTTTCTCTCCGTTGGGCCTAGTAGTCCCTGGATGGGATGGACAGTAAAACCTAGAGAGTATTTCTTAGCGTAGTGCCTAGTGATCCCTAGATCAGACTATGGATTGCGGTTTTAAATCCTGAGAGACTAGGAGGCACTCAAATTCCTCATGGTGTAGGTGGATAACTCCAGTGGGATTTGTGTTGTTGGTGTATTTTTTTGTGTTCTATGATTCCCACATTCATGCTTGGAATATGGCACGGGGGTGATTGGCTGAAGAGAGACTTGGCTCATCCAATCTATGGTCGGGTGGAACGTGGTAGTCCCATCTCCGGTTGGTTTATTTCATTCCTTAATAAGAAATTCATTCCCTTGATTTTCATGTGTAAATGTACTAATGTATATATGGATTTTATGGCTGATATTGATCCAGGTGGCTCCAGGGACACACACAAGACAAAGAGGGCTTATGGAAGCTCAAAAATCAAAGTGATCAGAATACTTTTGAACTAGGACCAAAGCGTAGATCTTTTCATCCTAATTGCAGCGGCGCAAACGGTTCATCAATTTGAGCTCGTATGAGGGAGAATGAGCCAGTCAAAGTTTTGGTCAAAGTTGGACTATGGGCCAGGTTTAAGTGTCCTACAATTTGACCAACCCCGGGGCATGAAAACTAGCTTCTGAAAGCAGGTGAATTTGTTGGATCGTTAATTTATCTAATATCCCCTATATTAGACAAATTCCAAAAATATGTTATTATTTAATAATATATATATATATATATATATATATATATAAATGAGGTGGCGGGCCACCATCCCCACCACACCAAAATATCCTAAAAAAATAAAATTATTAAAGGATTTACAGGCCATGACCCCCGCCAGCCCAACTACAGCACATAACGAAACTTATGTTTAAATATGGGCCGACGGCCATGACCACGCCAGACCCTCCAACCACGCCATAAATTAAACATATGTTAGGGCTGTGGGCAGGCCACCTATGGTGGACCCGACCCATGTCCCACCCACCAAACCAACGTCATGCCATATATTAAATGCAGAGCCATGGGTATCAAGCCCGCGCCAGCCATGTGGGCCGGCCTGCCACCATGCGGCGGCCCCATTCCATACAAAGGTCACACCCAAAACACTTTGCCGTATTCAATGGACCACCAACCCAAACTTAAATTATTCGCGCCCATACGTAACTACCCTCCCAAAACGGTTCCATATTAAAATAAACTGCACCATTTTTTAATACTAATATATATATATATATATATATATATATATATATATATATATATATATAGATATATATATATATATATATATATATATATATATATATATATATATATATATATATATATATATATATATATATATATATATATATATATATCTATATATATATATATATATATATATATATATATCTATAACTGTTATGTGTAATTTTGGAGGGGTCAGGATTTGATCCCCTGACCTCTCCGCCTCCATTAGTCTGCCTTACCACAATGCCAAACGACATTCATTGATATTTCTGCCCAGGAACCTTATATAAACCTTCATTTTCTTAGTGCGTCGGGCATGGAGGAGCGGAGGAGTGTGCACGTGGGCCGAGACATAATTTTTAATTAATTTTTGTAGGTGGAACCATGATTCTAGAAAAACACAGGTGGAACCATGATTGAGCCAAATTCTTAGGAGGGCGAAATTTTTCCAGTGTCCAAATTGGACAAACTTTATGTATATCCTACACCTCTCAATGACACGAATTTGATGCTGCATTTAGAATTTTGATCTGAGCAGCAGATCTTCAGATGACCCAAAGGAGGGAATCTTTGAGGAATCTAGGGGAATCTAAAAGATTCCTTAAGCCCCAGATTCTCACTTTGTCAGAATTCAGAAATTTGGCAGTTGATTTTACCTTATTCGATGCCACAGATCTGATGGTGCATTCGGATTTCCCATTTGATCATTTCATTTTTCGACCACTTTTCTAAGTGGACTGGAGGTGTCAGCATTCAACATGCGAGCAGTCATTCCATGAGATTCGACGTCATGAGATTGATGGTATGGCCATCTTCAACAGTTTGAGATCCATTTCTTCAGATGGCCATAGGATGTGAGGTATATGCAATGTGTTCATGTACTTCTTTTTGCTATGAGATGCATTGTGCTGCATAGATCCCTATTTGATGTTTGATGTGGGATCTTGTTTTCTTACTTGTTTCATGATTCCTGCTTGATGTGACGTGGAATCATTTGTGGGATGTACTTGTTGTCATGATTCATCATGTTTTGTTTGAGATCCCTTTGTTATTATGTTGATGGGATACTCATGTGTTGCCATGTATGTTTGCATTGAGATCCCTTTTATGCCATGTTGGCGGGATGCTCATTATCATCATGCATGAGTTTATGTCATACTGATAGGAGTCCTTTTTGACTGAGAGTTCCTGTAGTAGAACATCTCGTGGAGCCACTCCTGCGTGAGGGCATTTTCCTTGTATGATAGCGACGTCACCACCTATGTACATCATCACTATTGACAGCACTTAATGCAGCGGCCTACACCATCTTGACACCGGGGCCTGGAGACATAGTCCCTCCTAGACAAACTTCATTATCAACGTCTTGTTATTTTATGTTGTTGATGATTGTCATGTTCCTTCTTCTTTACAGCATGCATATATGTTCAATTATGCTATTTTAAATGAAATTCTAATCACATCACGAAAGTAAAAGATCTTGGTTAAATCTAGGAGTTGAGTCAACTCAGATCAGATATGTTTATGATATTTTTGTCCCTAATATGTTGGTTATATGTATGTTTTATGACAGCAACTATGTATGGCTCTCAACATGTTTTTACCTGTATATGAATGGATAATGTGTCTCTGACCTAATAGATGATAATGCAACAAATGACATGAGGGAAAAATGGTTCATAGTGATTCTCAGATTAGTATGAGATCTATACACTCAATTATGTTGTTTACACCTGTAGGTTACATGTTGATGATATGTTTGATGAAATTCCTGTCATGGCTAGTAGGGGTTTGGTTAAGGTCTTATTCAACTTATTTCTTTTGCATCATTGTTTTCTTGTACTTTTACTAATTTTAAGCTATCACTCCATTATAGGTAGCGACTTGGGCTCTAGGCTTGAGAAACTGGTTTAAATCCCCGGGTCACTGGCACAAAACTATCAATTTTGGTCTCTGGTCACTAGCAGGCAAGCTTGTCAGAGCGACTTCGGGTTTCTGGTCACTCCCTTGCCTATAGCATGAGAGCGACTGAGGCCTAAGATGTCCATAACATTAGTGGGATCCAATGGTAGGTTGTCTAAGTGGCTCACATGTCTCTCGAGGCTTCTGAAGTTCATGTTGGATGACTATATGTGATGTTTCCATTGAATCAACTTTCTTAAGGTCACATAGGTGGTCAAATCCAATCATAACAGCCTCTCGTCTCATGTTTACCTTGGTTGGCTAGTTACTTAGGTAGATGTGGGAGGAGGCTATTACAGAGTAGTATGAGAGCATGGTTCAAACATTGGACTTGATGGGTGGTGTGTGTTGGTCATGCATGCATGCCAGTTGCATGTGTGTCTCTTACACTTGCATTTCATGTGCTTGTTTCATTTGCTTGATTATTGATTATGGTTGTAGTAAGGTTTCCATGGAGAATTTGGTGTTGATTTTGTGGGATGCATTTGTCATGAGTGTATGACTAGTTTCATATTGTTATATGTCACTTACATGTTTATTTTAAGTTTCCTACTTATATGTTAGGTTACACTCTTGAATATTTTGATTAAATGAATCAATCTTGTAGGTTGATTCCAAGAATTGATCAATTATTTTCGATTCCATGCATTTATGTGTATGTGTAGTTGGTTAGGCATTGCTTATGCATATTATTGGTTGCATGTGGCAATGTGTATAATGGAGTAATGGTTTTTTTTATGCATGAGGTCATAACATGCATTGTTGATATGGCCTTGCATTGATGACTAAATCCTAGCTAGAATGATGTTTATGCGTTGATGCACTTACTTATTATATGTCTATATGTTATTATGTTTATGTTATAAATGTATCACGTTGATTTGGCGATATTTCAAACAATGTATCCTCCCCGAGATATACTAAGGTACGTTGATTTATTGTGACTTGGTTTATCTGACATATTATTCATTACAAGAAAGAGATCAAATGGCTAGCAAGAAGGTTGCCTACAAAGACTCTCCTTACAAATCCGAATATTAGTATGGTGTTGGGAACTCTTCCGATTTGGAAGTTACATTGAGAATTTTGAAGGGAGAGATAAGGAGTTGTAAGGAAGATAATGACTAGATCATACAGGCACAAGAGAAGCAAGTAGAGGTTAATGTTATACTTCTTCAAAGTTTGTTAGACTTGTAGTGACAAGGGACACTTTAGATCAGCCATGGACATGGGGATGGGACTAATGGGGCATATGGTAGCAGGTCTCCTGGTAGACATAGGACAAGTAGATCTGATACAGTGAGAGATAGCAGGTTGTTGGACACTTCGGATAGGAGGGGTGATGAGTATAGGTACTATTCTAGTTTTGGTTCTTATATACATCATGATCGTCATCGATATCATCCTTATAGGAGGAATGATAGGGGATACTTTCCGGATGAATCGAAGAAAGAAAAAACACCTACTTTTGATGGAGATGTGAAGAAGCCAGAAGATGAAGAGGCTTGGATACTTGTGATGAACAAATTCTTTGAGTTGCATGAGTACATAGATAGCATGATGGCTATAATAGCTATCTTTAGCTTGAAAGGTAAAGAAGACATCTGGTGGGAAGATGTTAAGTGAGTCAGACACATCAAGAGAGATGACTTGAGTTGGCAGGAGTTCAAGAGGCTTTTCAAGAAGAAGTACTTGTTAGAAAGGTACTATGACAGTAAGGCTATGGAATTCTATGAACTAAATATGGGATCAAATTTCAATGACATATGAAAAGTACATGACCAAGTGTCTGGAGCTATTGAGATATGTACTGTATCTTACTGATGAGAAGGCTAAATTTCAGATATTTGTCAGTGGTTTTCCATTATAATTTAGAGATCGGATTGAGTATGATAAGCCTCGGTCACTTGAGGAAGTTATTGGGCAATTGAAGCATTTCTATGAATATTCAAAATGTAAGAATGAATATTAGCATGGATGGAAGGGAAAAGAAAAAGGTAGAGGAAAATGGAAGCCTAAGAGAACAAGGCCCTATAATGCAGATGGGAAGGAAAATATTGCAACGCAAAATAATCTTAATGCAGCTAGACAGGGACACATGTCACAACAATAGCAACATAGAGGTGAGGGCACTGGTCCGTTGGTGTGTTGGACATGTGTTGAGGAGTACCTTAGGAGAGATTGTCTGCAGCATCAGGGTGGTAGGCCTAAGATATACATTGCACAGGAGACGCGGATGGTTGGGGATGTTGGCCAGAGTATTCCTCATATTTATGCGGCCGTGGACAACAGGGAGCAGAACACCAAGAATCTATCATTGAGATGGATGGTAATCTTTGTGATAAAGTTATTTCTATTTTGATTGACCCTAGATCTAATTATAGCTATGTTACTCCTAACTTGTGTTATAAAATTATATATTACGGAGCAATGGAACACATAAAATATTGCAGAAATATAAACAAAGAAAACGCATAAAACAAGAGAGACACAGATATACGTGGTTCACCCAGTTTGGGCTATGTCCACCCCTAACAGCTAGTCCTTCCTTTCTATTATCCAGCAAAATGAAGAGACACAACCTACAACAGATCCATTGTAATATCCTCTGTTTTCTCTCACAGTCTCACCTCTCTGTTTCTCGCTCACAGAATACACATCTATATCTTAGCCTCAAATACAATGCCCTAATACAAAGAGAGGGGTTGCCTTCTAGGGAAAAAAACCCTAAAATAAACATAAGTTCTACCGTCAGATCATCCGCCTAATGAACGGCCTAGATTGACTAGAAATTACTATACTTTTACAAGGCAATTTTACATCTGTTTTTAGCTTCGGAAGTGCTGCCCTCGAGCCCCCACCGGGGGACCACTGGCCCCTGGACCCCCCAGCCAAGGGAAATTGGCCCACCTGGACCCCTGCGGGGGGGACAAGCCCCCCCCGCATCCCCCCGCGTGGAGGGGTGTACAAACTTCCTGGGGTATACATCCGACTGAAACAAAGACCTCTTAACAATCATGCTCCACACACAACAATCTCCCACTTGGAGAATGATTGTAGCAACTCCACCGCTGCTTCATTTGCTGTACAATGACTCCTCTTTGGATCTGGCTGTTTCTCATCTTCATCGTCATCCTTGAAGACCAATTGAAACTGAGCATATTCTCAGTTTCTCCCTGGTTACAACTTTTGTTAGCATATCTGCAGGATTCTGGCTAGTGTGTATCTTTTCCAGCTTCAACTCTCCATCTTCCAACACTGATCATATGAAATGGTACTTGAGCTGTATGTGTTTAGTCCTAGAATGAAATGTTGAGTTCTTTGCAAGATGAATGGAACTTCGGCTATCACTGTATAACGTGCCCATATCATGCTTCTTACCTAATTCACCCATAAACCTTTGTAACCAAATCATTTCTTTACTAGCCTCTGTAGCAGCAACATACTTTGCTTCTGTTGTTGAAAGTGCAACAACACTTTGGATTTTTGAAACCCAATTGACAGCTGTTCCACCAACAGTAAATACATATCCTGTAGTGCTCCTCCTGTTATCTCTGTCACCTGCCATATCTGCATCAACATATCCCTGTAGAGACATGTTTGCACTACCAAAGAATAATGCTTGATTTGTGGTACCTTTAAAATATTTGAAAATCCATTTCACTGCCATCCAATGTTCCTTTCCTAGATTGTTCATGTACCTGCTTACAACTCCCACCGCATGTGCAATATCAGGCCTTGTGCAGACCATTGCATACATTAAGCTTCCAATTGCTGATGCATATGGAACTTTAGACATATAATCCATGTCTTCTTGGGTCTTTGGGCACATTTCCTTACTAAGTTTGAAATGGCTAGCAAAAGGTGTACTAATTGGTTTTGCATTGTGCATATTAAATCTTTTCAACACCTTTTGTATGTACTCATTCTGAGACAATGTTAATTTGTGATTTTTCTTGTCTCTAGTGATTCTCATACCAAGGATTTGTTTTGCAGCTCCCAAATCCTTCATTGCAAATGAATTTGCCAATTTTCTTTTGAGCACATTTATTTCCTGCATGTTAGACCCTGCAACAAGCATGTCATCTACATACAATAACAATATAATATAGCTGCCATCATTTTTCTTCTTCAGATAAACACAATGATCGGAGTGGCATCTAATATAACCTTGTTTAGACATAAACTTGTCAAATTTTAGATACCACTGTCTTGGAGCCTGTTTTAAGCCATACAAGCTCTTCTTCAATCTGCACACTAGTTTCTCCTTCCCTTTCACCTCATATCCTTGTGGCTGCTGCATATATATCTCTTCCTCCAAATCCCCATGGAGAAAGGCTATCTTTACATATAACTGCTCAAACTACAAATCTTCAACTGCTACTAGACTTAAAATAGTTCTAATTGAAGTCATTTTAACAACAGGAGAAAATATTTCTTCAAAATCAATACCTTTCTTCTGTGCAAACCCCTTCACCAAAAGTCTAGCTTTGCACCTCTGTTTTCCTCCATCTTCTTCCTTCAGCCTGTAAACCCATTTATTCTTCAATGTAGTTTTTCCTGCAGGCAACCTGACTAAGTCCCAAGTCTGGTTATGCATTAAGGAGTCCATCTCTTCTTCCATGGCTACCTCCCACTTCTTCCTGCTTTCAACCTGCATTTCTTCTTTATAACATTTGGGTTCACCAGAATCAGTCAACAATAAATAATATAATGAAGGAGAGTATTGTTCAGGGGGTCTACTTATCATGGTAGATCTTCTAACACCACTTTCAGGTGTTTGGGGTGCATGTTGTTGTTGTGGTGGTTGTTGTTGTTGATTATTATTATTTTCAAGCACCTTTACTTTTTCAGTGATTTCATCAAGAACTGCATATTCCTTGTTTTCTTTTTCATGTTTCTTTTCTTGCAACTGATTTTTATACAAGACCTTTTCATTGAATATTACATCTCTGCTTCTAATGATTTTGTGATTTTTGTAATCATATAAGCGATAACCAAAATCATTAACACCATGTCCAATAAAGGTACATTTCTTTGACTTTGCCTCAAGCTTTGTTCTATTTTCTTTATCAATATAGACAAAGGCCTCACAACCAAAAGGCTTTAAAAAAGAGTAGTTTACCTTTTTTCATGTCCATGCTTCCTCTGGAACACCACCATCCAAGGAACTTGAAGGCCCTCTGTTTATTAGATAAATAGTAGTATCTACAGCATCTTCCCAAAACTGTAAAGGCAATCCTGCATGCAATCTCATGCACCTTGCACGCTCCATGATTGTTCTATTCATCCTTTCTTACACACCATTTTCTTGTGGTGTTCTTGGAACTGTCTTCTCTCTACAAATTCCATGCTCTAAACAGTACCTATCAAACTCTTTGCTGCAATATTCACCTCCATTGTCTGATCTAAGACACTTCAATTTCTTTCCTATCTCAATCTCAACCAAAGCTTTCCATTTCTTGAAAGTATCAAATACATCAGATTTATTCTTAATACAATAAATCCAAGTTTTTCTAGTTGCATCATCAATAAAAGTAACATAATAATGAGAGCCACCAAGAGATGATACGTGAGCAGGTCACCATACATCTGTATGCACAAGCTCTAATTTTTCGCTCTTCTTTTCTTTCCCAACTGTGAGAAATTTGACTCTCTTTTGTTTTCGATAAATGCAATTCTCACAGAAGTCCAAATAAACATTCTTCAAACCTGGAAACAAATTCCTTGAGTGAAGAATCTTCATCCCCTTTTCACTCATGTTTCCGAGCCTATGATGCCATAATGCTGCATCTGCTCCTTTGGAAGTTAAAGCATTAACAGAGTTAGAAATACCATTGCATAAATACAATGCACCAACCTTTTCGCTTTTTGCTATTACCAGGGCTCCTTTGGTGACCTTCCAAGCTTTATCTGTGAAAGTTGTCACACAACCTTCACCACCTAACTGCCCTGTTGAAATCAGATTTTTCCTTAGATCTGGAACATGCCTTACCTCCTTTAGTAGCTATTGGTTTCCATTCTGCTGTTTTACAAGAACCTTACCCATTCCAACAATTTTACAGGGTTTATCATCACCCAAACGAACTTGTCCAAAATCTCCTTGAACATAGTCAAGAAAGTATTTCTTATCAAGTGTGGCATGGAATGAGGCCCCTAAATCTACCACCCAGGAATCAGTGATATTTTTAAAAGAAAGAATCAAAGCATCTTGTAACACCTCACCTGTCACATTTGCTTCATGATTGTTTTCTTGCTGTGCATCTCCTTCTTTTCCCTTCTGAGATCTACAGTCTTTCTTTAGGTGTCCTTTCTTTCCGCATTTCCACCACACTATCCCCGATCTGGACTTGGATTTGCCTTTCCTTGATTTATTGTGATATCCTGAGCTCTTTCCTCTTTCCATTTTTCTTCCCCTAGACTCTACACTCAAAGCATTACCCGATGTCTCATCGGAGCTTTTCCGTCGCATTTCCTCGCTAAGGATAGCACCAACAACATCATCAAACTTTAAAGTACTAGATCCAGAGATAGAGTTACTAATGGCCATTACTAAACCAGTCCAACTTTCTGGTAATGAGCACAAGAATAACAGAGCTCTAAATTCATCTTCAAATTTTACCCCTACAGAACTTAACTGACTTGTAACTGTATTAAAATCATTTAAATGATCTGCAACAGATCCACCTTCTGACATCTTCCTATTAAATAACCGTTTCATAAGAAATACCTTGTTTGAGGCCAAGGGTTTTTCATATAGTTTCGACAACGCCTGAATCAAACCCTCCGTTGTTGTTTCCTTCGAAATGTTGAAGGCGACTGACGCAGTGAGGCACAACCGTATTGTTCCGAGTGCCTTTCTATCGAGAAGGTTCCATTCTTCATCTGTCATAGCCGTTGGCTTCTTTGTTTTTCTGCTCAATTGTAGGTACAGATCTTTCTAATGTAGATAATCTTCCATCTGCATCTTCCATAGCGAGAAGTTTTGGCCATTAAATTTCTCGACCCTAAAGTTACCATCTTTCGCCATTGCTCCCACTCAAATGAGGAATCCTTCTTTCCTGCGAGTTTATCAGCCAAATAGACCTTCGACTCTGATACCAGTTGTTATAAAATTATATATTACGGAGCAATGGAACACATAAAATATTGCAGAAATATAAACACAGAAAACTCATAAAACAAGAGAGACATAGATATACATGGTTCACCAAGTTTGGGCTACGTCCACCCCGAACAACCAGTCCTTCCTTTCTATTATCCAGCAAAATGAAGAGACACAACCTACAGCAGATCCGTTGTAATATCCTCTGTTTTCTCTCACAGTCTCACCTCCCTGTTTCTCGCTCACGGAATACACATCTATATCTCAGCCTCAAATACAATGCCCTCATACAAAGAGAGGGTTTTCCTTCTAGGGCAAAAAACACTAAACTAAACGTAAGTTCTACCGTCAGATCATCTGCCTAATGAAAGGCCCAGATTGACTAGAAATTACTATACTTTTATAAGGCAATTTTACATCTGTTTTTAGCTTCGGGGGCGCTGCCCCCGAGCCCCCGCCAGGGGACAGCTAGCCCCCGGACCCCCCAGTTGGGGGGGATCAGCCCCCCCGGATCCCCGTGGGGGGCCCGCACCCCCCGCGTTGAGGGGTGTACAAATTTCTTGGGGTATACATCCAGCTGAAACAAAGACTTCTGAACAATCATGCTCCACACACAACAACTTGGTGAATAAGTGTGGTCCGAGTAAAGAATTGCATGCATATTCTTAATTAGTGTAGTTGGCTACACTGTCGAGAATAGCAACAAGAAATGCTAAAAATAGCATTCCGAATATTCCAATTTTAATTTTTCCTTGAATTAAAATTAAAATTTAGTCTCACCAGCTGCTTGAAAAATAACTAATTAATTCATCTTGAGTTAATTAGTTGGAGAAATTCAAGATATAAGTCTTTGTGAAGTCATGCAATAGTTATCCCTTAAATTGAGGAGATTATCCCTTGATTAAGGAGATAAGGATGAGTTGTATTTGAGTTGTAATTAGTTAGCTCAGCTAATTGAGTTATGTCCAACTAAATTAGTTCCAAACAGTTTGAGGAACTAATTGTGAGTTCAGTCAGTTAATGCATGGATGCATCAAACTAGTGTACTCCAGATAACTGAAGATTCTCTCATAAATAACTCATGCATGTCTATTCAGAGAAAGACCCAGTTGAGCTTAAAGGTAGGGACATTGTACTATTAGTTGCATGAGTTTTCCTACAAAGGAAACTCATCCATGCAGTCAAGGTAAGGTTCCTTGAGGATTGCGCAGTTTTACAGGGTGTGAAATCAATGTGAGTGATCAGTGTTACACTTGGTAACATTAGGATCACCCAAGAGAAACAACAGAAGGAAATAGGAGGCTTGGAGGGCTAAGGAGAATGTTTGTGAGAAGCCTTGTTTGCCTGTGAGCATCCAAGAGGATTGTACTGAGAGCTGGCTAGCTGTGAGAGCTAAGGCTTTGTGTAATTATGAGATATTTCCACCTTGTATGATAATATAGATAGTGGGGTTTTTCGCTGAGTCTTTCCCCTGAGTATTTTCTATGTTTCATGTGCATTGATTCTTCTTCTTATGTTTATATGTGTTCAGCTTTGATTCAGTTTGATCTTTAAGTTTCTGCAAGTTTGATAGTAGAAGTAGATTATAGTATTTTTCTTTGGTATATTGCATCATCGAGCTAATCTATAGTCAGATTTTCTACATAGATCTCAGAGTAGATTTGGAGAGAATTTGTAGGAAATTCTACATGGTATCAGAGCAAAGGTTATCAAAGCTGTGAATAGTATACAGAGAAGAGAATTCGAAGTTTGAAGTTCAGGATTGAAGGTACAAATCGAATTCATCTCATACTTCAGGTTGGTCAATGGCATTCTATGGCTTGAGACTCAAGTATGCCTTGGATGGCAGCTCGAATTACATAGTATGGAAAGATCGCATGGAAGCTGTATTAGAAGACAATGGTTTGAAGGATTTCATTGATTAAGAAATCCCCAAGACAGTTGCAGATAATGCACAATAATTGGCTGAATGAAAGAAGTGTGTGGCGAGGGCGAGATGGATCATCCTAGAGGGAGTTCGAGACCATACTGTCTCAAGTCTCCAAGGAAAGGATACTCCATATTCAATGTGGTAGACATTGAAGGACCTCTACTAGAACAGTAGCGAACAGAGGAAATTGGCACTCAAGGATAAGCTTCGAAGAATCAAGATGGAGGATGAAAATACTATTTCCACATATCTGAACAAGCTCACCACCTGTAGAGATGAGCTTGGAAGTGTCGGAATAACTACTACCGATGATGATATGGTAAGCCTCGCTCTCCTTGGCATTCCAAAGACTTGGCATAGCTACCAAGACTCTGTGAATGGAAGGGAGAAACTATCGGATTGGGAACGAATATGGTCGGATCTCATGCAAGAGGATATCAGGAGGAGCACACAAGATGGTTCTTCATCCAAGGAGGCTCAAGAAAATCTGTCCTTAACAAGTAAGGCAAGGAAAGGGAAGGAGAAGGATTCTCATTCCAAATCAAATTCTTCTCATGGAGGGAAGAAGGTTGACAAATCTAAAGTGAGATGCTTTAATTGTGACGAGATGGGTCATTATGCGACTAATTTCCCATCGAAGAAGTCCAAGAAGGAATCCTCGAAAGGATCTAAAGGTGAGGCACGGTTTGAGATGGACTTCACCCTCATCGCATGCATGGTGTCATCGATGATGTTTAGTGGTTGGTTTCTTGACAGTGGAGCCTCATTCCACATGACTGGCGATAAAAGTTATTCAATACCTTGGAGGAGAAAGACCTCAAGATGCGCATAGAGATGGGTGACGATGAAAGGTATAATGTTTCAGTAGTGGGCATGGTTGCTTTTCAGAGGGAGCATGGAGCTCTTATCACCTTGACTGATGTGAAGTATGTGCCTGGACTGAAGAAGAATTTGGTATTGATTGCAATGTTGGAGGACAAAGGCTACGATGTTGTCTTCAGTAAGGGAAAGGTTTTCCTTAGACACATCACCACGGGACAGGTGAAACAGATCGGTTCACGAGTTCAAAACCTATATGCTCTTGAGGTTCAAGATGCATGCAAAGCCTTGAGGAGCAAGGCCAATGTTAGAGACTTGGTGGTTGAGAGGGAGAGTAAATTACCTCTCAACATGCAGTCCCAGAAGAAATCTCAGACAATTGTGGAGGAGCCTAAATTGGAGATGCTGAGAGGAGACCGAGTGGAGGCATCCACTCATGCAAAGACCTCCAGTAGGGGGAAATTTCGAGCCAAGTCAGCAGAGGGATCACATGCAACCATACCTCTAGGTGTGAGGTGGGGTGATGTGAAGTGATAGTCCCAAGAAGGTTGAAATTGGGCAGGGTTCATTGAGAGGTTTTATCTCATGGATCATACCATGCTACAGGAGCCCAAAGTACATAGTAGTGGGAGGAATTAGAAGGATTGATGCAGTTAGAGACCAAAGTGACAGAGGCTAGAGCAGTCAGATACTAAAGAGTGCAGAGAAGGGTTGACAACAGTGCAGAAAGGCAGATTCAACAGAAGGGTAGAGTTTTCAGTTGACAGAGGCAATAGCAATCAGAGACTTTGATGACAGATGCATCATATTGATTCAGGTTGGATATTTTTTGTTTCTGGAGTTGTTGGAGCAACAACACTAGGGAGAAGTGTTGCATGCAGAACATTCCAAAGGTTCAGGATCGGGATCGAGTTGAATTCCTTTCTTGTTGAGAGGGAGTGTTGAGAATAGGAACAAGAAATGCTAAAAATATAAATGCTAAAAATAACATTCAAAATATTCCAATTTTAAATTTTCCTTGAATTAAAATTCGAATTTAGTCTCACCAGTTGCTTGAAAAATAATTAATTAATTCATCTTGAGTTAATTAGTTGGAGAAATTCAAGCTAGAAGTCTTTTTGAAGTCATGCAACAGTTGTCCCTTAAATTAAGGAGATTATCCCTTGATTAATGAGATAAGGATGAGTTGTATTTGAGTTGTAATTAGTTAGCTCAGTTAATTGAGTTATGTCCAGTTAAATTAATTCCAAACAGTTTGAAGAACTAATTGTGAGTTCAGTCAGTTAATGCATGCATGCATCAAACTAGTGTACTCCAAATAACTAAAGATTCTCTCATAAATAACTCATGCATGTCTATTTAGAGAAAGACCTAGTTAGGATTAAAGACAGGGACATTGTGCTATCAGTTGCATGAGTTTTCGTATAAAGGAAACTCATCCATGCAGTCAAGGGTGTGAGATCAGTGTGAGTGATTAGTGTTACACTTGGTAACAGTAGGATCACCCAGGAGAAACAACGCAAGGAAATA
This sequence comes from Pinus tabuliformis, assembly GCA_031772625.1. Taxonomy (NCBI): domain Eukaryota; kingdom Viridiplantae; phylum Streptophyta; class Pinopsida; order Pinales; family Pinaceae; genus Pinus; species Pinus tabuliformis. The sequence goes on along the minus strand of CM062808.1, from coordinate 676,354,080 downwards.
GGAGGCTTGGAGGGCTAAGGAGAATGTTTGTGAGAAGCCTTGTTTGCCTATGAGCATCCAGGAGGATTGTACTAAGAGCTGGCTAGCTGTGAGAGCTAAGGCTTTGTGTAATTCTGAGATATTTCCACCTTGTATGATAATACAGATAGTAGGGTTTTTAGCTGAGGCTTTCCCTTGAGTATTTTCTATGTTTCATGTGCATTGATTCTTATTCTTATGGTTATATGCATTCAGCTCTGATTCAGCTCGATCTCTAAGCTTCCACAAGTTTGATAGTAGAAGTAGATTATAGTATTTTGCTTTGGTATATTGCATTATCAAGTTAATATACAGTCAAATTTTCTACATAGATCTCAGAGGTAGATTTGTAGAGAATTTGCAGATTCTTAATTAGTGCAGTTGGCTACAGGTACTAAGAAGCAAGTGCATCATTGGGTAAGAGCTTGTGCATTTGATTTGAATGTTATGCCTAGTGCATCACATCTAAATTTGCTATCGTTGGGATCATACAGTATGTTGTTTGGGCATGGACTGGTTGTATCTTCATAGAACCAAGGTAGATTGTTATGGCAAATCCATTGAGTGTGTTGATGATAATGGGAAACCAAGAGTCTTGTAGGGTAAGAAGAAAGCGACATTAGTTAGGATGGTGACAGCTATGCAAGCAAAGCATAGCCGCAGGAAGGGGTGTATGTTAATTGCAGCACACATTTCTAGTGATAAGGGTAAGGAGGTTGAGGATGAAAATGTGGTGAACATGTACCCAATTTTGTAGTAGTTTTAGGATGTATTTCCTGAGGACATCACAAAGTTTCCACCTCATAGCAAGGTAGAGTTTTCTATTGAGTTAGTACCAGGGGCAACTCCAACATCAAAAGAACCTTATAAGATGAGCACACCTGAGTTGGTTGAGTTAAAGTTGCAGTTGAAGGAAATGTTTATACAAGGGATACATTAGGCCAAGCGTATCACCATGGGGATCACTAGTATTGTTTTTGAGGAAGAAATATGGTACCCTTAGATTATGCATTGATTATAGGCAGTTGAACAAAGTGACTATCAAGAATAAGTACCCTTTGCCGAGAATTGGTGAGTTGTTCGATCAAATGAAGGGAGCAATAGTGTTCTCGAAGATTGACTTGAGATTCGGATAAAATCAGGTACGCATCAAAGAGGAGGACATTTACAAGACTACGTTCAGGACCAGGTACAGGCATTATGAGTTTGTTGCTGTTCCATTTGGCTTAACTAATGCTCCAGCTACATTCATGTGCTTGATGAATAGTTTGTTGCATCTGTATTTGGATAATTTTGTTATTGTGTTCATTGATGATTTACTGGTATGTTCTAAAAATGAGGAAGAACATGTCGATAATTTACTAGTTGTGTTGAGGTTGTTAAGAGAGCATCAGTTGTATGCTAAGGTCAGAAAGTGTAATTTATTTCAGACTAAGGTACATTACTTGGGGCATGTTGTCTCCAAGAAGGGAATTGCAGTAGATCTAGAGAAGATAAGGTCCATCATGGAGTGGGTAGCTCCTAAGAGTGTGGATGAGGTGAGATATTTCATGGGTCTGGCAGGATATTATATGAGGTTCATCAGGAACTTCTCGCAGATTTCTTATGTTATCAAGTCATTGCAAAGCAAAGGTATTAAGTTTGAATGGAAAGAGGAGTGTGAGGCTAGCTTTGAGGAGATTAAGAAGTTGTTGACACATGCACCAGTGCTATAGATTGTAGATTTGGACAAAGAGTTTGTAATATGCACAGATGCTTGCAAGAGGGGACTTGGTGGAGTCCTTATGTAGGATGGACAAGTGGTATGCTATGAATCTCAGAAACTAAACGAGCATGAGAATAAATACCCGACACATGATCTTGACTTAGCAGTGATCATACATGCATTGAAGATGTGGAGACACTATATTCTTGGCAGGAGGTTTGTACTTATGAGTGATCACATTGGAATGCGGTATTTGTTTGACCAGCTGAATCTGAATGCCAGGCAGGCTAAATGGTCGGCCACGATCAACGAGTTTGATTTCAAGATCAGGTACATAAAAGCGAAAGAGAACAAGGTGGTAGATGCTCTCAATAGACGGGTATAGGTACATCACTTGGCAGTTATGAGATCCTATGGGACTGACTTTGTATAGGTTGAAGTAGGGTGTTGGTACAGGTACAGGTGCAGGTACATGTATAGGTGCACGTACAGGTATAGGTACAGGTGCATGTCCACAGGGTATGGATTGGTCAGGTTACGAGATAAGATATATGTACCGAATAAGAGTGAGCTCAAAAAGGTGATCTTGATGGAGTTTTATGCAAAGCCTTATTCGGGTCATCCACGCTATCAGAAGACACTGACGGTGGTGAAGATATTTTACTACTGGCCAAATTTGAAGAGGGATGTAGCAGAGTTTGTGGTGATGTGTTTCACCTGTTAACGAGTGAAAGTAGAGTGTAAGCACCTGATGCAGGAGCATTCAACTCAGAGGAATCATTGTATTTTAGTGGACATAGGGGGGTCTTGCGTTTTAAGGAAGTTGGTTTACTAAGTGTTGAATTAATGTAATTACTTAGGTTTTGAGTGATTTTTATGAAAGTAGGAATTAATTAAGTATTGTGAGGCATATTTTAAATGTTCTTGAATGAAGGGGAACATGAGAGAATCATGATAGTTGAGAGTTCATAGGAATTGATAGCTTTGGAAATTAATTGTAGATCTTGAATTAGGAACTAGTTCATGATTTATAGGATTGAGAGCATTCTTAGGTTTTAGTTCAAATTATTAAGGATCTGAACCAGAAATTGGTTATAGAATCCTTTTGTATAAATGTAAGTCTAAAAGGCATAAAAAGAGTTAGTCAAGTTAGATAGTTAGCTAGTTAGCTAGTTAGAGGTTGTGAGTTAGAGGTTGACTATAAGCCTACGGGCAGGTAGGAAAATAGAGGCCACTGATTAGAATATCAGGCCAGAGAGAGAGAGAGACTCGTATGTAAATATTTATTTATCAATACAGAGAATTCGATTTTGAATTGTGTGGTGTGTATTGATTAGTGGAGTTATGAATTGTGTGTGAACTAGAAATTTCTGCATAGTATATGTATGCAGGTGGAGTTCGGGTGGAACACAGAGAAGAAGGGGAGTATGTAGGATCAGGGTTTGATCGATGAATCTAATCAAAGGATCCAAGTGAATTTCAAGGATGACAATGAATAAGAGTACTCGGAGTTAAACTTAGGAGGGAGTTGTGTTGTAGAACAACCAAAAACCAGAACCCTGGAAGAAACCCGAAACCACAGAAGAACACTGAAGAAATGGCATAAAACTGAAGTAAAGGGAAGGATGAAGAAGTGAGGTGTCAATACAAAGGAACCATCAGATCGTTTAGATCGACGGATGTTAATGGCGGAAGAAGAATGGCGAGGAATAGATCTAGATTGTTAGATCAACAGTGATCAGGAACTACAGGGGTAGGAGAGTATGGATTGCCTTGATTGTGGCTGAAGTCCTGCACTCACTCCTAGCCGTCGATCTCATTTTCAAACTCTTATGTCACAGTAAACTGTGGGGGTAGAGCCATTTTTAATCTGTGTGCTAGATGAAGTCCCACAAGCCGTAGATTTGATGGAATCTTATATCCAACAGATAACGGGTCATAAAGTGATCGAACTTTAAGTTCAAAATCGGACCTGAAATTTTATACATCAAGGATTTATATTCCTTATTGGCTCCGTAAGGGCGGTTAAAAATCATGCAAGATTCCATCTGATATCGCTATAGACCATTGGATCAAGTGTGCCTTGATCAAATGGTGGAGGATCGCCGATTAGTTTCGCATCACAATATTTCATGAGTGAATGAACCTTGGCCTTAAGAAAATGCGATTTGCAATGTGCAATGCCTAGAGGACTTGTAAAGCTTCGTTGATCGGGCGTAACATCAACTGTCGGATTGGGTAGAAGATCAATGATGGAGATTGAAGTCGATAAATCTTGGGAAAGAGTGGACTCGAGAAGTTTATGTATGTGAGTTTAAGTTTGTTTGAGTTCTAGAGGATGAATGGAAATCGCGCAACAGCCGTTGATCGGAGGAAGTGAAATCAATGGAGGAAGATTAAATGTGACAAAGGTGAGCTCAGAAAATGTGCAAGGTCATGGAATGGCAGAAAGGTAAGGTTTAAAGTAGTTTAAATGTAATATTTCTATTATACTAGAGTTATAATAGAAATAGCGGAGTCAAAAGGTTAATGAAGGTTTAGACTATGGATAGTCAAATATAATGTTTCTGCATAAAACTTAATTAAGAACATTAATCCTTGGTTTAAGAAGGCTTTTACCATGTATGAGGGTGATTAAGGCCTAGGACCAGTGACATGCAATTTTATTTGCATAATGTGGGTATTGTCGGCTTATGTTGGCATCCTTTGGTATCAGAGCAGCATAAAGAAATTCTGTGTGAAAATTTCTTTGAAAAAAAATTAGAACAGAGTTATGTTTTAAGATGTGTATGCAGGCAAGAGGATATCATATTCTAATTTGACAAACAGTAGGCACACAGAGATAATGTGCAACAGAATTTACAGATGCAAGAAATAGAGAAAAATCCATTCAAAGTGCAGGAGAATGGTAGAACAAGATCATGCACAGATCTTGAAGGTAGTAGCATAAGAAGGTGAGAAGATTGTAGCAACCTAGAGCAAGGAGTGCTCAATTGGTTCCAGAGGAAAGAACCAGAGAAATGCTGATAGACTGAGCTCAGAGGAGAAAAGTTTAGTGAGGCATATGTAGCAAGAAGGAGACTTGTTACTACAGAGGTATTGTTGTAGCTCACAAAGTCAATGTCACAGAGGATGTGGGTAGAATTTCTAAGGGATAGAAGACGCTGGTAAAAGTTTCTAAATGAAAGCAGAATGTGGCAAACCTTGAGGAATTCCAACAGAGGTTGGATAAAGAGGACAATTGTGTTCTTAAAAGGTGCAAATGAGTTCAAGCCTGGAAGGAGCAGAGAGAAGTGCTCAAAGAGGTTCTAGAGATAGAGAACCAAGTGCTTTCCAAAAGACCAAGTATAGAGGAAAGCTTGGTGAGGTAAGTGGCAGCAGGGAGGACTTGCTATTGAAGAGGCTTTAATGCAGCTCATGGTGAGTGAGTGAACAACTCATAGAGATGGAGAAGAAGATGACTACTAATAGTCATAGTAGAGGTTTTGAGGAAGACCACAATAGAAGAAAAGTGAAGAAAGAGAATGCCAAGGAAAATGGCAAGAGGATGAGTCAAGAGGAAATTGACAAAGAGATTGCTGAGATGAAAGAAAAATTCAATTTATTGAGTATGATACTTGAGGAAAGACAATGACTAGGTTGGGTATTGAAGAAAAATCCAGTGAAGTGGCATAAGTTACAGAGAAGGCTACAGTAGAAGCAAGTGAAGAGCGTAGTGGAAGAACTTAGAGAAGCTAAGTTGGAAATGGAAGTGTCCATTTGTGAAGCAGAACAGGGTGAAGTTCTGGGTGAAGATGAAGACTTGAAAACTAAAACTTTAGGTGAGACCAAAGGGTCACATGATTTTAAATATAATAATTTTGTATGTTTGCAGGTGAAACATGTGAAGAAGGACAATTTGTTGATATTGTCGTAAAGGAGGAAGAAGACAGGCATAATCTAAATTATGTTCTAAAAGAAGAAGTAGATAAGGATATCAAGAAATCAAGTGAAGGACTTGATGAGATTGAAGAGAAGACTATTGAAATATTTTTGAGTCATGTAAAGAACTTGGAACAACATGAGGACTTGGTGATTGGATCATCAAATGAGATCATGAGGTCTTTTGGTTTTACAACTGATAAGTTGTGTGTGAATGCAGGTTTTGTAGAAGAAAAACCATCTTATGGAACTGTCTTGAATGAAACTGAAAGTTGCTAAGTAAAGTATGATGATGATTGTGTTTCAAATGAAGATCAAGTTGAGTTATTACAGCAGAAGGAGTTCATAAATTCCTTGCTTAGTGGAGGAAATATCTTCAGTAGAGATGAGACAGCTATGTCTTATGATAGGAAATTTGCTATTGGTAGGAACAATGAGGAATTGATTTTCTTAAATGGCCAAAGGGAGAGCGATGTACAAACATCTAAAACTATCACAAAGATGGAGGATCATAATTTTATTCTAATCAAGAATGAAGAAATAATATTAACTAGAAGTTATACTTGTGACAAAGAAGAAGATAGTGAGGATTGTACAGAGCTTTTAGGAGAAATTCCAAGTGAGATAGCAAATTTATGGCATGAGTTAAGTATTTTGGAGAAAAGGCTAGAAAACCAAAAAGTAAGTGTTCAAGTTGTAAAATCAGAATTGAATGAGAATGAAGAAGTTCACTACAGTGGACAAGGATAGGAAGATATCATTGAAACATATGGTGTGGAGGAGAGAATAGCTAACAGTCTCGTGAATTCTGTTGAGAATTCAAAACAACATACTGATATGCTGATAGAAGAGGAAGAATTAGAGCAGCAAGATGAATTGTTTCCAAAGGAAGAAAAGGCACAAAAGCCTTATGATTTTTATTTTAACAATTGTTCTATGTTTACAGGTTTTGTTGCAGACAAGGAGTAGAAATTAGATGTTGCATAGGAAGATATCTTCAAGGACATTCAGGAAGCTTGGGTGGAAGCAATATCTACAATAGTAATATCAAGAGTAATAGAAGAAGCTGAAGTAGAAAAGGCTGAGGAAAGTAATCAACAGTTTGAGTATGAATGGAAAGTGTGCAGTGAGATGCAGAATGTGAAGGTGCCAAAGTTAGTGGACAACAACAACGACTTGAAGCAGAGAGAAAGAGATAGCAGTAAATGGCAGAGTATGGACGAGCCCAAGGATGTGATGGGAATGGATATTGAAGAACTATGGCAGTTGATCATGAAACAATTTAGGATGAGGAAAATGATAGCAGGAAGGATGATCAATTAGAACTTGAACTTGATTGACAAAGAGAGGAAAATGAATCAGAAGACAACAAATATACAGCAGCAACAAAGGCACAGAGCATTCAGACAACTACAAACTAAAGTTTGGGACCCTAGAGGTTTTCTATCAACATATGAAGGCACATGCTTAGGAGATCATGAATATTTTCTACTTTGGGAGTCTGATGCAGGAGCATTTAGCTCAGAGGAATCATTGTATTTTAGTATACATAGGGGGGTCTTGTGTTTGAAGGAAGTTGGTTTCCTAAGTGTTGAATTAATGTAATTACTTAGGTTTTGAGTGGTTTTTATGAAAATATGAATTAATTAAGTCTGTCGAGGCATATTGTAAATGTTCTCAAATGAAGGGGAACATGAGAGAATCATGATAGTTGAGAGTTCATAGGAATTGATAGCTTTGGAAATTAATTGTAGATCTTGAATTAGGAATTAGTTCATGATTTATAGGATTGAGAGGATTCTTAGGTTTTAGTTGAAATTATTAAGGATATGAACTAGAAATTGGTTATAGACTCCTTTTGTATAAATGTAAGTCTAAAAGGCATAAAAAGAGTTAGTCAAGTTAGATAGTTAGCTGGTTAGCTAGTTAGAGGTTGTGAGTTAGAGGTTTGATTGTAAGCCTACGGGAAGGTAGGAAAACAGAGGCCACTGATTAGAATATCAGGCCAGAGAGAGAGAGAATTGTATGTAGATATTTATTTATCAATACAGAGAATTTGATTCTGAATTGTGTGGTGTGTATTGATTAGTGGAGTTCTAAATTGTGTGTCAACTAGAAATTTCTAGATAGTATATGTATACAGGTGGAGTTCGGGAAAAATACAGAGAAGAAGGGGAGTATGTAGGATCAGGGTTTGATCTAGGAATTCGATCAAAGGATCCAAGTGAAGTTCAAGGATGACATTGAATAAGAGTACACGGAGTTAAGCTCAGGAGGGGGTTGTGTTGGAAAACAACCAAAAACCAAAACCTTGGAAGAAATCCAAAACCATAGAAGAACACTGAAGAAACTGCATAAAACCTAAGTAAAGGGAAGGACAAAGAAGTGAGGTGTCAATAATATGGGGGTAGGAGAGTATGGATTTCCTTGATCGTCGCTGAAGTCCCGCACTCACTTCTAGCCATCAATCTCATTTTCAAACTCTTACGTCATAGTCAACTGCGTGGGTAGAGCAGTTTTTAATTCATGTGGTAGATGAAGTCCCGCAAGCTGTAGATTTGATGGCCTCTTATATCCAACGAATATCAGGTCATAAAGTGATCGAAATTTAAGTTAAAAATCGAACTTGAACTTTTATACATCAAGGATTTATATTCCTTATCGGCTCCGTAAGGGAGGTTAAACGTCGCACAAGATTTCGTCCGATATTGATGTAAAATGTTGGATGAAGTGTGCCTTGATCAAATGGTGGAGGATCATCGATTAGTTTCACATCGCAATATTTCATGAGTGAATGAACCTTGGCCTTAAGAAAATGTGATTTGCGATGTGCGATGCTTAGAGGATTTGTAAAGCTTTGTTGATCGAGTGTAACATCAACTGTCAGATTAGGTAGAAGATCAACGAAGGAGATTGAAGCCGATAAAGCTTGGGAAAGAGCGGACCCGAGAAGTTTATGGATGTGAGTTTAAGTTTGTTTGAGTTCCAGAGGATGAATGGAAATCGCGTAGCAGCCATTGATCTGAGGAAGTGAAATCAACGGAGGAAGATTGAATGCGACAAAGGTGAGCTTGGAAAATGTGCAAGGTTGTGGAATGGTGGAAAGGTAAGGTTTAAAGCAGTTTATGTAATATTTCTATTATTCTAGAGTTATAATAGAAATAGTGGAGTCAAAAGGTTAATGAAGGTTTAGACTATGGACAATCAAATATAAAGTTTCCGCATAAAACTTAATTAAGAACATTAAACCTTGGTTTAAAAAGGTTTTCACCATGTATGAGGGTGATTAAGGCCTGGGACCAATGACATGAAATTTTATTTGCATAATGTGGGTATTGTCAGCTTAGGCTGGCATTAGCACCCATGTGGACTGCTACAGCTGATTGTGATTCCAGAATGGAAATGGGATGTTATTTCCATGGATTTCATCACAAGGTTTCTTAACACAATGAAGCAACATGATTCCATCATGGTCATTGTGGACAGGTTAACAAAGGTTGCACACTTCATTCCAATGAAGTCTACATTCTCATCTAGTGATGTGGCATAGGTATTCATCAGAGATGTGGTTAGATTGCATGGTGTTCCAAAGAAGATTGTGTCAGACAAGGATGCGAAGTTCACTTCGAAGTTTTGGAAGGAGTTATTTTAAGGTTTGGAAATAGAGTTGGCCTTCAACACAAATTATCATCTGCAAATAGATGGACAGACAGAGAGGGTCAATAGGATATTGGAGGACATGTTGATGATGTATGTTATGCATCATAAATGGAAATGGGAAGAGTATCTTCCTTTGGTAGAGTTCACATACAAAAACGGTTATTAAGAGTCATTGAGGATGAGTCCTTTTGAGGCATTGCATGGGCGGAGTTGTAAAACTCCTATCAGTTGGAGTGATCTGGTTAGCAGGGTATTGATTGGACCATATATGTTGGCAGACATGGAACAGGAAATCGAGGTGATGAAGAAGAATCTAAAGGCAACACAAGATAGGTAGAAGATTTATGCATATAGCAACAGGTTGTTCAAATAGTTCCAGATCAGGGAATAGGTGTACTTGTGCATCAAACCGAAGAAGAGCTCCTTGCAGATTAGATCATGTGGCAAGATGGCACCATGGTTTTGTGAACCCTTCAGTATCATTGAGAGGATTGGGCCAGTAGCCTATTGACTTGCACTGGCTCCGATAGTGAAAGTCCATGATGTTTTCCATGTATATTTTCTTAAGAAGTATGTTAAGGATGTTGATAATGTGATTTATTGGTCTGTATTGTAGGTGGAATTAGATGGAGAATTCCAATCAGATCCTCAGTGTATATTGTAGAAAAATATGGTCATGCTTTGCGACTGAGAAATTGAGCAAGTTAGAGTGCAATGGAAGCACTTTTGGCTTGATGAAGCTACATGGGAGATGACGGATCACATGTAGGCTATGTATCCTTCCTTGTTTTCCGGTTGAGGCAAAACAACTTCGATATGGTGGTTTGGTATATGATTTGATATGGTGGTTTTGGTATATGATTTGATATGGTGGTTTGGTATATGATTTGATATGGTGTTTTGCTATATGATTTGATATGGTGGTTTGGCATATGCTTTGACATGGTGTTTTGGTATATGGTTTGATATGGTGTTTAGGTATATACTTAGATATGGTGTTTGGTATATGTTTTAATATATATTTTTGGCATATATTTTTGGTGATGTTGCTATATCTACATATGTATGTGGATGTAAATACCACCATGAGCTATGTTATAAAGCTCCACTATGTGATATGGGTGTCATGTCGTTATGATTATGTTGTCATGTTACTATGATATCATGTGGTTATGTTATCATGATGTTATGATGTCATGTGGGTTGACACTCAGCAAGATGATCATTGTAAATATTGCTTCGAGGCTCGAGCTATGTTATAAAGCTCCATGAGCATTATGTCTTCTTACAATAGGTTGTTGAGGTATATGTGTGATTGAACACTGAGGATGGTGTCCTCCAAGGGGGAGGGTTCTGTAACAACCCTGGTGAAAATTCCATGTAATGAAAGTTAAAAACAATAACCACAGTTGATGGGACACTTGTTCCTAGCTGAATGTTGGGCAAGATATCCTAGGGGTGTTCAATTGGTTTTTTATGGCTAAGGAAATTGGCAAATGCATTGGCTAAGGCTTTGGAAAGGAAAAATGGCATTTTTGGCACAATTATTTATGAAAATAATGGAAATTAGGAGAAAAAGGAGGTGAAAGGTCACATGTTGCATGTGAGGAGGAAATTGAAGGAAATAATGGAAAATGAAGAAAATAGAGGCCTCATTAACAAAAAGGCTTTTGCGGATCAGTTGGTAACCTTTTGCCAGTTTAGCTTTAGAGCTCTCCCATTGTTCTCTCTCTCATAATCTTGGACATTTAGAGTTTTCTTGGAGCACTTTGGCATTGGAGAAAGAAAGGAAAAGAAGGCAAGAGGAAGCAAAGATCAAGCAGGTAAAGGCAGGATCAAGTAGCTGCAGCAGGCTTCATTGTAGGTATCAACTTGCATGTGTAATTTCCTTGCTATATTTGGCATGAATGGGATTGCATGTGGTTATTTTCTATCATGGCATGGGTTTTTCCAGGTGTGAAAGTGTTCTTCGACCTATCCTTGTCATTTCCTGATAGCTTTGATGAGATGGGTTCTCACATTTGGTTAATGTGGGATGACTGGATTGGATTCGAAGCTAAGTGGGATCGATCTTTGAATTGACAAACACATGGCCTAGTGGTACTTGAACTAGATAGTGGATCACGGTAAAGCCACTGGCCTAGTAACCCGTTAACTAGACTGTGGGTTGTGGTAAATCCAAATTGTGTTCCTCGATGGGGCTAGGAATCCTTGTTGGTGAATGGTATGATATACTATAAAGCCAAGGGGTATATTTTCTCTCCAGTGGGCCTAGTAATCCATGGACGGGATGTACAATAAAACTAGGAGAGTATGTCTTGGTGTAAGGCCTAGTGATCCCTGGATTAGACTATGGATTGCGGTAAAGCCTAAGAGACTAGTAGGCATTCAAATTCCTCACAGTGTAGGTAGAGAACATTGGTGACATCCATTCTATTGGTGTTTTTTTTGCGTGTTCTATGAGTCCTGCATTCATGTGTAGAATATGGCACGAGGGAGATTGGTTGAAGAGAGACTTGGCTCAGCCAATCTATGGTCGGGTGGAACGTCGTAGTCCCATCTCCGGTTGGTTTATTGCATTACTTAATGAGAAATTAATTCCCTTGATTTTCATGTGTAAATGTACGAATGTATATATGGATTTTATGGCTAATATGTTTATGATATTTCTGTCCCTATTATGTTGGTTATATGTATGTTTTATGACAACATCTATGTATGGATCTCAACATGATTTTACTTGTATATGAATGGATAATGTGTCTATGACCTAATAGATGATAATGCATCAAAATACATGAGGGAACAATGGTTCATAGCGATTCTCAGATAAGTATGAGATCCCTACACTTAATTCTTTTGTTTACACCTACATGTTACATGTTGAAGATAGGTTTGACAAAATGCCTGTAATGGCTAGTAGGGGTCTGGTTAAGGTCTTGTTCAACTTATTTCTTTTGCATCATTGTTTCCCTATACTTTTACTGGTTTCAAGTTATCACCCCATTCTAGGCAGTGACCTAGGCTCTGGGCCTAAAAATGTGGCTTAAATCTCGGGGTCGCTGGCATAGAAATGTAAATTTTGGTCTTTGGTTGCTGGCAGGCAAGCCTGTGAGAGTGACTTTGGGTTTTTGGTCACTCCCTTGCCTATAACATGAGAGGGATTGAGGCATAATATGTCCAAAAAATCAATGGGACCTAGGGATAGGCTGTCTGAGTGGCTGAAATGTGTCCTAAGGATTATGAAGCTAATGTTGGATGATTGTGTGTTATGTTTCTGTTGATTCCACTTCCTTAAGGTCACATAGGAGGTCAAATCCAATCATAGTATCCTCTCATCTCAAGTTTACCCTGGTTGGTGTTAGCACCTAAATCTGACTTAGGCTGAAGGAAGGCAAAATTCAGGGTAACCACAAACCACGCTCAGTCTGGTAGCTAGCCCTACCAGAACAGGAGAGGGCTCTCTCCGAGTCACACTCAGCGAATAAGTAAACAGAATGGTCTGAGATGACTAACAGTGAAATATTAATCTTAGTCTAGTAAGTAAATATGGATACAAGAAGCAATTTTTTATGAATGACTGAGTTTCTGGGATGGTATGGGACCAACAGACAGCAATGAGCAGAGAATTTAATACAAAGGCACAGATTACTTCGTGAGGCAAGACAAGCGGAAAGTCTAGCAATTTAGTTTGAAATAACGCGGAATGGAGGAATTTCTTAGGAGGGTGAAAAGGGCATAAGTACATGAATCCTTTTCAACAGAAGAAGAACACTAAACATGAAATTTTCCCACAGGCAGAGCAATAAAAATGAATTCTACCTTATCTAACTTAGAAAATTTCACTGGAAATGAATATGAAATGAACTGTGAAACATTACGAAATGCATATGAAACATAAGATACACATTTTCTACACTCACAACCACATGAATCTCATGAAACAGAGTCGCTGCCTTTCATTAATCCTTTGTCAAAATATACAATGAAGAACTGAGTTTCTCTCCCACAGTCTCCCAGAAATTACAAGTCAAACCTTTGCAAATGGTTTGCATACAATAAATATACTATGACATGAGGAAATAGAACGACCAAGAGTTGGGGAGTTTTTCGAATCATTACAAAGTGGAAGTGGAAAGCCAACCATTAGTTACAGGTGCAGTGTTACAAAAATGACAAATGGCTTGGGTGACTGCTCGCCTTCCTTTGCCACTTGGATAGAAGCCAACCTTTAGTGGAAATACTTTAAATTTTGCCTTAGGTGCTGAAAAAAGTGTAGTGTAGATGAGCGGGCCCACTTGGAGAAAGTCGGGAGTCGAAATGTCACGAAACGGAGGTGAATTTGGCCCTTTTCTCTATATGCGCCGTGCCCAATTCTATATGCGCTGTGCCACATTGGAGGCTGTTTTGAGGCATCTACAGGAGTCCAAAATGTGCCCAAGCGTGCTTGTTGGAAACCCTGGCCTGTCTACCTTCCAACCCAAGTGGAATTTCTAAATTTAGTGCTCATTTGCCCCTCCAAATATTCATTCTCCCAAGGCTGCTTCCTGTGTGTCAAAATAGGGGCAGAGAGGTCATTTTTTGAGTGTTTTTGACCTCCTGGAGACTCAAATCATGCCCAAATTTCTTTTCCAAGCACTAGTAGTCGTGATTTTGCATGATGAATCCAAAAATTCAAACCATTTGTGATTTGGAGCTCCCAATCCTAAGTTCCGCGCCAGTGGCGCGACGCATAGGGAGAAAAACCCTATTTTGTGCCCAAAATTTTTTCATGTGACCAAAATTGCCCCAATTTTTTTGAAATTTGGGCTGGAGGTTCTCCTTGAACTGATTTTCTAGGCCACAGAGGCTTAAGCCAATATCTAAAGTTGATCTAGCTCACTTTGCCTCTTTTGCTTCTTGATTGCCTTCCTCAATTTCGCCTTCAAATTCCTGATTCGGGCCTTGCACACTTTGTTTCACGCCATGTAGTGGAAAGCCATGTGTCTCAGCAATGCATGGTCCTTTTCGGCCTTGTCTAGAAGCCTCTCTAAGTGCATGTTAACTCTCTCGAGGTTGGCCTCCCGATCCTCATTAATCTCTTGCTCCAATGACGTGAGCTCAACTCTCTTCTTTTGTGCAGCTTGGCGATGCTCACGAATGTTTTGTAGCTCCATGATCGCTTGCTGATCCTCAAGCTGTTTGTTCCTCTGCTCCAGATAATTCATGTTCCACTTATCCCTCTCCAAGTCAAGGGATAAGGCTTCGATCTCTGATTGCTACTCCTGGATGATCTCTCTAAGTTGTGCACTTGGCAGATCTATATATGTATCATCATCATGAAGGAGAACGAATTCGGTCTCTCGTTCACTTGATGGCTCACCTGAAGGCCCCTCATCCTGCATTGGCTCCTTGCCTTTGTCCTGTTCCTATGATGCTGATGGAGGAAGCGAGGCCCCTTCCACCCCGGGTGGAGATAACACTCGCTTTGCCGCTGCAAACAAACGTCTGGTGCCTTTCTGATATGTGATGAAAACCGGCACACTAGCAGTCTCATGGCGCTCATACCGACGAGAAGGTTCACCCTCATGCTTAACCTCTGATAATACCTGTGAAGTGTTGAAGAGGTCACGGGAGATGAAATCATCCCAAGTAATGCCCTGCAATCCCAGCTGATGAACCACCAAAATCTTAATAAGAGCAAAGTGATAAACACTGTTAAGTTGCTGCTGAGGGGTCTTGTGCTGCATGAAGGTGTTCATCCTCTCTATGTTCCTGCAAATGAAATATGGGATGTTCATCATCCGTACCTTGGTAAAGTGCATGAGCAACCTGATGTGATAGGCATATAGACGAGAGAACCTCCCCTCACAGCTGAAGTACTTCATGATCAACTTCATGAGTGGAGCATATTCATCTTTCAAATATCGGAATGGAAAGACTCTTGTGAGCCGCCTCAAGAAATTGGCCTTAATGTAAGGCTCATAATGCTGCCAATCAACCTTCTGTTTCTTGTGCCATGGTTCTCCAACATTTGGTATGCTGGTTGCTAATGAGACAGTTTCAGGTGTCAGTGTGAAGGTGACACCGGCCAAGATAGAGTGATCTCCATGTAGGTGAAGCACAAAAAGACAGGCCAACTCATGATGAACTCAAACATTAGCCACCCTTTGACAAAATTCAAAACATGATAGATGTTGGAAGCATGACATGGCAAGAGGGCAGGCCTGCAATTCAGTGAGGGTGGTTGGCTCATCCCTAACATGTTTGCCACTCTTGTGATGTCTCCTGGGAGCCTGTTCTTCCGAGGATGAATCACTTTGTGTCTCCATCTCATACTCTGATGAATGCTCAGATGCCATGACTGCTATGTGTACTGTACTTGGGCTGCCCTTTGATGATGGTGTGAAATTAGGTGTTGTTGTGATATCTGTTGATTTGAGGGGTTTCACAGGAAACTTGAGGCAATTTGGCACAGTTTCGAGCCTTTGTGGGTGTGCGCCGCGCCCGTTGTGTGCCCGCGCCTATAGAAATTTTGCACTGTGGGGTGGCTCTGTGTGCGCCGTGCTCTGTGTGTGCGCCGTGCCCCTCTGTGTGTGCGCCGCGCTCTGGAAAACGACTCCCACTCACTCTTAAACACGCACTTTTCTCTCCTAATCACTTTTCAACGTTTCTCTATGACCTTGATTTGCACAATGACCTTTTTTGCTTGTGGAAACCTCTATTTAAAGGTTTTGAAGTCATGGGTTTAATTTTTTCTTCTCCAAAAACCCACTTTGCTAATGTTTCATTTTGGCTTTTTTGACTGACTTAAAGCAACCCTTGAATTTCTCTTTTCCCTTTGGAATTTTAGGTCAAATGATGAAGTTTTCGGCACTCTTTGCAGGGATTGCATGACAGGGCATTTGGCCATGGAAACCATGACTGCACCTGAAGAAATCAATTGACGACTTTTTTGAAAATTTTATCACAAATGACACTGTTTGACATTTCTTCAAAACAGAGTTTTGAAGAACAGTCGAAATTTGTCCACATGACGATTAAACTCTCTGAATCATAACTTTGTAAGGGCCTCACTCTGGCCTGCATGGCTTTATTGGACATGGTTGAAGACCAAATTGATTAATCCCTAGACCTAATTATCGAAAATGACATTTGTCCATTAAAGGACCAGACCTTGACTGTCATGGACTTTAGTGATCATTGACAAAAGACCTAAGCTAGCAGGAGCCAGACATAAGGGGAGATGACTAGCATGACCTTTTCCGTCAGATTATGGCATGCTCCTAGCGAAATGTAGCTGGGTGAATGGAGTGGGACTCCTAAAAATGAAATCCATAAAGAGTTTTGATCTCTGACGGAGGATTGACCAGGTCGACTCTAACATTGGCTCCAATGGGGGATGGTAGCTCCTTGGAGGTGCCAAGAACAACAGATCTCTGGAAGAGCTAGACAGTGCCTTCGTCCATTGGGCTATGGAATCATTTTTTCGATAAACAACACAGGACTCTGACTCATTTATGAAACTAAAATGACCAAAAAATTGAATCAAACTTGACATTGAAATGACTTGAAGACTAACTTGACAAACTCAAACCAAACTGAAATAAAAATGGTATTTACAATGACAGTGGAAGAAGCGTTAATAACTCAGAAATGGTACCGCTTGAGTAGCCGACCATTGATCGGCCCTCCTAGACAATCTTCCCCGTTCATTTCCTTCAGAAGAAAGGAATTCTGACCCCGATATGTTGCGATCTTGAAAGGACCTTTCCAAAGATTCTCGAACTTACCGTGCTTACCTTTTTCCTCATTCCTTGCATCCCACTTCAGCACCACATCATCCAACTGAAATTTATCCACCTTTTCTTTTCTGTCATAAATTTTCTTGATCTTCTCCTGCAATTTGGATGTGTTCTTGAAAACTTCTTCTCTGGTCTACTGCAAGTGGACCATTTGATTCAACCTTCTCTGCATGGGATCTTCTTCACTACTGGCCTCCTGAAGAAGTTTGACTACCGGGGCAGCGAGAGAGGTAGGAAATACTGTATCAACTCCATAAACAAGCTCAAACAGTGACGCACCAATGGATTTCTTCTGACTGACCTGATCTGCCCAAAGTGCATTGACCAACCTCTTATGCCAGCTCTTCTTATTTATTTCCAGCAGCTTCTTGATGATGTTGACCAATGATTTGTTTGAAGACTCCGCCAATCCATTGCCTTGCGGATGATAGGCAGTTGAGTGACCCAAAATGATGTGATATTTATGACAAAACTCTACCATCCTTTTTTATTTGAAAGCTGTTGCATTATCAGTGATTAACTTATTCGGGCAACCAAAGCGAGACAAGATGTTATTTTCAAGGAATGAAATGATTACCGCATCAGTAGCTTGTCTGGTGGGAATTGCCTCGATCCATTTCGTGAAATAATCTGTCATTGTGAGGATCCATCTATGCTGACCGGAAGAAGCGGGATGAATTTCACCAATGAAATCCAATCCCCATTGCTAGAAAGGAGCACTCACCTCAATAGTTTTAAGTGGCAAAGGCTACAACTTCTGCTTTCCTTCAAAAATCTGACACTTATGACAGTGCTTGACCATCTTATATACATCAGCGAAAAATGTCGGCCAATAGTACCCTGCTCTCAGAATTTTATTTGTTGTTGACTTCCAAAAAAGGTGACCACCACAATCTCCTTGGTGGCAGTCCTCCATGACCTTCTTTTCTTCCTTTTCCACCAAGCAATTTAACAAAACGCCATCGGGATCTTTCCAATACAGTGCGGAATTAAGAATGCAAAACTTGGTAGCTTTCAACTTGAGTGTTCTCGCTTTGTTTCTAGTCATGTTGGGCAGTGGTGACAAATTTTTAAGCACATATATGATATCTGAATACCACGGAGAGAGAGAAAACATTTCAGATACCTGAATTGATGATGCTTCCTCATTCTCATCGGACATAGCAGCGATCAGATTTATGTCCAAGGCGTGCAAGTTTGATTCGGCCATTAACTTTGCCAATCCCTGTCCTTTAACCAGCTTTGTGGGCTTTATTTCCACATCATATTCCAGCAAGGCTACAATCCATTTGCCTCGTCTTCCTTCCGGATCGGTCTGCACTAAAACATCTTTGACAACAGCATTAGGAACATAGGCCAAAATATGAGAATGTAGAATATATACCCAGAAATCTTTCAATGCCTTCACAAGTGCAAGGGTTTGCTTCTCAATGATGTTGTATTTTAAGGCTGCATCTCTTATAGCTTCGCTGAAGAATGCAATGGGTCTTTCATGATCATCTCTTTTCTGCAATAACACAGATGCCATAGTGTGCTCCGAAGCAAATGAAAACAATATGAAATCCTGAGTGTAGTCTGGGCTGACTAGAACGGGAGCTAAAGAAAGAGCCAATTTGACTAAATTGAAAGATTTTACAGCCTCCCCCATCCACTTCACTTGGTTATCCTTCTTAAGCATGTTTGTCATCTCTCTTAGGTGCTCAGCAAGATTAGGTACAAAGCGGCGTAGAAAATTCATTTTACCATTGAAAGATTGTATCTCTTTCTTATTCCAGGGCAGATCGATTTGCTGAATTTCTTGCACACGTGCTAGGTCAATACGAACGCCATCTTTTAAGATAATGTGCCCAAGTAGTTTTCCTTCCTCCATGGCGAACAAGCTCTTTTTCGGATTCAGCGACAAGCCATATTTTCTGTACTTTTGAAAGACAGTTTTTAGATGGTACATGTGCTCTTCATTAGATTTGGAAAACACCATCAAATCGTCCAGGTACACAACCAAAAATACATCCTTCTCATTTGCAAAAGCCAAGTCCATTGCATGCTAAAATGTGGCACTCGCATTCTTTAAACCGAAAGGCATTTTAGCGTAATGAAAGGTTCCCCATGGAGTGGTGAACGCTGTTTTGTCTCGGTCATCTTCATGGACAGAAACTTGGTTATATCTGGAATAACCATCAAGTAGTGACATACGAGATGCTCCCACTACTCGCTGAAGTATATGGTCCATTTTGGGCAATGGATAATTATCTTTCAACGAAACTTTATTGAGATTTCTAAAATCAATGCATAAGCGAATCTCACCTGTCTTCTTTCGTACGGGCACCAAATTAGAGATCCAATCTGAAAATCTGATGGGAACAATGATCCCTGATTTGTACAACCTATTCATCTCCTTTTCAATAGATGGCAGAAACTTTGGATTTAGCCTTCTCAACTTCTGTTTGAATGGTTTTTGATTGGGCTTGATGGGCATAGTGTGCTGAATTATATTGGTATCATATGTCTTTAAGTCAGAATAGTCCCAAGCAAACACATCTACAAATGAAGACAACAAACTGATATATTTGTCCTTGATCTTTGGTGGCAATTCTTTAGACAGTTTTACCAATTTAGGATTAGCAGCTGTTCCGACATTGACCTCTTCCACACCCTTCTCTGTTGGCTACAATGTTGGTTTGCGGGCTACATCATCTTGATCGAAGAGTTCTTCTAAAGGTATGAAGCCTTTAGGAATAACGTTATTCTTTAGCTGCAACATGTCCAATTGATTGATCTGCATATCATCTGTACCATTACCTTTACCATCGTCATTTTCTACATCAATTGAGGTTTCTTTGAACTTACCTTTGTTTTGTAGAAAATCATCAATCTCCTCATCATCTTGGAAAACTTGCCAATATCTCTGATTGTCTGGGACAGTCGGACGATGCTTGACATGGATTTCGAATTTATTACTAGAGTTCATTGGGATCTTCAAACTACTTGCTGCCTTAGAAAGAGCATCAGCAATACTATTTTGTATACGAGGCACACATGTCAAGGTGTATTCTGAAATTTTTTTTAGGATGTCTAGGACTGCATTACGGTAAGCCCGCATCCGAGGATGCTTTGCTTGATATTCGCCTCTGACCTGCTTAATCACCAATTCGGAGTCGCCATATACTGAAATCCTCTTAGCATTCAGCTTTCTTAGAATCTTTAGGCCAACAATCAGAGCTTCATACTCAGCTTCATTGTTTGAACAATCAAAAGCCAACTTGTAAGAGCATACCCGCATGTTACTAGGCACTTTGTTCGGGGCGGAGAAAGGACTGCGTACCCAAATTCCAATTCCAACGCCATCATTTCCCACTGCTCCATCGAAATCCATGGTCCACAAACCTTCTTCCTCCTCTTGCAAGTGTTGAAAATCTGTTTGTTGTGCTTGGTCTGCTTGCTGTCCATTACTTTCAGCTGATCGCTCAACGGTGCTCTGCTGTTCTTGTCCTTCTTTCTTTAAAACTCCTCTGAAATTTTCTGTTATTTCCGGAATATCATCTGCTTCTACTAACTGACTATCGATATCATTGAAACTATCAGAATACAAAACAAAAGACTCTAAATCTGTATGTACATAATTAATCGGATGATTTATTGGTTTCTCCTTGCTTGTGATCATGTATTTCATTTTTTTTCCCAATACAATTTCCTCATTTGGCCAAACACCAGAATCGTTGCATAGGAGAAATCTAGCTGTAGTGTCCCTTTCAATTTCGCTACCCAAGACCTAGAAAGAAGCATGCCAAACCTGGGAGGAATATCTGCTACAACAACATCCATCAAAACATTCTTCATTGGGAGCTGATCTAGACTCACAACCAAGTCTTTGATTAGTCTTATACATCTTACTCTACTGGAATCAAATGAATAGAGATCATGGTATTGCCGGGTGATGTCCAGACCAAGCTTATCCATGATAGCCTTGGGCATGAGATTGTGAGAAGCTCCGGAATCGAACATGGCATTATGTAACACAAAATCATGCAACCTTAAATTGATATAAAAGGGTGGCACATCACTATCCGGAGACTCACCATTTGATGCTGGCCCAAAAATCATTTCAGGTTGATCGTCTTCGACATTCACCATGTCAGACATTGGGTCCAAATTCAACATTTTAGATACTTGGCTTCTATAACTTCTGTTCCTCATTATTTCAGTCAAGGGGATGGATATCTTTAATTTAGAAATCTCATTCTCTAAATTAAAAGCGCGAATCTTTTCTACCTCTTTGACTGAGATTTCTTTCTTTTCCTTTTCTTTTGATGCAACTTGCTGATGTGATTGTTCTGCTGATGGTGATTTGCTGCTCTCCGGACCAACCGCCTCCTTTCCTTTCCTTTGTGTAACTGATGAATCATTCTTTGATGCCTCAACATCCTTCCTTTTCTGAATTGGTTTGACTGGCACATCTCTGTTTCTAAGTGAATATCGTTGCTACTGGGTGGACAGAGCATTCATATAGCCTCTTTGGTACTCATCTGATTCTTCCTCCAAGACAGTGTCGTTTGCTAGAATGAAATCTACATCTTTGTGTACAGCCAAACTTTCTGCATACTCCTCATCCTCAGTGAGATAAATAGGAAAATCATTAGGAGTAAAGAGGTAGTTTTTTTAACCTATTATATTCCCGTCCTCATCTGACTCCGGGCCATGCCCAAAATTTTGCTGCAAAGGTGTTTGTACTGGCTGTTGTGTTGTCTACTCTTGGGCTCGCTGATCTCTCTGTCTTATTCTATATTGTGGTTGTTGCTGACCACGAAAGTTAGGATTTCTAACTTGTGGCTCCGGTTTGTCAAGTTCACCTTTTCGAGCATCTGCTATACCTTCCGGAGTAATTGATCTACCGAGGAAGACTCTTCTTTTATGGTGACCTTCTTCTTTGCCTTTGCTCTAGCTCTCTTGGTCAGCAGATTCGCTTCAACGCTGACCGCTATCTTCTATATGTCTTCCATTGTGGCTGGTTCTCTCTCTCTTAATTGATAAGCCATGTCAGCATCAAAACCATCTAGGAACTTCACCATGGCTAGTCCCACAGGTGGCCTTAGATGATCTAGAATTTCGTTATAAA
The DNA here is from genome assembly GCA_031772625.1 of Pinus tabuliformis. NCBI lineage: Eukaryota > Viridiplantae > Streptophyta > Pinopsida > Pinales > Pinaceae > Pinus > Pinus tabuliformis. Next base: position 676,331,879 of record CM062808.1, on the reverse strand, counting down.
CTGAATTGCATCTAATGCATTAGTCTTGGACCGACTCACCAGCGTTTCGTTTGATTTGCTCATATTCAGCCAGAATTTGAAGAGGATTCTTTTTCACTTCCCATCGGTTTAAAAATTGTCTTTGTAGGTCGGCCAAGGTAGCGATATGTGCCGCCAGCAAACCTTTGAACCATTTCCTCACTTCACCTGCAAATGTCTGTACAAAGAGTCTCATTGCCACATTCTCTGCATCGATCTCATGAAGTTCATAGAAATCTACCATTCTGTCCACATGTTGTTGAGTAGTAATGCTGTTAGGAGTGCCATCAAAAAACGGGATTTTGCTTTGATAATCTGTGGGCATATCATCTAGAACTTGAGGCAGAACCAGGGGTGCAAAACGGGCAGCCATCACTCTTGGTGGATTTGGCCTTGGAGGTGTTGGAGGAGTGTGCACAGTTTGTAAGGGGCTAGCAATTGGAGTTTGAAGCTGAGCTATAATGTAATTATCAATTGATCGGTTAGCCCTTTCCGTCTCCAAGTCTACAAGAAATTGTGGATTGGGGACAATATAGTCAACAGCCCTTTCGGATTTGGTCTCGAACAATGATATTTCAAACCGCTCATCAAACTCAAGCTCTTCAAGATACTCAAAAATGTCAGGACATGAATGGGATTTGAACACGGGAGTTATAGTGCTCTCTTGATGAAGGAGTCTTGGAATCAAGTTGGGGTTTTCGTAAATATGAGGAGGATCCAGATCTGGATTGGCTCTAGTATATCGTCTCAAAGCCAGCGTGCTATTTTCGAAAAAATCAGAAGGACATGAACAACTTACTCAGCCTATCAAATCCTAAACTTATCATCCGGAAGCTTAGAATTATCAAGAAGTAAGGGGATTAATTTCGTCCCCAGTGGAGTTGCCACTATGTTAGCACCTAAATCTGCCTTAGGCTGAAGGAAGGCAAAATTCAAGGTAACCACAAACCATGCTCAATCTGGTAGCTAGCCCTACCAGAACAGGAGAGGGCTCTCTCCGAGTCACGCTCAGCAAATAAGTAAACGGAATGGTCTGAGATGACTAACAGTGAAATATTGATCTTAGGCTAGTAAGTAAATATGGATACAAGAAGCAATTTTTTATGAATGACTGAGTTTCTAGGATGGTATGGGACCAACGGACAGCAATGAGTAGAGAATTTAATACAAAGGCACAGATTACTTCGTGAGGCAAGACAGGCGGAAAGTCTAGCAATTTAGTTTGAAATAATGCGGAATGGAGGAATTGCTTAGGAGGGTGAAAAGGGCATAAGTACATGAATCCTTTTCAATAGAAGAAGAACACTGAACATGAAATTTTCCCACAGGCAAAGCAATAAAAATGAATTCTACCTTATCTAACTTAGAAAATTTCACTGGAAATGAATATGAAATGAACTGTGAAACATTACGAAATGCATATGAAACATAAGAGACACATTTTCTACACTCACAACCACATGAATCTCATGAAATAGAGCCACTGCCTTTCATTAATCCTCTATCAAAATATACAATGAAGAACTGAGTTTCTCTCCCACAGTCTCCCAGAAATTACAAGCCAACCCTTTGCAAATGGTTTGCATACAATAAATAGACTACGCCATGAGGAAATAGAATGACTAAGAGTTGGGGAGTTTTTCGAATCATTACAAAGTGGAAGTGGAAAGCCAACCATTAGTTACAGGTGCAGCGTTACAAAAATGACAAATGGCTTGGGTGACTGCTCGCCTTCCTTTGCCACTTGGATAGAAGCCAACCTTTAGTGGAAATACTTTAAATTTTGCCTTAGGTGCTGAAAAAAGTGTAGTGTAGATGAGCGGGCCCACTTGGAGAAAGTTGTGAATCGAAATGTCGCGAAACGGAGGTGAATTTGGCCCTTTTCTCTATATGCGCCGCGCCCAATTCTATATGCGCCGCGCCACTTTGGAGGTTGTTTTGAGGCACCTGCAGGAGTCCAAAATGTGCCCAAGTGTGCTTGTTGGAAAGCCTGGCCTGTCTACTTTCCAACCCAAGTGGAATTTCTGAATTTGGTGCTCATTTGCCCCTCCAAATCTTCATTCTCCCAAGACTGCTTCCTGTGTGTCAAAATAGGGGCAGAGAGGTCATTTTTTGAGTGTTTTTGACCTCCTGGAGACTCAAATCATGCCCAAATTTCTTGTCCAAGCACCAGTAGTCATGATTTTGCATGCTGAATCCAAAAATGCAAACCATTTGTGATTTGGAGCTCCCAATCCTAAGAGGGGAGAAAAACCTTGTTTTGTGCCCAAAAATTTGTCATGTGACCAAAATTGCCCCAAATTTTTTGAAATTTGGGCTGGAGGTTCTCTATGAAGTGCTATGCTAGGCCACAGAGGCTTCAGCCAATATCTGAAGTTGATCGAGCTCCCTTTGCCTCTTTTGCTTCTTGATTGCCTTCCTCAATTTCGCCTTCAAATTCCTGATTCGGGCCTTGCACACTTTGTTTTGCGCCATGTAGTGGAAAGCCATGTGTCTCAGCAATGCATGGTCCTTGTAAGCCTTGTCCAGAAGCCTCTATAAGTGCATGTTAACTCTCTCAAGTTTGGCCTCCCTATCCTCATTAATCTCTTGCTCCAATGACGTGAGCTCAACTCTTCTCCTTTGTGCAGCTTGGCGATGCTCACGAATGTTTTGTAGCTCCATGATCGCTTGTTGATCCTCAAGCTGTTTGTTCCTCTGCTCCAGATATTTCATGTTCCACTTAGCCCTCTCCAAGTCAAGGGATAAGGCTTCGATCTCTGATTGCTGCTCCTGGATGATCTCTCTAAGCTGTGCACTTGGCGAATCTGTATCTGTATCATCATCATGAAGGAGAACGAATTCGGTCTCTCGTTCACTTGATGGCTCACCTGAAGGCCCCTCATCCTGCATTGGCTCCTTGCCTTTGTCCTGTTCTTGTGATGCTGATGGAGGAAGCGAGGCCCCTTCCACCCCGGGTGGAGATAACACTCGCTTTGCCGCTGCAAACAAACGTCTGGTGCCTTTCTGATATGTGATGAAAATCGACACACTAGCAGTCTCATGGCGCTCATACCGACGAGAAGGTTCACCCTAATGATTAACCTCTGATAATACCTGTGAAGTGTTGAAGAGGTCACGGGAGATGAAATCATCCCAAGTAATGCCTTGCAATCCCAGCTGATGAACCACCAAAATCTTAAAAAGAGCAAAGTGATAAACACTGTTAAGTTGCTGTTGAGGGGTCTTGTGCTGCATGAAGGTGTTCATCCTCTCTATGTTCCTACAAATGAAATATGGGATGTTCATCATTCGTACCTTGGTAAAGTGCATGAGCAACCTGATGTGATAGGCATATAAACGAGAGAACCTCCCTTCACAGCTGAAGTACTTCATGATCAACTTCATGAGTGGAGCATATTCATCTTTCAAATATCGGAATGGAAAGACTCTTGTGAGCCGCCTCAAGAAACTGGCCTTAATGTAAGGCTCATAATGCTACCAATCAACCTTCTATTTCTTGTGCCATGGTTCTCCAACATTTGGTATGGTGGTTGCTAATGAGACAGTTTTAGGTGTCAGTGTGAAGGTGACACTGGCCAAGATAGAGTGATCTCCATGTAGGTGAAGCACAAAAAGATGGGCCAACTCATGATGAACTCGAACATTAGCCACCCTTTGACAAAATTCAAAACATGATAGATGCTGGAAGCATGACATGGCAAGAGGGCAGGCCTGCAATTCAGTGAGGGTGGTTGGCTCATCCCTAACATGTCTGCCACTCTTGTGATGTCTCCCAGGAGCCTGTTCTTCCGAGGATGAATCACTTTGTGTCTCCATCTCATACTCTGATGAATGCTCAGATGCCATGACTGCTGTGTGTACTGTACTTGGGCTGCCCTTTGATGATGGTGTGAAACTAGGTGTTGTTGTGATATCTGTTGATTTGAGGGGTTTCACAGGCAACTTGAGGCAATTTGGCATGGTTTCGGGCCTTTGTGGGTGTGCACCGCGCACCAAACCCAGTGCGCTGCGCCCATTGTGTGCGCCGCACCCGTAGAAATTTTGCACTGTGGGGTGGCTCTGTGTGCGCCGCGCTCTGTGTGTGCACCGTGCCCCTCTGTGTGTGTGCCGCACTCTGGAAAGCGACTCCCACTCACTCTTAAACACACACTTTTCTCTCCTAATCACTTTGCAACGTTTCTCTATGACCTTGATTTGCACAATGACCTTGTTTGGTTGTGGAAACCTATATTTAAAGGCTTTGAAGTCATGGGTTTAATTTTTTCTTCTCCAAAAACCCACTTTGCTAATGTTTCATTTTGGCTTTTTTCACTGACTTAAAGCAACACTTGAATTTCTCTTTTCCCTTTGGAATTTTAGGTCAAATGATGAAGTTTTCGGCACTCTTTGCAGGGATTGCATGACAGGGCATTTGGCCATGGAAACCATGACTGCACCTGAAGAAATCAACTGATGACTTTTTTGAAAATTTTATCACAAATGACACTGTTTGACTTTTCTTCAAAACAGAGTTTTGAAGAACAGTCGAAATTTGTCCACATGATGATGAAACTCTCTGAATCATAACTTTGTAAGGGCCTCACTCTAGCCTGCATGGCTTTATTGGACATGGTTGAAGACCAAATTGATTAATCCCTAGACCTAATTATCAAAAATGACATTTGTCCATTAAAGGACCAGACCTTGACTGTCATGGACTTTAGTGATCATTGACAAAAGTCCTAAGCCAGCAGGAGGCAGACATGAGGGGAAATGACTAGCATGACCTTTTTCGTCAGATTATGGCATGCTCCTAGCGGAATGCAGCTGGGTGAATGGAGCAGGACTCCTAAAAATGAAATGCATAAAGAGTTTTGATCTCTGATGGAGGACTGACCAGACCGACTCTAACAGTTGGATAGTTACTTGGGTAGATGGGGGAGGAGGGTGTTACAAGAGAAGGGAAGGTCATGGATATATATTTTTTTGTCATTAGCATTGCTAAATGGAACCAGATGCACATTGAGAGTGTGCCCTAGAACAATGAGCTGGTAACTATTCGTTGAAAGGACAAGTGGCGCAGGATTGTAGTGTTGGACATTCGATGCAAATTTGACTTTGTAGTGGATTTTGGACTTCCTGGGAAGGAGGTGAATCCTGGTATTACTTTGAGGGTGGAGGTGTGAGCTTCTGGATTCCCTTTTTGATTGATACGGGTACTGTATCCTTTATTTTTTGGCTTAGAAAATGTACATATATGTATTTGTGGTTATTGTAAATACCGTAATGAGTTGTGTTATAAAGATATAGTATGCAGTATGGTTGTTATCTGGTCATGTTGTCATGATGTTTTTCTTTTGAGTGGGTCATTCATTGTAAATACTACAGCGAGATATGTTATAAAGATCCATGGGCAATATGTTTTGTTTTTAACGGTCTTGTTGGTTATTGGTGTCATTGAACACTGAGGATGGTGCTCCCTCAAGGGAGAGCGTTTTGTAACAACCCTGGTGAAAATTCCATTTAAAAAAATATAAGACCACAATTGATGGGACATGTATTCCAAGTTGAATGTTGGGTAGGACATCTTGGTGTGGGTGTTCATTTGGTTGTTTATTGCTAAGGAATTTGGAAAAGGCAATGGATAAGGCTTTGGAAAGGAAAAATGACATTTTTGGCACATTTATTTATGAAAATAATGGAAATTAGGAGAAAAGTAAGGTGAAAGGTCACAAGTTACATGTGAGGAGGAAAATGAAGGAAAATAATAGAAATTGAAGAAAATAGAGGCCTCATTGATAAAAAGGCTTATGAGGACAGTGGGAAAGCTTGATCAGTTCAGTTTTGGAGCTCTCCCATTACTCTCTCTCTCTCTCTTTGTCACTCTTGGACACTTAGAGTTTTCTTGGAGCACTTTGGCAGTGGAGCAATAAAGGCAAAGAAGGCAGGAGGAAGCAAAGATCAAGTAGGGAAACACTAGATCGAGCAGCTACAACAGACTTCATTGCAGGTATCGACTTGCATTTATATTTTTCTTGCTAGATTTGGCATGCATGGGATTGAATGTATTTCTTTTCTATCATGGCATGGGTTTTTCCAGGTGTGACAGTGTTCTTTAGTCTAGCCTTGTCATTTCCACATATCTTTGATGAGATGGGTTCTCATATTAGGTTAATGTGGGATGGACGGATGGATTTGAAGCTAAGTGGGGTGGATCTCTAAACTAAAACACACATGCCCTAGTGGTCCCTGAACTAGACTATGGATCATGGTAAAGCCACTAGCCTAGTAACTCCTGAATTAGATTGTGAATTGCGGTAAAGCCAGGATTGTGTGCCTCGGTGGGCCTAGGAATCCTTTTCGGTGAATGGCGGGATATAAAGTAAAGCCAAGAGGTGGATTTCTCTCTGTTGGGCCTAGTAGTCTTGGGATGGGATGTATGGTAAAGCTTGGAAAGTGTGTCTCGGTGTAGGGTCTAGTGATTCCTTGATCAGACTGTGGATTACAATAAACCTTGAGAGACTAGGAGGCCCTCAAATTCTTCGTGGTGTAGGTGGAGAACTCTAGTGGCATCCATGCTTGTTGGTGTTTTTGGTGTGTTCTATGAGTCCCCCATTCATGCTTGGAATATGGCATGGGGGTGATTGGCTGAAGAGAGACTTGGCTCGGCCAATATATGGTCGGGTGGAATGTGGTAGTCCCATCTCTGGTTGGTTTATTGCATTCATTAATGAGAAATTCATTCCCTCAATTTTCATGTGTAAATGTACTAATGTATATGAGGATTTTATGGCTGATATGTTTATGATATTTCTATCCCTATTATGCCGGTTATATGTATGTTTTATGGCAACAGCTATGTATGGTTCTCAACATATTTTTACTTGTAAATGAATGGATAATGTGTCTATGACCTAATAGATGATAATGCAACAAATGAAATGAGGGAACAATGGTTCATGGTGATTCTCAGATAAGTATGAGATCCCTACACTTAATTATGTTGTTTACACCTATAGATTACATGTTGATGATATGTTTGACGAAATGCTTGTCATGTCTAGTAGTTGTCTAGTTAAGGTCTTGTTAAACTTATTGATTTTGCATCATTGTTTTCCTGTTCTTTTACTGATCTTAAGCTATCACTCCATTCTGGGCAGTGACGCGGGCTCTGGGCCTGAAAGGGTGGCTTAAATCCTAGGGTCATTGGCAAATTACTGGAAAATTGGGTCTCTAGACGTTGACGCATAAACCTATGACAGAAACTTTCAGTTTGTGGACATTGTCATGCCTATAGCATGGGAACGACTAAGGCCTAATATGGTCAAATCTTTAGTAGGACCCAAGGGAAAGTTGTCTGAAGTTTTGGATTGGTTCATATGGGTCCTGAAGCTAATGTTGGATGAATGTATGTAATGTTTCCATTGATTCCACTTCCTTAAGGTTACATAGGAGGTCTAATACAATCATAGTAGCCTCTCGTCGCATGTTTACCCTAGTTGGCTACTTAATTTGGTAGATGTGGGAGGAGGGTGTTATAGTTTTCGTCTGTCTCTCCGAGAAAGGATATTCTCATCATCTTAATATTGAGTTCACATTCCATAACTATAAAAGCACCTGTTTGTTCATCAAAATGTGAAAAGAACTATGATTTGTCAGTACATTTACGATTATGTATTTATTATATAGAATAAAATGAATATTAAAATGACATAATTTGGTACCAGATATAATGTAGCCATTTTGAGAAAGCCTGTCTTCGAGGCATGTATCATATAACACTTTTCCCACAACCACAATAGATGATGCCTTCTCTTAGCTTGCATAGGTAATGGCCCCAGCCAAGGCTAGGTAGCTTAAGAGGAAAGCTAGAACAATAATTCATATTACAGGAACTTCAATGGGCACCCTGATAGTTGAAGATACTCGATACGTGTTCAACTATGTTTTTTCTGCAAGAGGAGTGGGTTATATATATATATATATATATATATATATATATAGTGGCATACTGGACTTCCCATTTTCATTGGTTGTTCAACAATCCATGTAAAATTAATACCAAAACAATTGGGAAGCACAAACCTAATTTCCCATTTATTAGTTGATTACTAACCCAACAAAATAGTCATATAGTTTTATATGGTTTTCTACATAGCACAGAAAAATGACATGAAACTCCACATTGTATCTTTGTGTACTAATTCTGAACTATACCTGATATTTCAACTTGGATGTTACTATTATAATATCGTAAATTCAATTCTATTCCCACGTTGTCTAGCCAAAGCTTCATTGTGTAACAAAATTTGCCTGTTTTCCGATTGATGATGGCTTAAGCTTTTGAAAATGTGTGGTGTATAACACCATTGCAGTTGGGTTTGGTGTACTATAGATGACGAGATCGACTGGGAATTCGAAGAGTCAACTGATGGTTTCACTATTAATTTATGTTATACCAACATAGATCCATTTTAAATATGGATCTAACATGAGCCGAGAGGGATCCAAATTATTCACGTGCAACGTTTTTTATGAACAAACATCATTTAAATGTTTTGTATGTTTTTTTTTTATATATATATATATATTTTTTTTTAATTTTTATTTTGGCTTACATGAGCAAAATTTCAATTTTGATGATGGATGAACATCCTTACACATCATACTGGACTATAGAATAAGCATATTGACTCAATAAATAATTGAAACATTAACAAAAGTAGCTTATGATTTTATTATTAATTTAATTTATATAAAATAATAGAAACTATTAATTTAATTTGTACAAAATAATAGAAACCCTAATACTTTAAGTTCTTCTTTTTTATAAAATTTAGATTTTCATGTTTGGCCTTCGTTACTTCTTTGTCACAAAATTTTGAATGGAACCTTAAGTTGGGAATTTGGATGCTTTGTAAAAGACTCTCTCCCCATGAGTAAATGTACTTAATAGATCAAGCTTTAGCATATTAACTTGTAATTGAAACCTCGAGGTTAGATAGTCTAACACATAGAAATTTGGACGTTCTTCAAAAGTTGGAATGCCAGTCTAGTAAGGCTGAAATTTTAACAATATCCATATACGTTGGAACATAGCATAACCTATGTGATATCTACATGGTGGGATTCAACTTTTCCCAAAATGAAAATTCAAATGGATACTTATACCGTGCTTAAGTTGGAACCCTATAATGGAACTTTGAAAATTGAGAGTTTTTAATATCCAAAATGTTTAATAAATTAACTTTTAACCCAAATTTGATATGAGATATCATTCTTAGTTATTTCACTAGGGTAAATTTAATTATGCTCAATCTAATTTAATTCTAAATAATTTCTCAATGAATGTGTTTAATTTTAAGTTTTAATTCATAATGACAATTTTTGTAGGATTCACAAAGAACATAAAAAACTCCCACACTCATAATAGATCATATTATCAAAACAAAGGTTGAATTTGAAATCTAATAAAGAAAAGGGAAGTGTAGATGTCATTAAGTCAAGTGACGGAAAACAATTTGGCATCGACATACCACTTTATAAATTTTATTTTTTAAGTTAGGCACATGTGATGATAGTCAAGATGAGATGTGTTAGGGTCCTATAATTTTTATAGGATTGTTTGATTACAGTTGATGATTATTATATTTCGGATGTTGTAAATAATATTCCATGTTGTAAATTATTTTCAAAGAAGGTCAAAACCTTAAGAAAATAAAAAAAATATGCTTGCAAGTCATAATGTAGCATTAGAGAATAATTAAGTGTGTTTAGATTAAATTAATCACATCATTTAAATGTGATTAAATAAATTGTAATAAGGCACATATGGACAATTTTGTTTTTGTCATTTATAGTTAAAGGAGGCCACGGTCAAAGTATCAGGATTCTCCACTCTTCACGATCGACGACACTCATTTATTTTCGGCCCCCCCTCTCCATCCTACCTTCACCGTTGGGGGCGGCGCAGGGGGTGTGAAAAGGCAGTATTCTCTGTTGGACCCCATTCTTATATGGTGTCTTCCCCTCATTTCACACCCCCCCATCCGATACCACTTACTGCCTCCTACCCCCTCCAACAACAGTCTTCCCCTCATCCCTTTACCATGTCCCTACCCCACATAACTATCACTTCACTACCGCCACGTATCCTTCGCCTATTACTCCCATGCCAATGTCCACCCGCCATGTCCCTCCTCATATTCCACTACTATTATGCCACCTAAGCATATTTCCGCCAACCATGTGCCTCCATGTCACCTCCCGCCTCTAGGTCATATGTATGTTTCATGGCCAAGTAAAACTATGTTTTTCCCTATACAACATAGTAATTTAAAACATGGTTTTTTAGACAACTGCGAACACATTTTCTAAAAATCAAAGAGGTTTTTATTGCTAACATCCTCCCGCACTAAAACCTCTCTCCGTTTTGTAACAACTATTATGGTTTGGTAGATTCGAATGATTATTTGAAGGCATATTTTCTTGAAATTTCCTATTTCAGTCACCATTTTGAAGAGAATATTGTGGATAATTAGAGATGAATATTGGGAAATTGGAAGAGCTTTTGGTTCATAAGCTTCCAAAATACAAAACCCTATATCACTTTTTTCACATCTATCAAGGATTCGGAGATTCACTCTCATCATTGTAGCCTATGTTTTCCAACTGCACAATGTCCTGTTTCAGTCACCTTTTTGAAGAGCATATTGTGGATAATCATAAATGAATTTTGGTAAAATGGAGGAAGTTTTTGTTCCAAAGAGGCTAAGCTACAAAAACCTCTCTCCATTTTCGAATAGCTAGCTCATATTGATATCTTCAAAGGTATGACTGGACCCTATTTTTCCAAATTTCGAGAGGAAAAAGCTCAAAGACAGTTAGTGACTTCGGGGCCACCTCATCAAATAAGAGTTTCTATCAAATTCGAATTGCTCTTCTTTGTCATCAGCAATCCAAAAAGAAGTGCCAAGTAGATTCATTAGTTTTGAATGTCCTATATTTTAGTCCTATTTGTGTAAGACAGTTTGAGATATTTGTAACAAATCTTGATATTTTTTCAAGATATTTTAGTTTAGAATTTGTATAATTACTTCATCATTTGAAGTAAGAGATGTTGATTTCTTAATGTAATTCCTCTGCTTTTTGTAATTTTTCAAAGTGTTGGAGCATCCATAATACAAGGATCTTTCACAGGATCCATGTGGTGTACCAAATGGTGATGTGTCTCTTCTGTTTATTTGTTTAAACATTGTTTTTCTTTCTCTATTATTGATCCAGACTTAAACAGGAACGCAACAAATTACAGAGATAACCATATACACAAAGATGCAGCAGAATTAATACTTCATTTCATTAATGGAAAATATTGAAATATGCTTGCAATCAGAAATGTAAATAAACTAGCTAGGGCGATGGTAGCTTATCTCTGAGAAGAGATGTGTGGCTACATGCCTCTGAACTGTTCTGGACTGTGTTACACTTGTTGGCATTATGGCATAGGTTTGGAGCTATGGCACAGGTGTTGTCCTTGATGGCAACTCTCTTTGGTAACAGATCTCAGTTCAAGCTTTCAGAATGAAGGAAAAGACATATACGCAGTTCATTTAGACGAAGACGCGTATACATGCGGGTTAGACGTTACAAAGGCGCGTATGTGTATACACGCGCTTTCATGCAAGGAAAAGCGCGTATATGTTGGAAAACTTACTTTTGGTCCGTGGTAGTTAGTCCTTGGTATTTGAACCTATGGTTTTGGACCATGGTATCTCGTCAGAAATGTTGACCCTAGGCATTGGGTCCTTGGTATTGTTTATTATGGTTTTGGACCGTGGTATTGTGGAAGACCTCAAACTATAAAAGAGGAAGGAGATCATGTGGCAAAGCATTATCTGAATTATTATTGAATATCTGATAAAGTGCTAGATCTGGAATACTGGTAATTGGGTTATGGTGCAGATCTGGATCTGAATGAAGGAGAAACCTTGACGCAAAGAGAAGGATAAGTTCTAATGATGGGTCATAATCTTAAGGGTTGAATGATAGAATCTTTTTATGATTTTGATCTGTTATATGAGGCACATGCTTGATCTATAAATCTGATAATCTGAGTCTGAATATTTGAAAGAATGAATTATCCTTTATAGATCTGTACGCAGGTTCAGTGAAGTGAAGGCGTGTATACACGCTAGTTCAGTGAATGCAAACAGCGTATACGCATGTTGTTCCATACGCAGAAGCGTATGCACGCTGGTTTCAGGCTATTAAAATAGTGTATATATTTTGAGCTCTGATCTTGCTGCTTCTGTCTATTGCTGCAGTATTCTGGGTTCAGAATTTGGTGTGTAGTTGCTGTTACTGTGATTTGGGTACAGCTGTCAGAGAAGTGTCTACTTGATTCAGTGCTAATTGGTGAAAAGGAGATTGTTTGATGCAGAAATTCTTGATGTTTGATTGAAGTTCATGGATCCAGTCTGAAAATTGATGAAACATGGTCCCTGGAAGAAAGAGAAGGTTGGAGCCTTCTGTAGGCCAGCACCTATGTACTAGTATCTTGGCTAGTGCAAGAGCTAAGGGGGTTGTAGCTCCCTTCCAGGAGAAGCTGGAGAACGACAGAGGGTTGTAGCTCTCTGCAGGTTGCAGCCTGCGTACCGGTAAAGGACTGCACCAGTACATTGTAAAAAGAAGTTTCTAATTAAAAGAAGATAGAGATGAATTGCAGCAGGTGGTTTTCACCCACATTGGGTTTCCACCTTATATCTTGTGTTCTTGTGTGCGATTGTCTTCTGCTCTATTTTACTGTTCTTGGTTACTGGTTATTTGATTCAGATACACAGATTAACAATCAACATCTAACAGATAAAGTAAATTATAAGTTTGCATGGTATACGCGGTTTTCTTTCGACATAGTTGCGTATATACGCGGGTTTAATTAACTAAAGTAGCGTATATCATTTGATTTTGAAAAGGGAATATTTTACTTGATAATACTGATTCACCCCCCCTCTCAGTATTATTTCCAACAATTGGTATCAGAGCAGGTCCTTCTGAAGAAGCTTGATCGCTTGGAGGAAGATCCATCATCATGAGCAACTACGAGAGAGAAGCATCTATCAGGCCACCGATTTTTGATGGGACAAACTTCGTATATTGGAAGGTAAGAGTTACTGCCTATCTTCAATCTCTTGGTACAGAAGTCTGGGATATCATCGATACAGGGTACACTTTTCCATCGGCAACTCCTACAGATCCGGCTGAGAAGAAGAAATATGAAACAAATGCAAAGGCAGTCAATACCCTATTAGGATGTCTATCTCAATCAGAATTCGTCAAGGTTATGCAGTATAAATCCGCAAAGGAAATATGGGACAAGATTGTTCTGAGCTATGAAGGAGATGAATAGGTAAAATGAGCAAAACTTCAAACCCTCAGAATTCAGTATGAAAATCTCAGAATGCACAATGATGAAAGTGTGGCTAACTATTTCCTTCGTGTAGATGAGATTGTTAATTGTATGAAAAACTTGGGTGAAGAAATAAAAGAGGCTGTTGTGGTTGAAAAAGTTCTAAGATCTTTGTCCCCTAGGTTTGAATCTAAAGTTTCTGCAATAGAAGAAAAAGAGAATCTACGAAACCTTACCATGTCACAGCTGCACGAGATTCTAACTGCTTATGAAATGAGGAAAGGAGGACCATCGGACAGGAGAGAAGCTGCTTTCAAGGCTTCAGGCAAAGGAGACTACTATGAGTCAGGACACGTGTCAGAAGAAGAAGAAGAATCAAATTTTGTCAAGAATCTTCAACGGGGTGCTGGAAGATTCCGAGGTAAGCTACCTTTCAAATGCTTTGCTTGTGGAAGAGTCAGTCATTATGTTGCCAAGTGTCCTCATAAGGATAAGATTGACAAAGGGAAGGAACCTGTTAGATGGAAAAAGAAACAGAATGCAACTAAGAAAAGTTACTACACTCATGAAGACAGTGATGGCCTACCAAATAGTGACAAAGATGAACGAGGTAATGATTATAAACTTTTAATGGCTTTTGAAGATGATGATTACATGGATGCTATAGATGTAGATGGTTTTTATGAAGAGATTTCTAGACTCAAAACATGTTTAGAAGAAAAGAATATGATCATTGATACTCTGCAATTCCAACTTGATGAAAAAGAAAAATTTCTTGAGAAGTTAGAATGTGAAATTGTTGGCCTGAGAAAAGAAATTGAGAAAACAAGGGATCTTAATCTTAAATTCGTTAAAGGATCTGAAACTCTAGATGAGAATATCAATGTAAAACATTCTCAACCAATCAAAACAGGTCTGGGGTATAATGGAGAAGCATCTCAATCATCCACCTCAAAGAGTTATCTTGATGCAGCAAGGAGGAATGAGCAAAAGCCCAATGGAGATCACTAGGTAAAATAGGGACTAATTACATCAAGAATAAACAAAGACTACTAGGTAAATCAGGGGCAATCCATCTTAAGGGTGAACAAAAGCTACAACCAGCCACAGGTAAAAACCTCTCAATTTGCTTCAAGAATGGATGACAATAGAAACTACAATCATTTGGCTGGTATATTTAATAATCGCAGAAGTTTCTTCAATGGCCAATGTTTCTCTTGCCATAACTTTGGTCACAAAGCAGCTCAATGTGTTGCCTATAAGACAATCATGACTAGAGAAGCTCAAAAACAGAGAAGTATGTTTGGGATTACGAAAAGGACCTATAACAACTTTTCGACCCTTGAAAATGAAATTGAATGTTCTATTTGTAATAACTTCGGTCATGAAGACTTTGAATGCAAGAGCAGTTTTCAGCAGACAAAGGAACAAGCCTCAAGTACCAGAACATGGAGAATAAAGGAACCACAACCAGAAAGATGTGGGATAGCTTTTTATGCAGAAGGACAGGAAAATCTATGGTACATCGACAGTGGATGTTCGAAGCATATGACAGGTGATAAAGAAAAACTTGAATCATATAGTGTTTTAGAAAAGGGAAAGAAAGTTTCTTTTGGAAATGATACCCCTGCAGTCATGAAAGGAAGAGGCACTGCTCAGTTGAAAGAAAAAGTCAAAGCTGGAAATGTTTTGTATGTTGATGGCTTGAAGCATAATCTACTGAGTGTCAGTTAGATGTGCGATCAAGGAACCGAGGTAATATTTCGATCAAATGGATGTAGTGTTCGTGATCTTGATACAGGAAAAACAATGATCAAAGGTAGAAGAACTCCAAATAATTTATACATATTTGAAGAAGGACAACAACAATGCTATTTGAGCAAGGATGATGAACACTGGTTATGGCACCGGAGGTTGGGGCATCTAAGCTTTTCACAAATAAGGAAAGCATGCAAATACCAGGTAGTTTGTGGTCTTCCAGATATCAAAATTCCAGACAACACCATATGAAAATCATGTCAGTTTGGTAAGCAAACCAGAACTAACTTCCCTGAGAAGGAAGGATAAGCCAGCAGGCCTCTTGAACTAGTCCATACAGATGTATGTGGTCCATTTAGGACAAGGTCACCTCGAGGAGAAGAATACTTTATATTATTCATTGATGACTTCTCCAGGATGGTTTGGTTAAGAGTTATGAAGCACAAAGACGAAGCATTTGAAAAATTCAAATCCTTCAAAGCCTTGGCTGAAAACGAATCAGATCACAAGATTAAGTGCCTCAAGTCCGACAGAGGTGGGGAGTTTACCTCAAATGAATTTTTCGGTTTATGTGAAGAACATGGAATAAGAAGGGAATTCTCTACAGCTAGGACTCCTCAGCAAAATGGAGTGGTGGAAAGGATGAACATAACGGTCCAACAAATGGCTCGTGCTATGCTTGATGAGTCTAGAACTCCCGCAACCTTCTGGGGTGAAGCTGCATTTGCTGCAGTTGTTATTCTCAACAAAACAAATGTCCGAGTAAACAACACTCAAACTCCTCATGAGCTCTGGTATGTTGAGACTCCTTCGGTAAAGCATTTCAAAATTTTTGGAAGCAAATGCTATATTAAGAATAATGATGAACAGCTTGGCAAACTTGAACCTAGAGCAGATGAAGGCATTCTCCTTGGTTATTCTCCCCACAGCAAAGCATATAAGTGTTACAATAAAAGACTTGGAAGAATTGTTGATAGCATTGATGTAGTGGTTGATGAAAAAGGATACATTCCTAGGCAAGTAAATTATGAAAATATTGAAGAGGGTGAAGACTACTCTCCAAATCAGACTGATGATGAAGAAGAACCTCAAGAGGCACCAGAGGAATAGATAAGGATAGAAGAGAAGAATCCATCCAGGTATGTTCAAAAGAATCATCCAGAATCTCAAATCTTGGGACAAAAGGAGGCAAGCGTACAAACAAGAAGAACAATTGCGGAAGCTTCAAGCTATTTGGCATTACTCTCCTCCACTGAACCACAAAATGTAATAGAGGCATGCAAAGATGAATGTTGGGTCAAGGCAATGGATGAAGAACTTGAGCAGATCGAAAAGAACAAAACTTGGGAGTTGGTTCCTAGACCAACAGATAAGAATGTCATAGGGACAAAATGGGTCTTCAAAAATAAGTTGAATGAAAATGGGGAAGTAATTAGAAATAAGGCCAGACTTGTTTGTAAAGGGTATGCTCAACAAGAAGGAATAGACTTTGAAGAAACTTGTGCTCCTATTGCAAGACTTGAGGCCATCCGAATGTTCCTTGCTCTCTCAAGCTTTCAGAAGTTCAAAGTTTTTCAAATGGACGTGAAATCAGCCTTTCTGAATGGAGACTTAGAAGAAGAAGTATACATTGAGCAGCCAGATGGTTTCATTCTTGGGAATGATCCAAATCTTGTATGCAGACTAAAAAAGGCTCTCTATGGTCTTAAACAGGCTCCAAGGGCTTGGTACTACCGTTTGGACAAATATCTTCATCAACAAGGTTTTTCAAAAGGATCAACAGATAGCAATCTTTATATAAAAATTGAAAATGACAAATTGCTAATACTTGTTGTGTATGTAGATGATATTATCTTTGGTAGCAATGAAGAAGCTATGAGTCAAAGCTTTGCCTTGGTGATGCAGAAATAATTCGAAATGTCCTTTCTTGGAGAAATGACATATTTTCTTGGATTGCAAATCCAACAAAATGAAGACGGTATCATTTTGTCTCAAACCAAGTATCTCAAGTAGATCTTGAAGAAATATGGCATGGAAGATGCAAAACCAGTATGTACCCCCATGGTTACCGGATGCAGCCTCAGTGGAAATGATGAATCAACAGTAGTGCATCAGCCAACCTATAGATCTATGATTGGAAGTCTACTTTATTTGACAGGTACCCGACCAGACATCATGCATGCAGTGGGAATAGTTGGAAGATTACAGGTAAATCCAAAGGAAACTCATCTTCAGGCAGTGAAGAGAATTTTCAAGTATCTTCAAGGAACTAAAAACTACGGCTTATGGTATCCTAGAAATACAGATCTCACTCTTCATGCTGATACAGATGCAGATTGGGCAGGAAGCGTGGATGACAGGAAGAGCACAAGTGGTGGTGCATTCTTTATGGGTTCCATATTAGTATCATGGTTCAGCAAGAAACAGAGTTCGATTGCTTTATCTACAGCTGAAGCGGAATATGTGGCTGCTGCATCTTGCTGCACTCAACTTCTTTGGATGATGCAAACCTTGCAGGACTTTCAAATCACTTGTACACCACCTATCTCCATCTTATGTGATAATACAAGTGCAATCAGCATTTCAAAGAACCCACTCATGCATTCGAAGACCAAGCACATACTGATCAAGTATCACTTTCTCCGGGAACAAGTGTTGGAACAAAAGGTCAAATTGGAGTATGTTCCTTCTAAGGAACAAGTTGCTGATATTCTCACTAAACCACTGCCCAGGGAAACTTTTGAATACCTCAGACAAAAGCTAGGGGTAGTTGATGCATCATATTGCTATTAAATCTTGTCTGTTGTAGAGAAAAATGGGTGTACGCGAGTTTCCTGAGGAGGATCCGCGCACATACGCCTGTTTGTGTAGAGACAGTCGCGTATATGGAGGTTTGATGGATATCAGTAGGGACATGCTCTGGTTGAAGATATCCTGATATGGGTCTGACAGAGACCATCCGGCAGAGGTTCAGGGGGAGCAGATAAACTTCTAATGATGCATTGTTGACATTATTGTAGAAGCTTTTGGTTCTAAGCTATTGTTGAGTTCAGGTGGAACAAAGGCAGAGGGAGAACAGAAGGAAATCTTGGTTGTTGATCTGAATGGTGATTGACATATGCTACTGCTATCAGTTATTGGTGACTTTCATAAGTATTTCGTCTCTATGTCATGTATCTCTTTTATGGTGTCAAGGTCATGTAACGGCCTATTTTGGTTTCCCCACTATGCCTGGGATGAACATGTAATGAACTTGGTTGTCATATGTAAATTTCTGATGTATCCCCACTTGGTTGGGTGGATGATCCCCACTTGGTTGGGTGATGGATGTATGTATTGAGTCTTTTGGTGATAGGAAGGTCTTTTATCATAAGTCATGGTTCTTCTTGAAGAACATCTTTTTGCAGATCTTGCCTACAGTCAGGGGGAGCATGGTCAGCACAGCAGGGCAGAGATTTTAGCATGTACTCAGGGGGAGCACAACCCTTTGCCCTTGATGACAAAGGGGGAGAATGACTTTGAGGATCTTGGGTTGCCATCAAGTCCAAAGGGGGAGATTGTTGGCATTATGGCACAGGTTTGGAGCTATGGCACAGGTGTTTTCCTTGATGGCAACTCTCTTTAGTAACAGATCTTAGTTCAGGCTTTCAGAATGAAGGAAAAGACATATACGCAGTTTCATCTAGACGAAGATGCGTATACACACGGGTCAGACGTTACAAAGGCGCGTATGCGTATACACGCACTTTCATGCAAGGAAAAGCGCGTATATGTTGGAGAACTTACTTTTGGTCCGTGGTAGTTATTCCTTGGTATTTGAACCTATGGTTTTGGACCATGGTATCTCGTCAGAAGTGTTGACCCTAGGTATTGGGTCCTTGGTATTGTTTATTATGGTTTTGGACCGCGGTATTGTGGAAGGCCTAAAACTATAAAAGAGGAAGGAGATCATGTGGCAAAGCATTATCTGAATTATTATTGAATATCTAATAAAGTGCTAGATCTGGAATACTGGTAATTGGGTTATGGTGCAGATCTGGATCTGAATGAAGGAGAAACCTTGACGCAAAGAGAAGGATAAGTTCTATTGATGGGTCATAATCTTAAGGGTTGAATGATAGTATCTTTGTATGATTTTGATCTGTTATATGAGGCACATGCTTGATCTATAAATCTGATAATCTGGGTCTGAATATTTGAAAGAGTGAATTATCCTTTATAGATCTGTAAGCAGGTTTAGTGAAGCGAAGGCGCGTATACACACTGGTTCAGTGAATGCAAACAGCGTATACGCATGTTGTTCCATACGCAGAAGCGTATGCACGCTGGTTTCAGGCTATTAAAATAGCGTATATATTTTGAGTTGTGATCTTGCTGCTTCTGTCTATTGCTGTAGTATTCTGGGTTTAGAATTTGGTGTGTAGTTGCTGTTACTGTGATTTGGGTACAGCTGTCAGAGAAGTGTCTACTTGATTCAGTGCTAATTGGTGAAAAGGAGATTGCTTGATGCAGAAATTCTTGATGTTTGATTGAAGTTCATGGATCCAGTCTGAAAATTGATGAAACGTGGTCCCTGGAAGAAAGAGAAGGTTGTAGCCTTCTGTAGGCCAACACCTACGTACCAGTATCTTGGCTAGTGCAAGAGCTAAGGGGGTTGTAGCTCCCTTCTAGGAGAAGCTGGAGAACGACAGAGGGTTGTAGCTCTCTAGAGGTTGCAGCTTGCGTACTGGTAAAGGACTGCAACAGTACATTGTAAAAAGAAGTTTCTAATTAAGAAAAGATAGAGACGAATTGCAGCAGGTGGTTTTCACCCACATTGGGTTTCCACCTTATATCTTGTGTTCTTGTGTGTGATTGTCTTCTGCTCTGTTTTACTGTTCCTAGTTACTGGTTATTTGATTCAGATACACAGATTAACAATCAACATCTAACAGATAAAGTAAATTATAAGTTTGAATGGTATACACGGTTTTCTTTCGACATAGTTGCGTATATACGCGGGTTTAATTAACTAAAGTAGCGTATATCATTTGATTTTGAAAAGGGAATATTTAACTTGATAATACTGATTCACCCCCCCTCTCAGTATTATTTCCAACAACAATGAGGCTCGAAGGCATATTTATTATTGAGAAACAATGGGAATCCCTTCACATTCCTCAACCTAACCCTAGAAGATGAAACGCCAAATTGTGGGCCCCGTTTTGGGGTGAGTGGGACAGCCAACTTCGTGGGGTCGTGAATTGGTCGTATTATCTCCGTTTGACGCGCATGATAGCCCGTTGGAAAGATATCTCTGAGGGCTACGATGGAAAAGACGATTTTTTGTTAGAAAAATTGGTGGCGGTAGATTTCCCAAAAAACGTCGTTTAGGGCCTCAAAACGGCTCCGAAAGTTTAGGACCTAAAAAACTGCTAAAAATAGTAAACTGCGTTATAATTAAGGAAACTGAAAAACTGAAAGAGACAATTGTGGGGGTCCAAATGGAATAGATGGGTGGCCACCAACATCCACCTGGATCATTCCTCCCCCCTTAGGAAGCAATTGTCCCCATTGTGTTGAGTTCCTCCCTGAGATGAGGAAGCTTCTGCTGAGCTGGGTCTCTGGTGAGTTGTTCTGCAATCTCTGATGTGTCCAGAAATGGTGGGAAGCATGGTCGGTGATGGTCCACATTGAACACTCGGTGAAAGGAAAGGAATGGAGGAATGTTGTGTTTCAAAGCATTGTTGCCCATAGCCTTGTTACTAGTGTAAGGACCATGTCGAAGTGGTCTGAGTTTCTGATGGGTTCTGGTAAGGCGTTCTCTCTACAGATGTAACCAAACTTTTTCACGCACCTGAAACTTGTGTGGGACCCCTCTAGGTAAGGAGAAGTTGTTCCTGTGTTCTGTATGACTGTAATCCTCTGTTACTGCTACTGCATGGAGGAACCCTTTGCGGGGGTCATGGATGTAGCAACGATCTTCCCCTTACTTTGGGAGTGAACGAGACATAAAATAAATTTCCTAGTCTCTGAGATGAGCTTGCTGCCTTTCTTAGCAGTGATCAAAGAGGTGGCGGTAGGTGGAGCTACCTCTGGTATCCTATATAATGAATTATCCAAAGAAATAATGACAACACGAGGACTTGACTCATACATAGCATGTCGCCTCCACAAGTATGGTTGGCCTAATAGTACATCGCAAACATCTAGAGGTGTAACATCACATAAGAGCGAAAACAATCTTTTCCCGACTTGAAAATTCATGAACAGAAAAATACCCATCTAGCAGATTTAATCATTTATCTACGGCATCTACGTCTATTTGACCCTCAAAGATGGGGATTTCAAAATTAACTTGTACCTTAAAGGGCGTGGCATTTCCAGAGTAGCTGTTGGAAGCCGATGTGTCGCTTCTGGGTAGCCGCTGAAGGATCTGGGCAAAGCTGTCCATCATCGCGTTCTGTTGTCACTTGAGGGCTTCTTCGAGCAAGATTTTGATAGGATCTCCTTCCCCCTCTTCTTTCTTCTCATCCGCCATGGGAGGTCGTCGAGATTTGCGAGGCTGGTCTTGCAAAGGTTCGACCAGTTCAAGCCCTAACTCCTTATATCCCGCCTCGTTGGGGACATGCAAAGAAAAACAGAGAAAAAGCAGACCGCTCTGATACCACTGATCCAGACTTAAACAGGAACGCAACAAATTACAGAGATAACCATATACACAAAGATGCAGTGGAAACAATACTTCATTTCATTAATGGAAAATACTGAAATATGCTTACAACCAGAAATGTAAATAAACCAGTTATGGCGATGGTAGCTTATCTCTGAGAAGAGATGTGTGGCTACATGCCTCTGAACTGTTCTGAACTGTGTTACAATGAGGCTCGAAGGCCTATATATTATTGAGAAACAATGGAAACCCTTCACATTCCACAACCTAACCCTAGAAGATGAAACGCCAAATTGTGGGCCCCGTTTTGGGGTGAGTTGGACAACCAACTTCCTGGGGTCATGAATTGGTCGTATTATCTCCGTTTGACGCGCATGATAGCCCGTTGGAAAGATCTCTCCGAGGACTACGATGGAAAAGACGATTTTTTGACAGAAAAATTCTTGGCGTTAGATTTCCCAAAAAACGTCGTTTAGGGCCTCAAAATGGCTCTGGAAGTTTAGGACCCGAAAAACTGCTAAAAATAGTAAACTGTGCTATAATTAAGGAAACTGAAAAACTGAAAGAGACAGTTGTGGGGGTCCAAATGGAATAGGTGGGTGGCCGCAAACATCCACCTGGATGATTCCTCCCCCCTTAGGAAGCAATGGTCCCCATTGCGTTGAGTTCCTCCCTGAGATGAGGAAGCTTCTGTTGAGCTGGGTCTCTGGTGAGCTGTTCTGCAATCTCTGATGTGTCCAGAAATGGTGGGAAGCATGGTCGGCGATGGTCCACATTGAACACTTGGTGCAAGCAAAGGAATGGAGGAATGCTGTGTTTCAAAGCATTGTTGCCCATAGCCTTGTTACTGGTGTAAGGACCATGTCGAAGTGGTCTGAGTTTCTGGTGGGTTCTGGTAAGGCGTTCCCTCTGCAGATGTAACCAAACTTTGTCGCCCAGCTGAAACTTGTGTGGTACCCCTCTGGGTAAGGAGAAGTTGTTCCTGTGTTATGTCATGACTGTATCCCTCTGTTGTTGCTGCTGCATGGAGGAACCCTTCGCGGGGGTCATGGATGTAGCAACGATCTTCCCCTTACTTTGGGAGTGAACCAAACAGAAAATAAATTTCCTAGTCTATGAGATGAGCTTGCTGCTTTTCTTAGCAGTGATCAGAGAGGTGGCGGTAGGGGGAGCTACCTCTGGTATCCTGTATAATGAATTATCCAAAGAGATAATGACAGCACGAGGCCTTGACTCATACATAGCATGTCGCCTCCACAAGTATGGCTGGCCTAATAGTACATTGCAAACATCCAGAGGTGTAACAGCACACAATACCTCGTCTATGAAGGGCTTGATTCTGTAGGGAAGGTAGCACTACTGGTGAACTTTGAGATCTCCTCCTTCATGAAGCCACCCGATACTATACGACTACGGGTGTGGTGTAGTCCGTAGGCCCAACCGCTTCACGACCTCTGCTGAAACAAGGTTCTTTTGGCTACCACTGTCGACAATGAATTGCAGTGGTGAACCCTGCACCCACATTTGTGAGTGGAAAAGGTGCTCCACCTCCTCTGGGTCTTCAGGCTCATTCTTCTGGATCTTGGCGGTGGAAACATTGGCACTGGGCTCTGCATCAATGATCTGCTTCCCTTTGCCATTCCCCTTGTCGGGTTCTGGTTCAGGGTCGGAACATGCATATGATTTGGAAGCCTTCAACTCGGCCACCAACAATTGCTTGGTCTGACACTCACTTGTGTTATGAGTGGGACTCTTGTGGAACTCACACCACTTTCCTGTGTCCTTCTTCGGCTTCATGGTGTTGTTCTTTTCTTGCGGCTTCGACGAGTTGTCTTGGGTCACCCCGCCTTGGCTTTGTCCTTTGCGCTTCGGATTTGCAGATCCAAAGTCTCGCTTCTTCTGTTTGAACTTTTGCTCGATTTTGACAGCGTATCGGTATGATGTGCAGAGTGAGGAGATGTTCAAGAACTGCATCTCTTCCTGGATGTATCTGTGTAGGCAGCCGCGGTATTTGAGTACCAGATGCAGCTCAGAATCTTTGATACCCAACTATGTGCGAAGGGTATGAAAAATTTTTGTGAACTCCACCACATCTTGGTCTTGTCCCTGCTGTAGTGTGGTCCATTTGATGTATTTGTCCTCATAGCTTTTGACAGGGTAGTACTGTTGCTTGATGGCATCCCAAAAGTCATTCCAAGTGGGTGCGGCTGAAAATAGTGAGCCTGTACTTTCATCCTTCTGCTCGCAGTAGGTTTCCCACCAGTCCTTGACGTGGGAGGCTGCTTTGAGAAGAGCGAAAACAATCTTTTCCCGACTTGAAAATTCATGAACAGAAAAATACCCATCTAGCAGATTTAACCATTTATCTACGGCATCTGCATCTATTTGACCCTCAAATATAGGGATCTCAAAATTAACTTGTACCTTAAAGTGCGTGGTGTTTCCAGAGTAGCTGCTGTTAGAAAATTATATATTACGGAGCAATGGAACACATAAAATATTGCAGAAATATAAACACAGAAAACACACAAAACAAGAGAGACACATATATACGTGGTTCACCCAGTTTGGGCTACGTCCACCCCGAACAGCTAGTCCTTCCTTTCTATTATCCAGCAAAATGAAGAGACACAACCTACAGCAAATCCGCTGTAATATCCTCTGTTTTCTCTCACAGTCTCACCTCTCTGTTTCTCGCTCACACAATACACATCTATCTCTCAGCCTCAAATACAATGCCCTCATACAAAGAGAGGGGTTGCCTTCTAGGGCAAAAAACCCTAAACTAAACATAAGTTCTACCGTCAGATCATCCACCTAATGAACGGCCCAGATTGACTAGAAATTACTATACTTTTACAAGGCAATTTTACAGCTGTTTTTAGCTTCGGGGGCACTGCCCCTGAAACCCCTCGCCAAGGGGGGGCTCCCAAAGGTCGCAGCCGCCCCCCCTGGACCCCCCCTGCAGCGAATATTTTACGGGCGTCGTTGCCGCCCCCATTTCGAACTGGGGTCCTATGTGGCGATACCTTTGAATATAGAAGATAATCAGGCTCCACACCCAACAGCTGCTGGAAGCCGATGCGTCGCTTCTGGGAAGCCGATGCGTCGCTTCTCGGTAGCCGCTGAAGGATCTGGGCAAAGATGTCCATCATCGCTAAAAACTGCTAAAAATAGTAAACTGCGCTATAATTAAGGAAACTGAAAAACTGAAAGAGACAATTATGGGGGTCCAAAAGGAATAGGTGGGTGACCACCAACATCCACCTGGATCATTCCTCCCCCCTTAGGAAGCAATGGTCCCCATTGCGTTGAGTTCCTCCATGAGATGAGAAAGCTTCTGCTGAACTGGGTCTCTAGTGAGAAAGGAATGGAGGAATGCTGTGTTTCAAAGCATTGTTTCTCATAGCCTTGTTACTGGTGTAAGGACCATGTCGAAGTGGTCTGAGTTTCTGATGGGTTTTGGTAAGGCATTCTCTCTGCAGATTTAACCAAACTTTGTCGCCCACCTGAAACTTGTGTGGTACCCCTCGGGGTAAGGAGAAGTTGTTCCTGTGTTCTGTCATGATTGTATCCCTCTGTTGCTGCTGCTGCATGGAGGAACCCTTTGCGGGGGTCATGGATGTAACAACGATCTTTCCCTTACCTTGGGAGTGAACCAGACAAAAAATAAATTTCCTAGTCTGTGAGATGAGCTTGCTGCCTTTCTTAGCAGTGATCAAAGATGTGGCGGTAGGTGGAGCTACCTCTGGTATCCTGTATAATGAATTATCCAAAGAAATTATGACAGCACGAGGCCTTGACTCATACACAGCATGTCGCCTCCACAAGTATGGCTGGCCTAATAGTACATCGCAAACATCCAGAGGTGTAAGATCACACAATACCTCGTCTGTGAAGGGCTTGATGCTGTAGGGAAGGCGGCACTACTGGTGAGCTTTCAGATCTCGTCCTTCATAAAGCCACCTGATACTATATGGCTGGGGGTGTGGTGTGGTCGGTAGGCCCAACCACTTCACGACCTCTGCTGAAGAAAGGTTCTTTTGGCTACCACTGTCGACAATGAATTGCAGTGGTGAACCCTTCACCCACATTTGTGAGTGGAAAAGGCACTCCCCCTCCTCTGGGTCTTCAGGCTCATTCTTCTGGATCTTGGCAGTGGCAATAGTGGCACTAGGGTTTGCATCAATGATCTCGTTCCCTTTCCCATTCCCCTTGTCGGGTTCTCGGTCAGGGTCGGAACATGCATCTGATTTGGAAGCCTTCAACTCGGCCACCAGTGACTGCTTGGTCCGACACTCACTTGTGTTATGAGTGGGACTCTTGTGGAACTCACACCACTTTCCTATGTCCTTCTTCGGCTTCGTGGTGTTGTTCATTTCTTGCGGCTTCGACGAGTTGTCTTGGGTCACCCCGCCTTTGCTTTGTCCTTTGGGCTTCGGATTTGCAGATCCAAAGTCTCGCTTCTTCTGTTTGAACTTTTGCTCAATTTTGAGAGCGTATCGGTATGCTGTGCCGAGTGAGGAGATGTTCAAGAACTACATCTCTTCCTGGATATATCTGTGCAGGTAGTTGCGGTATTTGAGTACCAGATGCAGCTCAAAATCTTTGATACCTAACTGTGTGCGAAGGGTATGAAAAATGTTTGTGAACTCCGGCACATCTTGGTCTCGGACCTGCCGCAGTGTGGTCCATTTGATGTATTTGTCCTCATAGCTTTTGACAGGGTAGTACTGCTCCTTGATGGCATCCCGGAAGTCATTCCAAGTGGGTGCCGCTGAAAACAATGAGCCTGTACTTTCATCCTTCTGCTCGCAGTAGGTTTCCCACGAGTCCTGGACGTGGGGGGCTACTTTGAGAAGAGCGTAAACAATCTTTTCCCGACTTGAAAATTCATGAACAGAAAAATACCCATCTAGCAGATTTAACCATTTATCTACGGCATCTGCGTCTATTTGACCCTCAAAGATGGGGATTTCAAAATTAACTTGTACCTTAAAGGGCGTGGCGTTTCCAGAGTAGCTGCTGGAAGCTGATGCGTCGCTACTGGGTAGCCGCTGAAGGATCTGGGCAAAGCTGTCCATCATCGCGTTCTGTTGTCGCTCGAGGGCTTCTTCGAGCAAGATTTTGATAGGATCTCCTTCCCCCTCGTCTTTCTTCTCATCCGCCATGGGAGGTTGTCGAGATTTGCGAGGCTGGTCTTGCAAAGGTTCGACTAGTTCAAGCCCTAACTCCTTATATCCCGCCTCGTTGGGGACATGCAAAGAAAAACAGAGAAAAAGCAGACCGCTCTGATACCACTGATCTAGACTTAAACAGGAACACAAAAAATTACTGAGATAACCATATACACAAAGATGCAGTGGAAATAATACTTCATTTCATTAATGGAAAATACTGAAATATGCTTACAACCAGAAATGTAAATAAACCAGCTAGGGCGATGGTAGCTTATCTCTGAGAAGAGATGTGTGGCTACATGCCTCTGAACTGTTCTAAACTGTGTTACAATGAGGCTCGAAGGCCTATTTATTATTGAGAAACAATGGAAAACCCTTCACATTCCAAAACCTAACCCTAGAAGATGAAACGCCAAATTGTGGGCCCCGTTTTGGGGTGAGTTGGACAGCCAACTTCTCGGGGTCACGAATTGGTCGTATTATCCCCGTTTGACGCGCATGATAGCCCATTGGAAATATCTCTCCGAGGACTACGACGGAAAAGATGATTTTTTGACAAAAAATTGTAGCGGTAGATTTCCCAAAAAACGTCGTTTAGGGCCTCAAAATGGCTCCGGAAGTTTAGGACCCGAAAAACTGCTAAAAATAGTAAACTGTGCTATAACTAAGGAAACCGAAAAACTGAAAGAGACAGTTGTGGGGGTCCAAATGGAATAGGTGGGTGGCCACAACCATCAATCTGGATCATTCCTGCCCCCTTAGGAAGCAATGGTCCCCATTGTGTTGAGTTCCTCCCTGAGATGAGGAAGCTTCTGTTGAGCTGGGTCTCTGGTGAGCCGTTCTGCAATCTTTGATGTGTCCAGAAATGGTGGGAAGCATGGTCGGCAATGGTCCACATTGAACACTTGGTGCAAGGAAAGGAATGGAGGAATGTTGTGTTTCAAAGCATTGTTGCCCATAGCCTTGTTACTGGTGTAAGGACCATGTCGAAGTGGTCTGCGTTTTTGATGGGTTCTGGTCAGGTGTTCTCTCTGTAGATGTAACCAAACTTTGTCGCCCACCTGAAACTTGTGTGGTACCCCTCTTGGTAAGGAGAAGTTGTTCTTGTGTTCTGTCATGACTGTATCCCTGCATGGAGGAACCCTTCGCGGGGTTCATGGATGTAGCAACGATCTTCCCCTTACTTTGGGAGTGAACCAGACAGAAAATAAATTTCCTAGTCTGTGAGATGAGCTTGCTGCCTTTCTTAGCAGTGATCAGAGAGGTGGCAGTAGGTGGAGCTACCTATGGTATCCTGTATAATGAATTATCCAAAGAAATAATGACAGCACGAGGCGTTGACTCATACATAGCATGTCGCCTCCACAAGTATGGCTGTCCTAATAGTACATGCATATGATTTGGAAGCCTTCAACTCGGCCACCAGCGATTGCTTGGTCCGACACTCACTTGTGTTATGAGTGGGAGTCTTGTGGAACTCACACCACTTTCCTGTGTCCTTCTTCGGCTTCGTGGTGTGGTTCTTTTCTTACGGCTTCGACGAGTTGTCTTGGGTCACCCCGCCTTGGCTTTGTCCATTGGGCTTCGGATTTGCAGATCCAAAGTCTCGCTTCTTCTGTTTGAACTTTTGCTCGATTTTGACAGTGTATCGGTATGCTGTGCCGAGTGAGGAGATGTTCAAGAACTGCATCTCTTCCTGGATGTATCTGTGCAGGTAACCACAATATTTGAGTACCAGATGCAGCTCAGAATCTTTGATACCCAACTGTGTGTGAAGGGTATGAAAAATGTTTGTGAACTCCGGCACATCTTGGTCTCGTCCCTGCTGCAGTGTGGTCCACTTGATGTATTTGTCCTTATAGCTTTTGACAGGGTAGTACTGTTCCTTGATGGCATCCCGGAAGTCATTCCAAGTGGGTGTGGCTGTAAACAGTGAGCCTGTACTTTCATCCTTCTGCTCGCAGTAGGTTTCCCACCAGTCCTTGACATGGGGGGCTGCTTTGAGAAGAGCGAAAACAATCTTTTCCCGACTTGAAAATTCATGAACAAAAAAATACCCATCTAGTAGATTTAACCATTTATCTACGGCATCTGCGTCTATTTGACCCTCAAAGATGGGGATCTCAAAATTAACTTGTACCTTAAAGGGCGTGGTGTTTCCAGAGTAGCTGCTGGAAGCCGATGCGTCGCTTCTGGGTAGCCGGTGAAGGATCTGGGCAAAGCTGTCCATCATCACGTTCCGTTGTCGCTCGAGGGCTTCTTCGAGCAAGATTTTGATAGGATCTCCTGTCCCCTCGTCTTTCTTTTCATCCGCCATGGGAGGTCATCGAGATTTGTGAGGCTGCTCTTGCAAAGGTTTGACCAGTTCAAGCCCTAACTCCTTATATCCCGCCTCGTTGGGGACAAGCAAAGAAAAACAGAGAAAAAGCAGATCGCTCTGATACCACTGATCCAGACTTAAACAGGAACGCAAAAAATTACAGAGATAACCATATACACAAAGATGCATCGGAAATAATACTTCATTTCATTAATGGAAAATACTGAAATATGCCTACAACTAGAAATGTAAATAAACCAGCTAGGGCGATGGTAGCTTATCTCTAAGAAGAGATGTGTGGCTACATGCCACTGAACTATTCTGAACTGTGTTACAATGAGGCTCAAAGGCCTATTTATTATTGAGAAACAATGGAAAACCGTTCACATTCCAAAACCTAACCCTAGAAGATGAAACACCAAATTGTGGTCCTCGTTTTGGGGTGAGTTGGACAGCCAAATTCCCGGGGTCCCAAATTGGTCGTATTATCTCTGTTTGACGCGCATGATAGCCCATTGGAAAGATCTCTCTGAGGACTACGACAGAAAAGATGATTTTTTGACAAAAAACTTGTTGGCGGTAGATTTCCAAAAAAACATCGTTTATGGCCTCAAAACGGCTCCGGAAGTTTAGGACCCGCAAAACTGCTAAAAATAGTAAACTGCGCTATAATTAAGGAAACTGAAAAATTGAAAGAGACAGTTGTGGGGGTCCAAATGGAATAGGTGGGTGGCCACCAACATCCATCTGGATCATTCCTCCCCCCTTAGGAAGCAATGGTCCCCATTGCGTTGAGTTCCTCCCTGAGATGAGGAAGCTTCTGTTGAGCTGGGTCTCTGGTGAGCCGTTCTGCAATCTCTGATTTGTCCAGAAATGGTGGGAAGCATGGTTGGCGATGGTCCACATTGAACACTCAGTGCAAGCAAAGGAATGGAGGAATTCTGTGTTTCAAAGCATTGTTTCTCATAGCCTTGTTACTGGTGTAAGGACCATGTCGAAGTGGTCTGCGTTTCTGATGGGTTCTGGTAAGGCGTTCTCTCTGCAGATTTAACCAAACTTTGTCACCCACCTGAAACTTGTGTGGTACCCCTCTGGGTAAGGAGAAGTTGTTACTGTGTTCTGTCATGACTGTATCCCTCTGTTGATGCTGCTGCATGGAGGAACCCTTCGCGGGGGTGATGGATGTAGCAACGATCATCGCCTTACTTTGGGAGTGAACCAGACAGAAAATAAATTTCCTAGTCTGTGAGATGAGCTTGCTACCTTTCTTAGCAGTGATCAAAGAGGTGGCGGTAGGTGGAGCTACCTCTGGTATCCTGTATAATGAATTATCCAAAGAAATAATGACAACACGAGGCCTTGACTCATACACAACATGTCGCCTCCACAAGTATGGTGTAGGAATTTACAGGGTAAGTTCCTCAGAAAGAACACCAAAAGGACACCGCTCACAACCAGATCTCAAATCAATACACCAGTATTTTTGACGTGGTTAAAACCCTCAAAGTGCAAGGAGGGAAACAGTCCACGGCCTGTCCCAACGTGGGTACTACAGGCAATTTATTAATCAAAGAATGAAAATTTACATAAGCTTCTCTCATGCACGGATTACTCGAACAATGACCCTCCATGCGCTTTAAATAGAACTCATGGACCAATCGGGTGTCAAGCCACGGATCAGGTGTCGGTAATACCGAGGTGAGAGTGAACCGTCGGATCACTACATATCGTGACCGTTAGATTGTAAGTTACAAAATGTACAACGGTAAAGAAACACACTTTACCTAACTCTAACCTAACTCTATACTAGACCAAGTTGAACTTAACTATATCCTATGTGTCGGAATATCCTAACATCCCCCCTTAAGAACAACTTGGGATAGGATTGAAGGATTTACAAATATGACACAATAGGAGAAGGAAGGAGGCACTAGAGCCTATCCCCCCTTAGTGACAACTTCCTGAACTCCAAGCATATATCGAAGTTTAGTGAACTTCGCCTCTGTGAGAGCCTTTGTGAAGATGTCTGCAACCTGATCATCTGTTGGACAATATTGCACTTCAAGAACATGGTCATGAATGAGCTTTCTGATGAAGTGCATGTGTAGTTCAATATGTTTGCTGCGCTGATGCTGGACTGGATCTTTGCATAGCTGAATGGCACTTTGATTATCACACCAAAGTGTGGTTGGATGCTGCTGCTCAAAGCCAAACTCTGATAGGATCTGACGAAGCCACAAGGCTTCCTTACTAGATTCCACGGCACCACGATACTCTGCTTCTGCTGACGAAAGAGAAATGGCAGCCTGTTTCTTACAAGCCCATGTAATAGGTCCTAAACCAAGAGTGAAGACATAACCGGCAGTAGACTTCCGATCATCAGGGTCACCAGCCCAATCAGAATCAGTGAAACCAACTAACAGAGGAGCTGCTTTGGCACTGTAATGAATCCCAAACTGAACTGTACCTCGAACATAACGAAGTATTCTTTTAGCTGCTTTCCAATGACTTTCACGGGGGTTTTGCATAAAACGAGCAACAAGGCCAACAGCAAAGGAAAGATCAGGACGAGTATGGGTTAAATACAAGAGTTTTCCGACAAGTTGACGGTATAAGGTAGCATCAACTTCAGGAGAAGTACAAGAGACTGAAAGTTTGACTCCAGACTGAAAGGGAGAAGGGGCTGGCTTACAGTCTTCCATGTGAAAATGACGAAGAATATCACAAGCATACTTGGACTGGGAAAGGAAAATACCCTCCTGGGATTGCAAGACTTGAAGACCGAGAAAATAGTGTAAGTGTCCTAAGTCTGTCATTTCAAATTTCTTTTTAAGGCTGGACTTCACATGGTTTATAAGGTTGGGATCACTACCAGTAAGAATAAGATCATCAACATAAAGGACAAGGATGATAAGAGAGTTGCCCACTTTCTTGGTGTAGACAGTATTGTCAGAATGACACCTAGAAAAGCTAGATTCTAAAAGAAAGCTATCCATTTTGGCATACCAAACCCGAGGAGCTTGCTTGAGGCCATAAAGGGATTTCTTAAGTCGACAAACAAGGCTGGAGTCTGTTTGTATGAAGCCAATGGGTTGTTCCATATAGATTTCTTCCTGCAAGTCCCCATGTAAGAAGGCAGATTTAACATCCATCTGATGGACTTCCCATTTTAAAGAGGAAGCAAGGGAAAGAACAAGGCAGATAGAGTTCATTTTGGAAACAGGGGAGAATGTTTCAGTGTAGTCAATGCCTTCAACCTGTGAAAAGCCCTTAGCAACAAGACGAGCTTTATGTTTATCAACTTTCCCATCTGGTCCATACTTGGTTCTGTAAACCCATTTACATCTAACAAGTTTGCGTCCCTTTGGTAGAGGAACAAGATCCCATGTATCATTTGTCATCAATGAATGATATTCTTCATTCATAGCTGCTTCCCAATGTGGATGGCCTGAAGCTTCTGCAAAAGTGTCAGGATCATGATTTACTGGAGCTTGAGCCAGTAAAGAAGAGGCTCTTTCAAACTGAGAACGTGTACGTCGCTGATCTGTAGGATCACTGGCAAGATCACCTGCTGCATCCCGAGTAGCACGGACCCATCGTGGAAGTTGAGGATCTGAGAAGGTGGGGGAGGATTATCATCCTCGCTTTCATCATCTGAAGAAGAAATGTTTTCAAAGATAGAAGAGATAGGAAGAGGTGGCACATCCGCCGGACTAGGCTCACAGGCCGATTTATTTTCATCAAATTTTACATCTCTTCTAATGATAACATTTTTGGACTTAAATGGAATAAGTCTATATCCTTTTACATCTTCAGAATATCCAACAAAAGTACATTTCTCACTCTTAGGTTCTAAAGCTTTATGCTTTTCATCTGGAATATGGGCCCATGCTTCACTTCCAAACACACGAAAGTGACTTACATCTGGTTTAATGGAACTCCAAGCTTCTTCTGGAGTGATATTCTCTAGAACCTTAGTAGGAGTGCGATTGATTATATAATTTGCACAATTAATTGCTTCGGCCCAAAAACTAAGACTGAGTCCTTTAGATTGCAGCATACAATTAGCCATTTCCTTTAAGGTGCGATTTTTCCTTTCAGCTACACCATTTTGTTGTGGAGTGTATGGAACAGTATGTTGCATTTGAATTCCATTTTCGGTGCAAAAGTTGATGAATGTGTTTTTAACATATTCTCCACCATTATCAGTTCTTAGCTTAAGAATTTGATGTCCAGATTGTTTTTCAACAAAGGCTTTGAAGGCCAAAAAGGTGTTAAATACTTCGCTCTTGAGTTTTAAGAAGTATACCCAAGTGCGTCTGGAGAAATCATCAATGAAAGTTAAGAAGTACTTGCAACCAGAGAATGAAGCAACAGGAAGAGGACCACATAAATCACTGTGCACAAGCTGTAAAGGGGCTGAGGCGTGCCAAGAGGCACGTTTGTTAAAACTGTCCCGATGATGTTTTCCGAGTACACATCCGGAACAAACACCATCTCTGCAAGATACCATAGGAAGACCTGTCACCATATTTTCTTTACATAGATGCTGAAGGGAGCGATAGTTTAAGTGACCAAATCGCTCATGCCAAAGTTTGCTCACTTCATCATTATGAGCAACAAATACTGAGGGAAGATTTGATGACCCAAAGTTGTGAAACTTATACAACCTTTTGGAATCATCAGCAAGACCAGTAGCTAGAATCTGTTTAGGATCTTTTAGATCCTTGATTACAACATCATGAGGTGAAAATTCAACAATTTTACCTTCACCTGAATGAGTTATCTGATAGACAGATAGAAGGTTGCAGGATAAGGTTGGAACACATAATACATCATTAAACTGACCATTGTCTAGATGAACAGTTCCAGTCCCTACAACATTAAGAGATCTATCATCACCAACATATATATTTTTGGTGTTACAATCATTTAAAGAAGAAAACATGGCTTGGTTTTTGGCCATGTGACAAGAGGCTCCAGAATCAATGAGCCACTCATGAGAATGAGAAGAAGAAGAAGATACATTTAATGCATAACCAGACTGAGATGATTGACAATGACATGCAGAAAGTGCCATTCCGGAAGTTGAAGTTGAAGTAGGCTCCACATGGATGTTATGTTTCTTCATTGCGGCTTCCAAGGCTTCCATCTTCTTAAAGCATTTAGATTCTAAGTGGCCATCTCGATTACAAAAGTTACAATGTCTATCAGTCTTCTTCCATTTGTTTTTATTGGTCTTATCATTTTGCTGAAATGATCTTTCATTTTGAGGCTGAGATGGTTTAGGACCATTCTTTTGAGGATATGACTTCTTAGGATTCTTTGAATTTGGTTGCTGCTGGGCGGCTAACGCTTTCGTGGAAGAGTTTCCAAGATTAAGAAGACCAAGGTGTAAGAGTTTTTCTTGTTCTCTTATTAAGGAATCACAAAAGGAGTCAAAGGAAGGGGCCTTGTAGTCTTTTCCTTGACAAATGAAAGCTTCCCTTGTAGAATGGAAAGTGGAAACAAATATAGAGTAGGCGGATCCCAACTTAGTAAGGATGGAATAAATAAGGTTACCATCTTCTTTATTAACTTTAACACCTTCCAAGAGATATCTAAGGGTCTTGAATTTGGACAAGAAATCTTCAATGCAAGAAAAATTATTAGGATCCAAAGTAAGCAGCTCATTTTCAAGTTGATGGGCTCTAATTTCATTTTTAATCCCAAAAACTTTAGCGAGTTTTTCTAATGCTTTATGAGGAGTCTCAAAGTCTGCAATGTGGAATCTAAGATCAGGAGAAATAGACATCCCTATCAAACCACGTGCTTGATCTTGTCTATTTTCCCATTTTGCAACCTTGTCTTCATCTTTTGGTTTCTTCTCTTGGTCTGTGGCTATTCTGAAGAGACCTTTACTTCTAAGTAAATCTTCCATGTAGGCTACCCATTGGAAGTAGTTAGTGCTGTCAAGAATGACTTGGCATGGACTTTCCATTTTAAAAAAATCTGAAGCTGAAGATGCTGAAAGTAAGTGTTCCAATGGATAGATCTCGAAAAAATAGGCGGTTTTAAAAAAAACGGCTCTGAAAAAGGCTTCCGGATGAAGAAGTTATGGCTTTTTGAAAAAAAAATTGTTGAAGTTGCTGGCAAAGTGCGCGAATGTGCGGGAATGAAAAAATCCGCCGCCACAAAATGGAGACTTGAACCCAAGACCTCTACTCTCTTAAAATAGCTTTGAACCAATTGATCTATACAAAAAATTTGAGAGAGAGAGAGAGAGAGAGAGAGAGAGGGGGGGGGGCCTTGGTTTGCGTGCTTGCCTTGAGAAAGCTCTTTTTCCCTACAAAATACAAAACACAAAACCCAACACGAATATGCAAAGAAAAACGAACCTTGCGGCTCGAAGTTAGCTTTAGTCAAAAAACTAGAAATTTTAAAAAAAAATCTCAAAGTTAGCTTTAGCCGAAAAACTAAATATTTTTCTCAATGTTTCTGATTTTCCGAGATCACACTAAGGTGCAGGGAAAAGAGCATACGCATGAGAAAAATCCTTCCTTTCTATTTCTGATTTGCCTAGATCGCACAGAGTCGCAGGGAAAAGAGCATACAAAAAAATGAAAGGTATAGATTCAGTTAAAAAAAAAGGCTAAATAAACCGAAACCGAAATAAGCAGAGAGAAAATAACAATAAACTGCAAAAAAACACTGTATACCTCCCGATCTGAAAAATGACGCAGCTAGGGCTACCGGAAACCTTTTCGCGTGAAACGAAAGGGGTTCCTCACTGGAACAGATGCTCCGAATGCAACAAAGCAGTCCTCTCGGCCCGAAAGCAGTCAGAAACAGCAGATCTAGGAAACGACAGCCGCATGCAGTTCTACCGGCTTCAGATTTGGATCACCAACGGACGCGGCCCTCAAATAGCTCTGATACCATGTAGGAATTTACAGGGTAAGTTCCTCAGAAAGAACACCAAAAGGACACCGCTCAGAACCAGATCTCAAATCAATACACCAGTATTTTTGACGTGGTTAAAACCCTCAAAGTGCAAGGAGGGAAACAGTCCACGGCCTGTCCTAACGTGGGTACTACAGGCAATTTATTAATCAAAGAATGAAAATTTACATAAGCTTCTCTCATGCACGGATTACCCGAACAATGACCCTCCATGCGCTTTAAATAGAACTCATGGACCAATCGGGTGTCAAGCCACGGATCAAGTGTCGGTAATACCGAGGTGAGAGTGAACCGTCGGATCACTACATATCGTGACCGTCGGATTGTAAGTTACAAAATGTACAACGGTAAAGAAACACACTTTACCTAACTCTATACTAGACCAAGTTGAACTTAACTATATCCTATGTGTCGGAATATCCTAACATATGGCTGGCCTAATAGTACATCGCAAACATCCAGAGGTGTAACATCACACAATACCTCGTCTGTGAAGGGCTTGATGCTGTAGGGAAGGCGGCACTGCTGGTGAACTTTGAGATCTCGTCCTTCATGAAGCCACCCAATACTATACGGCTGCGGGTGTGGTGTAGTTGGTAGGCCCAACTGCTTCACGACCTCTGTTGAAACAAGGTTTTTTGGCTACCACTGTCTACAATGAATTGCAGTGGTGAACCCTTCACCCACATTTGTGAGTGGAAAAGGTGCTCCCCCTCCTCTGGGTCTTCAGGCTCATTCTTCTGGATCTTGGTGGTGGCAACAGTGGCACTGGGCTCTACATCAATGATCTGCGTCTCTTTGCCATTCCCCTTGTCGGGTTCTGGCTCAGGGTCGGAACATGCATCTGATTTGGAAGCCTTCAACTCGGCCACCAGCGACTGCTTGGTCCGACACTCACTTGTGTTATGAGTGGGACTCTCGTGGAACTCACACCACTTTCGTATGTCCTTCTTCGGCTTCGTGGTGTTGTTCTTTTCTTGTGGCTTCGACGAGTTGTCTTGGGTCACCCCGCCTTGGCTTTCTCCTTTGGGATTCGGATTTGCAGATCCAAAGTCTCGCTTCTTCTGTTTGAACTTTTGCTCGATTTTGACAGCGTATCGGTATGCTGTGCCGAGTGAGGAGATGTTCAAGAACTGCATCTCTTCCTGGATGTATCTGTGCAAGCAGTCGTAGTATTGAGTACTAGATGCAGCTCAGAATCTTTGATACCCAACTGTGTGCGAAGGGTATGAAAAATGTTTGTGAACTCCGGCACATCTTGGTCTCCGCCCTGCTGCAGTGTGGTCCATTTGATGTATTTGTCCTCATAGCTTTTGAGAGGGTAGTACTGCTCCTTGATGGCATCCCGGAAGTCATTCCAAGTGGGTGCGGCTGAAAACAGTGAGCATGTACTTTCATCCTTCTGCTCGCAGTAGGTTTCCCACCAGTCCTTGACGTGGGGGGCTGCTTTGAGAAGAGTGAAATAATCTTTTTCCGACTTGAAAATTCATGAACAGAAAATACCCATATAGCAGATTTAACCATTTATCTATGGCAGCTGCATCTATTTGACCCTTAAATATGGGGATCTCAAAATTAACTTGTACCTTAAAGGACGTGGTGTTTCCAGAGTAGCTGCTGGAAGCCGGTGCGTCGCTTCTGTGTAGCCGCTGAAGGATCTGGACAAAGCTGTCCATCATCGCATTCCGTTGTCGCTCAAGGGCTTCTTCGAGTAAGATTTTGATAGGATCTCCTGCCCCCTTGTCTTTCTTCTCATCCGCCATGGGAGGTCGTCAAGATTTGCGAGGCTGGTCTTGCAAAGGTTCGACCAGTTCAAGCCCTAACTCCTTATATCCCGCCTCGTTGGGGACATGCAAAGTAAAACAAAGAAAAAGCAGACCGCTCTGATACCACTGATCCATACTTAAACAGGAACGCAACAAATTATAGAAATAACCATATACACAAAGATGCAGTGGAAATAATACTTCATTTCATTAATGGAAAATACTGAAATATGCTTACAACCAGAAATGTAAATAAACCAGCTAGGGCGATGGTAGCTTATCTCTAAGAAGAGATGTGTGGCTACATGCCTCTGAACTATTCTGAACTATGTTACAATGAGGCTCGAAGGCCTATTTATTATTGAGAAATAATGGAAAACCCTTCACATTCGAAAACCTAACCCTAGAAGATGAAACACCAAATTGTGGGCCCCGTTTTGGGGTGAGTTGGACAGCCAAATTCCCGGGGTCGCAAATTGGTCGTATTATCTCCGTTTGATGCGCATGATAGCCCATTGGAAATATCTCTCCGAGGACTACGACGGAAAAGACGATTTTTTAATGAAAAAATTGCTGGCGGTAGATTTCCTAAAAAACATCGTTTAGGGCCTCAAAACTGCTCCGGAAGTTTAGGACCCGAAAAACTGCTAAAAATAGTAAACTGCGCTATAATTAAGGAAACTGAAAAACTGAAAGAGACAGTTGTGGGGGTCCAAATGGAATAGGAGGGTGGCCACCAACATCAACCTGGATCATTCCTCCCCCCTTAGGAAGCAATGGTCCCAATTGCGTTGAGTTCCTCCCTGAGATGAGGAAGCTTCTGTTGAGCTGGGTCTCTGGTGAGCTGTTCTACAATCTCTGATGTGTCGAGAAATGGTGGGAAGCATGGTCAGCGATGGTCCGCATTGGACACTCGGTGCAAGCAAAGGAATGGAGGAATGCTGTGTTTCAAAGCATTGTTTCTCATAGCCTTGTTACTGGTGTAAGTACCATGTCGAAGTGGTCTGAGTTTCTGATGGGTTCTGGTAAGGCATTCTCTCTGCAGATTTAACCAAACTTTGTCGCCCACATGAAACTTGTGTGGTACCCCTCTGGGTAAGGAGAAGTTGTTCCTGTGTTCTGTCATGACTGTATCCCTCTGTTGCTGCTGCTGCATGGAGGAACCCTTCGTGGGGGTCATGGATGTAGCAACGATCTTCCCCTTACTTTGGGAGTGAACCAGACAGAAAATAAATTTCCTAGTCTGTGAGATGAGCTTGCTGCCTTTCATGGCAGTGATCAAAGAGGTGGCGGTAGGTGTAGCTACCTCTGGTATCCTGTATAATGAATTATCCAAAGAAATAATGACAGCACGAGGCCTTGACTCATACACAGCATGTCGCCTCCACAAGTATGGCTAGCCTAATAGTACATCGCAAACATCCAGAGGTGTAACATCACACAATACCTCGTCTGTGAAGGGCTTGATGCTGTAGGGAAGGCGGCACTGCTGGTGAACTTTGAGATCTCGTCCTTCGTGAAGCCACCCGATACTATACGGCTACGGGTGTGGTGTAGTCAGTAGGCCCAACCGCTTCACGACCTCTGCTGAAACAAGGTTCTTTTGGCTACCACTGTCGACAATGAATTGCAGTGGTGAACCCTTCACCCACATTTGTGAGTGGAAAAGGTGCTCCCCCTCCTCTGGGTCTTCAGGCTCATTCTTCTGGATCTTGGCGGTGGCAACAGTGGCACTGGGCTCTACATCAATGATCTGCTTCCCTTTGCCATTCCCCTTGTCGGGTTCTGGCTCAGGGTCGGAACATGCATATGATTTGGAAGCCTTCAACTCGGCCACCAGTGACTGCTTGGTCCGACACTCACTTGTGTTATGAGTGGGAGTCTTGTGGAACTCACACCACTTTCTAGTGTCCTTCTTCGGCTTCGTGGTGTTGTTCTTTTGTTGCGGCTTCGACGAGTTGTCTTGGGTCACCTCGCCTTGGCTTTCTCCTTTGGGCTTCGGATTTGCAGATCCAAAGTCTCGCTTCTTCTGTTTGAACTTTTGCTCGATTTTGACATCGTATTGGTATGCTGTGCCGAGTGAGGAGATGTTCAAGAACTACATCTCTTCCTGGATGTATTTGTGCAGGCAGCCGCGGTATTTGAGTACCAGATGCAGCTCAGAATCTTTGATACCCAACTGTGTGCGAAGGGTATGAAAAATGTTTGTGAACTCCGGCACTTCTTGGTCTCGCCCCTGCCGCAGTGTGGTCCATTTGATGTATTTGTCCTCATAGCTTTTGACAGGGTAGTACTGCTCCCTTATGGCATCCCGGAAGTCATTCCAAGTGGATGCGGCTGAAAACAGTGAGCCTGTACTTTCATCCTTCTGCTCGCAGTAGGTTTCCCACCAGTCCTTGAGGTGGGGGGCTGCTTTGAGAAGAGCGAAAACAATCTTTTCCCGACTTGAAAATTCATGAACAGAAAAATACCCATCTAGTAGATTTAACCATTTATCTACGGCCATGGAAAATTTTAGGGGCTAATGTTCGCCCAGTGGGCTAATTTTCCATGATTTTTCCAAAAAAAAGATTCGCCAATTTCCAATTTTATAAAAGACGATTCGCCCAAATTTTAGAATATAAAATTATTTTACCTTAAAAATCGCCAACATTATAGAGAGACTATATATAAAATAATTATAAATTTGATTAATTTTACAAATATATCAATAAACATTTATAATTTGCATATTAGGGATTAGTGAGATTCGCCAATGTTTGAAACTTCAAGAAAATTTTCCATCCTTAAAATTTTCCTTGTCTACGGCATCTGCGTCTATTTGACCCTCAAAGATGGGGATTTCAAAATTAACTTGTACCTTAAAGGGCGTGGCGTTTCCAGAGTAGCTGCTGGAAGCCGATGCGTCGCTTCTGGGTAGCCGCTGAAGGATCTGGGCAAAGCTGTCCATCATCGCGCTCCGTTGTCGCTCGAGGGCTTCTTCGAGCAAGATTTTGATAGGATCTCCTGCCCCCTCGTCTTTCTTCTCATCCACCATGGGAGGTTGTCGAGATTTGCAAGGCTGGTCTTGCAAAGGTTCGACCAGTTCAAGCCCTAACTCCTTATATCCTGCCTCCTTGGGGACATGCAAAGAAAAACAAAGAAAAGGCAGACCGCTCTGATACCACTGATCCAGACTTAAACAGGAACGCAACAAATTACAGAGATAACCATATACACAAAGATGCAGTGGAAATAATACTTCATTTCATTAATGGAAAATACTGAAATATGCTTACAACCAGAAATGTAAATAAACCAGCTAGGGCGATGGTAGTTTATCTCTGAGAAGAGATGTGTGGCTACATGCCTCTGAACACTTTTGAACTATGTTACAATGAGGCTCGAAGGCCAATTTATTATTGAGAAACAATGGAAAACCGTTCACATTCGAAAACCTAACCCTAGAAGATGAAACACCAAATTGTGGGCCCCGTTTTGGGGTGAGTTGGACAGCCAACTTCCCGAGGTCGCGAATTGGTTGTATTATCTCTGTTTCACGTGCATGATGGCCTGTTGGAAAGATCTCTCTGAGGACTACGAAGAAAAAGATGATTTTTTGGTAGAAAAATCGTTGGCGGTAGATTTCTCAAAAAACGTCGTTTAGGGCCTCAAAACGGCTCCGGAAGTTTAGGACAAGAAAAACTGCTAAAAATAGTAAACTGGGCTATAATTAAGGAAACTGAAAAACTGAAAGAGACAGTTGTGGGGGTCCAAATGGAATAGGTGGGTGGCCACCAACATCCACCTGGATCATTCCTCCCCCCTTAGGAAGCAATGGTCCCAATTGCGTTGAGTTCCTCCCTGAGATGAGGAAGCTTCTGCTGAACTAGGTCTCTGGTGAGCTGTTTTGCAATCTCTGATGTGTCCAGAAATGGTGGGAAGCATGGTCGGCGATGGTCCATATTGGACACTCGGTGCAAGCAAAGGAATGGAGGAATGTTGTGTTTCAAAGCATTGTTGCCCATAGCCTTGTTACTGGTGTAAGGACCATGTCGAAGTGGTCTGAGTTTCTGATGGGTTCTGGTAAGGCGTTCTCTCTACAGATGTAACCAAACTTTGTCGCCCACCTGAAACTTGTGTGGTACCCTTCTGGGTAAGGAGAAGTTGTTCTTGTGTTCTGTCATGACTGTATCCCTCTGTTGCTGCTGCTGCATGGAGGAACCCTTCGTGGGGGTCATGGATGTAGCAGCGATCTTCCCCTTACTTTGGGAGTGAACTAGACAGAAAATAAATTTCCTAGTCTGTGAGATGAGCTTGCTGCCTTTCTTAGCAGTGATCAAAGAGGTGGCGGTAGGTGGAGCAACCTCTGGTGTCCTGTATAATGAATTATCCAAAGAAGTAATGACAGCATGAGGCCTTGACTCATACACAGCATGTCGCCTCCATAAGTATGGCTGGCCTAATAGTACATCGCAAACATCCAGAGGTGTAACATCACACAATACCTCATCTGTGAAGGGCTTGATGCTGTAGGGAAGGCAGCATTGCTGGTGAACTTTGAGATCTCGTCCTTCGTGAAGCCACCCGATACTATACGGCTGCGGGTGTGGTGTAGTCGGTAGGCCCAAACGCTTCACGACCTCTGCTGAAACAAGGTTCTTTTGGCTACCACTTTCAACAATGAATTACAATGGTGAACCCTTCACCCACATTTGTGAGTGGAAAAGGCGCTCCCCCTCCTCTGGGTTTTCAGGCTCATTCTTCTGGATCTTGGCAGTGGAAACAGTGGCACTGGGTTCTACATCAATGATTTGCTTTGCTTTGCCATTCCCCTTGTCGGGTTCTGGCTCAGGGTCGGAACATGCATCTGATTTGGAAGCCTTCAACTCGGCCACCAGCGACTGCTTGGTCTGACACTCACTTGTGTTATGAGTGGGACTCTTGTAGAACTCACACCACTTTCCTGTGTCTTTCTTCGGCTTCGTGGTGTTGTTCTTTTCTTGCGGCTTCGACGAGTTGTCTTGGGTCACCCCACCTTGGCTTTGTCCTTTGGGCTTCGGATTTGACAATCCAAAGTCTCGCTTCTTCTGTTTGAACTTTTGCTCGATTTTGACAATTTATCGGTATGCTGTGCCGAGTGAGGATATGTTCAAGAAATACATCTCTTCCTGGATGTATCTATGCAGGCAGCCGCGGTATTTGAGTACCAGATGCAGTTCAAAATCTTTGATACCCAATTGTGTGCGAAGGGTATGAAAAATGTTTTTGAACTCTGGCACATCTTGGTCTCGTCCCTGCCGCAGTGTGGTCCATTTGATGTATTTGTCCTCATAGCTTTTGATAGGGTAGTATTGCTCCTTGATGGCATCCCAGAAGTCATTCCAAGTGGGTGCGGCTGAAAACAGTGAGCCTGTACTTTCATCCTTATGCTCGAAGTAGGTTCCTCACCAGTCCTTGACGTGGGGGGCTGCTTTGAGAAGAGCGAAAACAGTCTTTTCCCAACTTGAATATTCATGAAAAGAAAAATACCCATCTAGCATATTTAACCATTTATCTATGGCATTTGCGTCTATTTGACCCTCAAAGATGGGGATTTCAAAATTAACTTGTACCATAAAGGGCGTGGCTTTTCCAGAGTAACTGTTGGAAGCCCACGGGTCTCTTCTGGGTAGCCGCTGAAGGATCTAGGCAAAGCTGTCCATCATCGCATTCCATTGTCACTCGAGGGCTTCTTCGAATAAGATTTTGATAGGATCTCCTACCCCCTCGTCTTTCTTCTCATCCGCCATGGGAGGTCATTGAGATTTGCGAGGCTGGTCTTGCAATGGTTTGACTAGTTCAAGCCCTAACTCCTTATATCCCGCCTCGTTGGGGACATGCAAAGAAAAACAGAGAAAAAGCATACCGCTCTGATACCACTGATCCAGACTTAAACAGGAATGAAAAAAATTACAGAGATAACCATATACACAAAGATGCAGCGGAAATAATACTTCCTTTCATTAATGGAAAGTACTGAAATATGCTTACAACCCGAAATGTAAATAAACCAGCTAGGGCGATGGTAGCTTATCTCTAAGAAGAGATGTGTGGCTACATGCCTCTGAACTGTTCTGAACTGTGTTACAATGAGGCTCGAAGGCCTATTTATTATTGAGAAACAATGGAAAACCCTTCACATTCCAAAACCTAACCCTAGAAGATGAAACACCAAATTGTGGGCCCCGTTTTGGGGTGAGTTGGACAGCCAACTTCCCGGGATCACGAATTGGTCGTATTATCTCCGTTTGACATGCATGATAGCCCGTTGGAAAGATCTCTCCGAGGACTACGACGAAAAAGACAATTTTTTGACAGAAAAATTGCTGTTGGAAGATTTCCCAAAAAACGTTGTTTAGGGTCTCAAAACGACTCCGAAAGTTTAGGACCCGAAAAACTGCTAAAAATAGTAAACTGCGCTATAATTAAGTAAACTAAAAAACTGAAAGAGACACTTGTGGGGGTCCAAATGGAATAGGTGGGTGGCCACCAACATCCACCTGGATCATTCCTCGCCACTTAGGAAGCAATGGTCCCCATTGCATTGAGTTCCTCCTTGAGATGAGGAAGCTTCTGCTGAGCTGGGTCTCTGGTGAGTTGTTCTGCAATCTCTGATGTGTCTAGAAATGGTGGGAAGCATGGTCAACGATGGTCAACATTGAACACTCGGTGCAAGCAAAGGAATGGAGGAATGCTGTGTTTCAAAGCATTGTTGCCCATAGCC
Source organism: Pinus tabuliformis (assembly GCA_031772625.1). Taxonomy (NCBI): domain Eukaryota; kingdom Viridiplantae; phylum Streptophyta; class Pinopsida; order Pinales; family Pinaceae; genus Pinus; species Pinus tabuliformis. Next base: position 676,287,111 of record CM062808.1, on the reverse strand, counting down.
TTGTTACTGGTGTAAGGACCATGTCGAAGTGGTCTGATTTTTTGATGGGTTCTGGTAAGGCGTTCTCTCTGCAGATGTAACCAAACTTTGTCGCCCACCTGAAACTTGTGTGGTTCCCCTCTGGGTAAGGAGAAGTTGTTCCTATGTTCTGTCATGACTGTATCCCTCTGTTGCTGCTACTGCATGGAGGAACCCTGCGTGGGGGTCATGGATGTAGCAACGATCTTCCCCTTACTTTGGGAGTGAACCAGACAGAAAATAAATTTCCTAGTCTATGAGATGAGCTTGCTGCCTTTCTTAGCAGTGATCAAAGAGGTGGCGGGAGGTGGAGCTACCTCTGGTATCCTGTATAATGAATTATCCAAAGAAATAATGACAGCACGAGGCCTTGACTCATACACAGCATGTCGCCTCCACAAGTATGGCTGGCCTAATAGTACATCGCAAACATCCACAGATGTAACATCACACAATACCTCGTCTGTGAAGAGCTTGATGCTGTAGGGAAGGCGGCACTGCTGGTGAACTTTAAGATCTTGTCCTTCGTGAAGCCACCTGATACTATACGGCTGCGGGTGTGGTGTAGTCGGTAGGCCCAACCACTTCACGACCTCTGCTAAAACAAGGTTCTTTTGGCTACCACTGTCGATAATGAATTGCAGCGGTGAACCCTTCGTCCACATTTGTGAGTGGAAAAGGCGCTCCCCCTCCTCTGGGTCTTTAGGCTCATTCTTCTAGATCTTGGCGGTGGTAACAGTGGCACTGGGCTCTGCATCAATGATCTGCTTCCCTTTGTCATTCCCCTTGTCGGGTTCTGGCTCAGGGTCAGAACATGCATCTGATTTGAAAGCCTTCAACTCGGCCACCAGTAATTGCTTGGTCCGACACTCACTTGTGTTTTTGAGTGGGACTCTTGTGGAACTCACACCACTTTCCTGTGTCCTTCTTCGGCTTTGTGGTGTTGTTCTTTTCTTGTGGCTTCGACGAGTGGTCTTGGGTCACCTCGCCTTGGCTTTGTCCTTTGGGCTTTGGATTTGCAGATCCAAAGTCTCGCTTCTTCTGTTTGAACTTTTGCTCGATTTTGACAGCGTATCGGTATGCTGTACCGAGTGAGGAGATGTTCAAGAACTTCATCTCTTCCTGGATGTATCTGTGTAGGTAGCCGCGGTATTTGAGTACTAGATGCAGCTCAGAATCTTTGATACCAAACTGTGTGCGAAGGGTATGAAAAATGTTTGTGAACTCCGGCACATCTTGGTCTCGTCCCTACCGCAGTGTGGTCCATTTGATGTATTTGTCCTCATAGCTTTTGACAGGGTAGTACTGCTCCTTGATGGCATCCCGGAAGTCATTCCAAGTGGGTGCGGCTGAAAACAGTGAGCCTGTACTTTCATCCTTCTGCTCGCAGTAGGTTTCCCACCAGTCCTTGATGTGGGGGGCTGCTTTGAGAAGAGCGAAAACAATCTTTTCCCGACTTGAAAATTCATGAATAGAAAAATACCCATCTAGCAGATTTAACCATTTATCTACGACATCTGCGTCTATTTGACCCTCAAAGATGGGGATTTCAAAATTAACTTGTACCTTAAAGGGCGTGGCATTTCCAGAGTAGCTGCTGGAAGCCGATGCGTTGCTTCTGGGTAGCCGCTAAAGGATCTGGGCAAAGCTGTCCATCATCGCGTTCCATTGTCACTCGAGGCCTTCTTCGAGCAATATTTTGATAGGATCTCTTGCCCCCTCATCTTTCTTCTCATCCGCCATGGGAGGTGTCGAGATTTGCGAGGCTGTTCTTGCAAAGGTTCGACCAGTTCAAGCCCTAACTCCTCATATCCCGCCTCGTTGGGGACATGCAAAGAAAAACAGAGAAAAAGCAGACAGCTTTGATACCACTGATCCAGACTTAAACAGGAACGCAACAAATTACAGAGATAACCATATACACAAAGATGCAGTGGAAATAATACTTCATTTCATTAATGGAAAATACTGAAATATGCGTACAACCAAAAATGTAAATAAACCAGCTAGGGCGATGGTAGCTTATCTCTGAGAAGAGATGTGTGGCTACATGCCTCTGAAATGTTCTGAACTGTGTTACAATGAGGCTCAAAGGCCTATTTATTATTGAGAAACAATGGGAAACCCTTCACATTCCAAAACCTAACCCTAGAAGATGAAACGCCAAATTGTGGGCCCCGTTTTGGGGTGAGTTGGACAGCCAACTTCCCGGGGTCACGAATTGGTCGTATTATCTCCGTTTGATGCGCATGATATACCGTTGGAAAGATATCTCCGAGGACTACGACCGAAAAGGCGATTTTTTGACAGAATAATTGTTGGCAGTAGATTTCCCAAAAAACGTCATTTAGGGCCTCAAAACTGCTCCGGAAGTTTAGGACCCAAAAAACTTCTAAAAATAGTAAATTGCGCTATAATTAAGGAAACTGAAAAACTGAAAGAGACAGTTGTGGGGGTCCAAATGGAATAGGTGGGTGGCCAGCAACATCCACCTGGATCATTCCTCCCCCCTTACGAAGCAATGGTCCCCATTGCATTGAGTTCCTCCCTGAGATGAGGAAGCTTCTACTGAGCTGGGTCTCTGGTGAGTTGTTCTGCAATCTTTGATGTGTCCAGAAATGGTGGGAAGCATGGTCAGTGATGGTCCACATTGAACACTCGGTGCAAGCAAAGGAATGGAGGAATGCTGTGTTTCAAAGCATTGTTTCCCATAGCCTTGTTACTGGTGTAAGGACCATGTCGAAGTGGTCTGATTTTCTGATGGGTTCTGGTAAGGCGTTCTCTCTACAGATGTAACCAAACCTTGTCGCCCACCTGAAACTTGTGTGGTACCCCTCTGGGTAAGGAGAAGTTGTTCCTGTGTTCTGTTATGACTGTATCCCTCTGTTGCTGCTGCTGCATGGAGGAACGCTTCGCGGGGGTCATGGATGTAGCAATGATCTTCCCCTTACTTTGGGAGTGAACCAGACAGAAAATAAATTTCCTAATCTATGAGATGAGATTTCTGCCTTTCTTAGCAGTGATCAAAGAGGTGGCGGTAGGTGGAGCTACCTCTGGTATCCTGTATAATGAATTATACAAAGAAATAATGACAGCACGAGGCCTTGACTCATACACAGCATGTCGTCTCCACAAGTATGGCTGGCCTAATAGTACATCGCAAACATCCAGAGGTGTAACATTACACAATACCTCGTCTGTGAAGGGCTTGATGCTCTAGGGAAGGTGGCACTGCTGGTGAACTTTGAGATCTCGTCCTTCGTGAAGCCACCCGATACTATATGGCTACAAGTGTGGTGTAGTCAGTAGGCCCAACCGCTTCACGACCTCTGCTGAAACAAGGTTCTTTTGGCTACGACTGTCGATAATGAATTGCAGTGGTGAACCCTTCACCCACATTTGTGAGTGGAAAAGGCGCTCCCCCTCCTCTGGGTCTTCAGGCTCATTCTTCTGGATCTTGGCGGTGGCAACAGTGGCACTGGTCTCTGCATCAATGATCTGCTTTCCTTTGCCATTCCCCTTGTCGGGTTCTGGCTCAGGGTCGGAACATGCATCTGATTTGGAAGGCTTCAACTCGGCCACCAGCGATTGCTTGGTCCGACACTCACTTGTGTTATGAGTGGGAGTCTTGTGGAACTCACACCACTTTCCTGTGTCCTTCTTCGGCTTCGTGGTGTTGTTCTTTTCTTGCGGCTTCGACGAGTTGTCTTGGGTCAGCTCGCCTTGGCTTTGTCCTTTGGGCTTCGAATTTGCAGATCCAAAGTCTCGCTTCTTCTGTTTGAACTTTTTCTCGATTTTGACACCGTATCGGTATGCTGTGCCGAGTGAGGAGATGTTCAAGAACTACATCTCTTCCTGGATGTATCTGTGCAGGCAGCCGTGGTATTTGAGTACCAGATGCAGCTCAGAATCTTTGATACCCAACTGTGTGCGAATGGTATGAAAAATGTTTGTGAACTCCGGCACATCTTGGTCTCGTCCCTGCCGCATTGTGGTCCATTTGATGTATTTGTCTTCATAGCTTTTGATAGGGTAGTACTGCTCCTTGATGGCATCTCGGAAGTCATTCCAAGTGGGTGCGGCTGAAAACAGTGAACCTGCAATTTTATCCTTCTGCTCGCAGTAGGTTTCCCACCAGTCCTTGACGTGGGGGGCTGCTTTGAGAAGAGCGAAAACAATCTTTTCCCGACTTGAAAATTCATGAACAGAAAAATACCCATCTAGCAGATTTAACCATTTATCTACGACATCTGTGTCTATTTGACCCTCAAAGATGGGGATTTCAAAATTAACTTGTACCTTAAAGGGCATGGCGTTTCCAGAGTAGCTGCTGGAAGCCGATGCGTCACTTCTGGGTAGCTGCTGAAGTATCTGGGAAAAGCTATCCATCATCGCGTTCCATCGTCGCTCGAGGGCTTCTTCGAGCAAGATTTTGATAGGATCTCCTGCCCCCTCATCTTTCTTCTCATCCACCATGGGAGGTCATCGAGATTTGCAAGGCTGGTCTTGCAAAGGTTCGACCAGTTCAAGCCCTAACTCGTTATATCCTGCCTCATTGGGGACATGAAAAGAAAAACAGAGAAAAAGCAGACCGCTCTGATACCACTGATCCAGACTTAAACACGAATGCAACAAATTAGAGAGATAACCATATTAACAAAGATGCAGCAGAAATAATACTTCATTTCATTAATGGAAAATACTGAAATATGCTTACAACCAGAAATGTAAATAAACGAGCTAGGGCGATGGTAGCTTATCTCTGAGAAGAGATGTGTGGCTACATGCCTCTGAACTATTCTGAACTGTGTTACAATGAGGCTCGAAGGCCTATTTATTATTGAGAAACAATGGAAAACCCTCCACATTCCAAAACCTAACCCTGGAAGATGAAACACCAAATTGTGGGCCCCGTTTTGGGGTGAGTTGGACAGCCAACTTCCCGGGGTCGCGAATTGGTCGTATTATCTCCGTTTGACGCGCATGATAGCCCGTTGGAAAGATATCTCCGAGGACTATGACGGAAAATATGATTTTTTGACAAAAAAATGGTTGGCGGTAGATTTCCCAAAAAACATCGTTTAGGGCCTCAAAACGGCTCCCGAAGTTTAGGACCTGAAAAACTGCTAAAAATAGTAAACTGCGCTATAATTAAGGAAACTGAAAAACTGAAAGAGACAGTTTTGGGGGTCCAAATGGAATAGGTGGGTGGCCACCAACATCCACCTGGATCAATTATTTTGAAAATATAAATTATTTAACAGAAACTGTGATGAATAGGATTTGTTAGTTAGAGAACCCTATTTTGGCTGTTTTTAATTTTCATGTTTTCTGCTGAAGTCAAACTAAGGAATTCTTAATTTATCCTTAATTTCTACTGAACCTTACACTTCTGGTATTTCACAATCCATTTAATTCCGGAAAAGATCCAAATAGTGCAACCTATCTTTCGCTGTGAAAACTCTAAACTTTGATGCCAAATCGAGTTAAATCTTTAGACTCCATAGCCCAATGGAGTTATAACACTTAAATAAACCAAGCGATTCAAATAAAAAACAATCAGTACAATTATAACTAGCCTAAAACTCACATAAAACAAAGCTATATTTTATAGAGAGATCCCTCTCTAAAGTTGGCAGGGCTAGATCCCAGCTTCCAAAGCGGTTTTGATGTTGTCCTATGTGTTTACTCCCTCAACCTCAAAAATACAGAATGACAACATAGTGGCGACCATATTGGGGACAACCCAGAAAAGTGTATCAAGTGCCAGATCTAATTACTGGTGGTGGACAGTGATCAAACACAAGAAGGTTTTATCATTCACCTGGTGACTCCACGTTCAAAGTATCCAGAGCTCAAATATTTCATGGCGACTCCATTGTCAAAGAATCCAGATTTGTAGAAAACTCATGATGGCTCGACTGCAGGTTGATTAGATTTCTTACTAAAAAAAATGACAGTTTATGTGGCAAATCCTTTGTCTTGTGAAGTTTTAAAAAAAGTCAAGCATAAATTAGATGATTTTCAAATTGATGAAGATTTTTAAATGGTCGTGTTTCGTTCTTCGAAAACGAGAAAAATTTCTCTTGAAGGTAAAATTTGTTTTCTTGAGTTAATTGCTAAAAGATTCAAGAAGGATATTGAACTTTTCGATTTTCAGATTCAGTCCTATAATTTCTGAGATCCTAAACAATTCTTGGAAAGTCTTCCTTCTCCAAAAAAAGAGGAGATTTTGTTGCCTTTTGATTTGTAGATTGATGAGAATTATGTTTTCGAGTACAAGACTGAAACTGAATAGTGGGAATCAAGGTTTAAGCTTGAGAATACAACTGATGGAATCTTCAATGCTCAATCGGTCAATGAAGGCCTGCAAGGTAAACTAATTAAGCATGCCTTTACTGATCCTATAGAAAACTACACGGAGGTTCTTTTTAGCTCAAGTGTTCAATCATGTTTTCATGACCAGATCCAACAACATTTGTCATTACACTCTATAGCTTTGATTTTATGGAAAAAAATTCAAGATTTCCTTTTGATTGTGCTAACAAATAGCCAAGTGACCCACTTGTTTTAGCAGCTACTTGACTGGCTTCATTGTAATTTTTTAATTATTTGATTTAGCATATTTTTCAGTAGTGTATAGTAGGTAGTAGTGTGCAAATAAGCTCAACACTCTGAGTAGCTTTTTGAAGCATTATTGTTAGTTTCAGTTTCATATAGCAGTACAACTTTCAGTTCAGTATGTATTTCAAATTTTAGTTTGTAGAATGGGTTTGATTTCAGTTTGAGAGTTTTTCAGTAGTAGATATTTTATGGCAAAGCAGGTTGCAGATTTGGGATCGGCCCAATGAATTAGGCTAGAAGTCTACGTTGTTCTTGACACTTCACCAGGAAGTGCCATCCCTAGTTGAAGCCATTGTTAGGGTCTTATAATTTTTATAGGATTTCTTGATTAGGCCGATGATTATTATATTTCGGATGTTGTAAATAATATTCCATGTTGTAAATTATTTTCAAAAAAGGTCAAAACCTTGAGAAAATAAAAAAATATGCTTGCAAGTCAAAATGCAGCATTAGAGAATAATTAAGTGTGTTTAGATTAAATTAATCACATCATTTAAATGTGATTAAATAAATTGTAATAAGGTCCATATGGGCAAAACTTTTTTTTGTCATTTATGGTTAAAGTAGGTTGTGGTCAAAGTATCAAGATTCTCCACTCTTCACAATCGATGACACTCATTTATGTTTGGCCCACCCTCTCCATCCTACCTATACCGCTGAGGGGGGGTTGTCTAAAAAGGCAGTATTCTCCATCGGGCCCTATCCTTACGTGGCATCTTCCCCTTGTTTCGCACCCCCCAGCTGATACCACTTACCACCTCCTAACCCCTCCGAAAATTGTCTTCCCCTCATCCCTTTACCATGTCCCTACCCTACACAACCGCCACTTCACTACCACCATGTATCCTCCACCTAATAATCCCACACCAACGTCCACCCGCCATGTCCCTCCTCATCTTCCACTCCTATTATGCCACCTAATCATATTTCCTCCAACCATGTGCCTCCATGTCACCTCCCGCCTCCATGTCATATGTCTATTTCATGGTCAAGTAAAACTATGTTTTTCCCTATACAACACATTAATTTCAAACATGGTTTAAAACAGACTGAGAATGCATTGTCAAAAAATGAAAGAGGGTTTTGTTTCTAACATCCTCTTTCACCAAAACCTCTCTCAGTTTTGTAACATCTGTTATGGTTTGGTATATGCTAATGATTCTTTGAAGGCATATTTTCCAGAAATTTCCTGTTTCAGTCACCTTTTTGCAGAGAATATTGTGGATAATCAGAGATGAATATTGGGAAACTGGAAGAGTTTTTGGTTCATAAGTTTCCAAAATACAAAATCCTATCTCAATGTTTGTACACATATCAGGGATTTGGACATACACTCTCATCATTGTAGCCTATTTTTTCTGACTGCACAATGTTCTGTTTTAGTCACCTTTTTGCAGAGCATATTGGGGATAATCAGAAATGACTTTTGGTAAAATGGAGGAGGTTTTTTTTCCACATATGCTAAGATACAAAAACTTCTCTCAGTTTTCGAACAACTAACTGGGATTGATATCTTCAAAGGTATGACTGGACCTTATTGTTCAGAATTTCGGGAGGAAAAAGCTCAAAGACATTTAGTGACTTGGAGGCCACCTCATCAAATAAGAGTTGCTATCAAATTCGAATTGCTCTTTTTTGTCACCAGCAATCCACAAAGATAGTGCCGAGTAGTTTCATTAGTTTTGAATGTCCTATCTTTTAGTTCTATTTGTGTAAGAGATTTTCAGACATTTGTAACAAATCTTGATATTTTTTCAAGATAATTTAGCTTAGAATTTATATAAATACTTCATCATTTGAATTAAGAGATGTTGACTTATGAATGTAATTCCTATGCTTTCTGTAATTTTTCAAAGTGCTGGAGCATCAATAATACAAGGACCTTTCATAGGATTCATGTGGTGTACCAAATGGTGATGTGTCTCTTTTGTTTATTTGTTTAAACGTTATTTTTCTTTCTCTGTTATTTTGAAAATCTCAATTATTTAACATAAACTGTGATGAATAGGCTTTGTTATTTAGAGCTCCGTATTCTGTCTGTTAATAATTTTCATGTTTTCTGCTGAAGTCAAATTAAGGAATTCTTAATTTCTCCTTAATTTCTATTGAACCTTACATTTCTGCTATTTCACAATCCATTTAATTCTTGAAAAGATCCAAATAGTGCAACCTAGCTTGCCCTGTGAAAACTCCTCTAAAATTTGATGCCAAATCTAGTTAAATCTTTAGACTCCATAGCTCAATGGAATTATAACACTTAAATCAACCAAACAATTCAAATCAAAACAATTAGTACAATCATTACTAGCCTAAAATTCACATAAAAAAAAGCTAGATTTTACAGAGAGATCCCTCTCTGAAGCTCGCACGGCTAGATCCCAACTTCCAAAGTGGTTTTGGATATCATCCTATGTGTTTACTCCCTCAACCTTAAAAATACAGAATGACAACAGGATGTTATCACACACCTATGGCATTGAAGGATGGTGTGTGATGCAAGAGCATTGAATCCAACCCAACCAAAAGTTGATTCGAGACGCTTCCAGGAAAGAAAATTGTGGTAGCCGTTGGGGAGGATAGGATTCAATTTGTTTTTTAATGTAATTTCCTTTAATTTGTAAGCCTATAGAAGGTGTGTTCTTGCCTAAAATGAGGTTCTCATTTTGTTCAGGTTTTAGGATTTTCTTTTTATAAATCTGCCTACAAGTATGTCGAAGGGGTGACCAAATATGATGTAAGAGGTCAATGTAATAGTAGGCCGAAAGAAGAGGGCTAGGAAAATTTTTGAGTCAGGTTGAATGGCATCAGGCCTAGAGAGGCCATATATATGTAATCATCCTTTTTTTAATATAAACATCGTGTGTGTCTATGAATCCAATCCTTGTCCATTTTTTGTGTGTGTTGTGTTTTCTTTGCTCATCAACCGCCCAAACCGCAACTAGAGAGAGAGTCAAAAGTATTCATAGATTGTAGCTACCACCTAAAAGGGAGAAGATGAGAGGATGTCGGTGTAGAGCCAAATAGAGTTGATTAGGCAGTTGGGCCAAATTATAAAGAAAGTGCGGTAAAGAGTTCTGACTAGCATGACTTCCGACTTAGGTGTGACCTAGTCGGTTGGTTAGGCTTTGCACCAAGCCAGTGTGTGAAAGAAATAGCGGAGAGAGGGAAGGGTCTGGTCCCCGACCTGTGACATCATAGTTGAGACTATCGGCTCATACCCAGAATTATTACGCATCATTGAGAAATGTTGAATGTTATGGCGAGAGTTTTGGGTAGTCAAAGCATGGTTTGGGATCTCCATTACTGCACAGAAGGTAACGACTCCATTGTTGCACATAGTGAGAAGCGAAATATGTGTTCCATAACCCACACGCTCTCAAAATGGAGCCACTAGGGGTCGAAATGAATAGGCCATAGGTTCAATACTGATCAAGTGGTATCAAAGAACATGATAAAGGGGACGACTTCCTGCAAGAGAATAAGAGAAGTTCTTAAGAGGTGTGTAACAAAGCAACTGACAAGCGAGCAATGGAAGCTCGAGAGGTTCCAAAGGAGGTGAACTGAGATGCGAAAAGTCTGAGCTAGTGGAGGAGAGTTAATGAGGTGTTAGTGAAGGTTATGGTTGCAACTCACGTAGAGATATATATACAGAAAAGAAGACCGAGACTACGAATGAACAAGATGCAGCAATGAAATGCATGATCAGGGGATCATGAAATTTTTTAAGCACGAGAGTTTGATGTAGGAGAATAGAGCCCACCCCATCCAAAAGTTAATTTCAGACGCTTCCAAAAAGAGCATCATGGTAGCTGTTGGGGAGGACACATTTTTCTTTATTTTTTATTGTAATTTTCTTTAATTTGTAAGCCTCTAGAAGGTGCGTGTTGGCATAGAATGAGGTTCTCATTCTATTAGGATTTTATGATTTTATTTTTATAAATATGCCTCCAAGTATGTCGGAGGGGTGATCAAATATGATGTAAGAGGTCAATGTAATACTAGGTTGAAAGTAGAGGCCCAAGAAAAAAATTGAGTTAGGTCAAATGTCATCAGGCCCAGAGAGGCCATATATATGTAATAATCTTTTTTTATATAAACATCGTGTGTGTTTGTGGAATTTAATACTTGTCCAATTTTTTTGAGTGTTTTGTTTTTTTTCTCATCAGCCGCCCAAACCCCAACTAGAGAGAGTCAAGAGTCTTCATAGATTGTAGTTACCACTTGAAAGGGAGAAAAGGAGAGTATGTTGGTCTAGAGACGAGGAAAGTTGATCGGGTAGTTGAGACATAGTATACAATAAATGCGGGAGAGAATTATGACTAGCCTGACCTCTGACTCAGGTGGGAGTTGGTCAACTGGTCAGGCCCTGCACCGAGTCAATGTGTGAAGGAAATAACAAAGAGAGGGAAGGGTCTAAACCTCGACCCGTGACATCATAGCTAAGACCCAGAATTATTACGCATCAATGACAAATGAGTAATGTAGGGTGAAGTTGAATGCCACTATGGGATTTATGTGTAGTCAGAGCATGGTTTGGGAGCTCCATTGTTGCATGGAAGGTAATGAGTTCATTTTTGTAGGATGTGAGAAGAAAAATTTGTGGACCATAACCCATAGGCTCCGGGAATGGACCCACTTGGGGTTGAAATGAACAAACCTTAGGTTCGGTACTCATTAGTGTGAAAGAAAAGTTAGTTAGAAGAAATGAAGTGCTTAGTGGTATTCTTTAACCAGTATTAGAGGTTGAAAAGTATTAACTCCAATACCACTTCAACTCCAACTATAATGCACTCCCTTCACTTTTAAGACCATTAATCATATCTTGTCCTGTGCTTGGTTTGTAGATTTCTACATTGAAAAATCAAGGCATATTGACTCTCTTCCACATATTGGTGCTTGATTGACCATCACAACTTGCTTTTAAGAATGAAGGAAATCATCATTTTATTACTTATGTTTAGGGAGTGAAGTGTAGCCAACTCCATTTCACATATCTATTATCATTGCATGCTTGAAATAATTAGGGCACCAATTTATAACCAAGGTTCAGGCGATGTAGAGTAGTCGACTCTATTACACATACATATTAAATACATGATCACGGGGATCTCTTTCATTACCTAGAAATTTGGAGGTATCTAAATGATCTAAATTCTACAATATTCGGAAACATAACTAACAATCTTGGATTATTTCCCCTTAATGTAGTGGGATGAGTAGCCTTGGATTTCTTTCTCATAATGTTCATATTAATCAATTTATCAAACTAAATGTGCAACTTTCGGTTCAAGCTAGTTTATTTGTTTAGCTTAATTGGTATTAAAGTCCTTTTTAGTTTCCTTTAACTACAAGTTTTAAGTTTAAGCTAAGATAGTTATTATATCACTTATAAGTGTAGGAAAATTTTTCTCCTTTATCTAACTTTAAGAAAAGTTTCATTATACCAATGGTACACATAATGAATTTCTTCCTCTGTACCCATTCATATCCATTCTACATACTTGTCTTCATATATTGATGTGGAAATATTGTGTTTAAAAAATATGTTTTTTCTAATCATATATCATTTTCTAGAAAAAATCATTTTGATATAATGACAATGATCTTAATAGAAAAATAAATTACAAGGATTCAAAATGGTGAAGAGGAATTCATGCTTATCCCACAAAATTTAGATTGAAACAAAGGTCATTAGAAAGATATGTGTTCTTCTCCTTGATGGAACTAATACTATATGTAACCTATTTTTTTGAACCTTTGCAGAGTATTTCACACTAGATAGAATTGAAAATGGATTGTTGGTTAAAATAAAAATCTTTTCTTGTAGATCTACTCAATACAACAAGTATGCATTCTCATATACAATAATTGAGTATGTTTTACACTATTGAAAAATTTACCAACCACCTCTTAGTAACTACCTTGATTTTATCTATTTTGCAGGCATGTTACAATGATTGATCTCCAAGTGTTTACTCTAACAATAGATATTATTTTCTACCCATAACAACACAATAATGTACGTAATTATACCATGTAACCATTACAAACAAATAACATACCTTTTGTTGAGAAACCTTGGGTAGAAATTATATATGATTTCTCTAGCTTATGATAACTGCTTGTAAATACTTTTTAATATTTTCTTATTAGGTTCTTCTTTAGCTTGAATATTATTGTGTTCACTTCATCAAATAGTTACCAAAACATAAAGAACAATGAGACAAAAGACACAAGATACAGGTGATCATCCAAGGCCAAAACCTCTCCAATCCTGAGAGGAAAACCCAAACGAATTATTCTTCTTATAGAATCTTCAATTAAAAATTTCAAAGACCTAGAATTAGACCCTTGACCAATAACCCTTCCAAGATCAAGTCAAAATTTTCTCTTCTTCAAGTCAAACATAGTCAACTGCTGCAATTTCTCCTTCTTGACCTTGGCCCTGCAATACTAGATAAATTTCCTTCTTGAAATCTTTGGCTTCCTATAGATTCTTGCAATTCTCGCACGTGTGAGACTGAAAAGGTAGATTTGATCCTTCTTTTCCTTTGTTGGGCAAGGTCTCTTCTCTTCCAGATCTCATTCTTCAATTTAGTCTATTTCAACACCATAATTCAACTTCTCTAGCAGGACTATAACTCAATCTCCTTTCTACAATAAATGTCCTAGGTTTGGTTTGAACTTGTGGAGATATTTAAACCAAAAATAGTCCTTGAAATATGATACTTTCTCTTTGCTTAGTCTCCTTCTTCCTTCATTTATTTTAGAGATCCCAGTCGAGTATTTCTTGTGTCTGATATTATACCCAAATGTGATCGACTAGTCTTATATATATAACCTTCTAGCTCCTTTGACATCTCCCAACTTCTAGGATGATTTAACATATTAGGAGGACTGACTTGATGCATGCATTTTGAATTAATCTTGGAGGGTTTATTGACTTTATTTGACTCAAATAAATTTCTTACAATATGTAACATGTCCAATTGGGTCTTCAATAGATGACAAGGACTCTTTTGAATTTTATAGACTCAATGACAAATCCTAAAATCGCTCAATGGAAGATTGACCTAAAATAGATTTCCCTTGAGCATGAAACCCATGCTCCAATAAAAATAATAATAAATTTATTTTCTCTTTTCATTGAATACATAAAATCAACATTACATAATTCATTATGAATACCAAACCTAGTTACATATTTCAACACTTCCTCTTAACTAGGGAGGTATTCATAATCGATACAAGGTACTTGGACATTCTCAATCTGAAGAATTCTCATAAGAAGAATCAAATTGGTAACTCATCTATATAGTAATATATCATCCAGCATTGTCACATAACAAGGCCTTGATTAACAACACTATCTCTCCAAAATATCAGAGCACAATGTTGTTGAGACCAATGATTTATAGACACCATCATCGTTGTTTCTCTCAGAACATACCCCACCCAGATTCACATAGAGTATGTTCCAACATGACTATTCTTATCTTGGATTCTCAATCCTGAAAGAATATTGGTCCTCTACAACCACTCTTATATTGGATGCCCTATCACATCCTCAAAGAGTATTAGATGTCATATGCTTACCCAATCCTCCATTCTATATTCCTAAGTGAAGAAAATAATGATGTTCCTATGTCTCCCTCTTAACTAGGGAGGATATACCCATTCCAATGAAGTAATGTACCCATTCTTATAAAAGGAATGTACCTAAGTTCCTTCTTAACCATGGACTTGACCAAGCTTCCTCTTAACCAATGACTTATTTCCAGCAACTCTCTAGGTGAGATCATGGGACAACCAACTGCTTATAAGACTCCTTCTTTTGATGTCATGAATTTATTCTTTGTTATGGAGCCTACATCTTTTGGTACGTCTTCGTAGGGCATATACCATCCATCAATTTCATTTATGAATCATGTTAGTCATGTCATATTTTATTTCATTGGAAAGTGATTCATTATTTCATATCTGACCTTTCCTTTATACCTTGCTACCTTCTTCACAACATGTTTCCTTTAGGATCTTTCATCCTACCACATGAATATCAGTTGTAGATGAAATCTACAGCTCTTCCTTTGGTAGCCCTGCATTAGCCCATCCAGATATTGTTCAAAATCAAGAATGAACATTAAATCAAACATTAGGGGAATTTTCAGGTCTAAAATGGGCCTCCTAAGGAAATTATAAAATAATAGCAGAAATAATAAAATAAGATTAGATTACATCATCAAATTTTAGAGGGAAAAAAGAAAAAACTATTTTTTCAACTTGTATTTTCAACTTATCTCCATATGGGTTTACTCAAATTTCGAGCGAAAACACTCGTTGGATGCAAAATTTGATTCCTCATCCAAGGAGTACCCATGTTTCATACTTTCGATGGACCATACTACATGAAATATGAGAAATACATGAAAAACATGATTGCAATCAAGTTTTTTCATGTAGCAGGGTCCATCAAAAGTATGAAACATGGGTACTCTTTGGATGAGGAATTAAATTTTGCATCCAACGAGTCCTCCTGCTAGAAATTTGAGTAAAACCTTAGGGAGATAAGCTGAAAATATGAGTTGAAAAAGTAGTTTATTTTTTTATTTTTTTATTATTTTTTTTTACTTTTTTACTCCAAAAATGGTGGATCATCCCCCATGGTTGACATCATCATCTTGAATCCTATTAGTTCTTATAAAGTTTATTTTGGTTGTAAATTTTTCTTAGGAGGCCCATTTTAGACCTCAAAATTCCCCTAATGCTTCCCTTTGTGATGGTATTTTCATCATGACATCTGCTTGTTGTCACATAAACATCATGCATTCGTATTGACACATCTCCAAAAAGGTATTACATGTCAAGGGTTATCTTCCTTTACAGACTTCATCAGAGTCTTCATACATTTTCCTAGTATATGTCACGATCAATTCTTTTAGTCATTAGATGTTGATTTCCTTTTTGATAGTTGCATCTTTCACGATATCTCCTTACTTTCTTCACATACTGTTCCCCAGGAACTCCCATTCATATTTCTTTTATCTTTATCAACCACCTCATATTTCATATGAGGAAATATTAAGTTGATTTCATCTAGTTAATAATGTGAACCATGCCTTCATGCATCCTTTCAAAGGATAAGATCATTCTCTTGACTATGCTCACGAGGTAGAGCAATTATCCTTGTTACCTGCAACTATATGAAATGACTAAATTTTATTAAATATAAACATACATACCTCATATTATTCCTTTTGGTAATATAAAATTCCTTCAACAACTTCCTTTATTGAAAGAACTTCAATCACCTTAACCTGCTTCACTTCTTTTGACATCAAACCATCATTCCATGAATTCCATACAAGTTAGAATTCTGAGTGAGACACTTGCTTTTTTCAGTAGGTGAACCTTTGAATGAAGATTCCAATGGAGGATCTTAATAATCCTCATCTTGCAAATACTCCTTTTGAATGATGTATGATGAGCTCTACACTAGAATACTTTCTTCTTCCCATAAGTACTACTTATGCTTCTAATGAGGTTACCAAGAGCTACATCCTTTTATAGGTGACTACCATAGACTTCTATTTCTGCTATCTTTCATGATTTTTATGATGATGACATGAGCTATTGTTCCAATCATATGATGTCATTTTTAATGTGATGCATCCCATCATACTCTATTGATTGTAATTTCTTAACCATGGAAAAGATTCTACTTCTCCTTGCTATCCATAGAATAGAGTCTGAGGATCTTAAGAGTCTGTATAGTTCCCTCTTTTCATTATGTTTCTCAATGGATCAACCCATCCAACTTTACTTCTTGTACCTCCAATATAACTTAACAAGTACCCCAAGCAAAGAATACAATACCAAAATATGATGCCAAGATTTCTAGGTCTTCTAAACTTCAAACCCTAGATTAGATTATATTCCCTCTCTGTGTCATGCTAAGGTTCATTTTACCTATAATATTGACAAACCATAGAATTATATCCTCAACCCAAAATATCTTAAAAATATACCATACATACCTTATGATTATTTACCTTTGTCGGGATGACTTGTAATTCCATATACCATCTTCATTGATCTGATTTTGGGTGTGAGATATTCTTGCTGCTTCTTCCAAGCAAATATTTGATCACCATAAAGACTTTGTTCACTAATCTTAGATCTATATTCCTATAGATTCACATATATTCATAAAAGTGATATTTCTAAGCATATCATTGTTTACAGTTTCAAAATTTGCTTGATGACTATATTGCTTCAGGTCTGCTTCCTCAAATATTTCAAACTTCATTACAGTGATCAGATATGTATGAGATAGGTGACTGTCACATGAACTTGGTCACCACATGATTTGAACTTGTAAGTATAGTAGAGAAATGATGTCACAAGGACATATCTTTGAAGATGAGACCTATGCTATCAAAAAGACAGAGAGATCTATATTTTAAACTTTTAGTGATTTTGAATCCTTGATAGAGATCCACCATATGTATGACTTGTAGGGTGATATGATCTCAACATCTGTAGATGATTAAGGTTTAATTTCATGTATCAATAGTTTAGACTCTTGTTCCTTCTTGTTGGCTTGTGTTATATTCTTTCCATGACTAGCCCACCTAGTTAACTAGGGGCTTAGAGGGGGGGTAGAGCCCCCCTTTTTTTGCGCTGACTGCACAGTGGGGGTGTCTAGGGGGTTTGAGGGGCACGGTTAGCCCCCCTCTACAGGGTCCACGATAGCGCCCCGGGGAATTTTTTTTTGGACGCTATAGTAGGTTGGGCCGACCTACCTATGGTTTTCTGCATGATTTTCACACATGGTTTTGGACGCGATGGTTTTCGGTCTATGGTTTTGGACTCAATTGTTTTCGGTCCATGGTTTTGGATGCAATGGTTTTCAGTCCATGGTATTGGATGCTTCGTCATGTATAAATATGTATTGTAACATTGAAAGGAACATAAATCTAGTAGTCCCGGTTTTGGGATCCAAGGGAAAATCTTTATGTATATGTGTTTTATGTGTTATGCTCTCGCATTGTTTATTTTCTGTGTTTTAGAATTTGTATGCAGGTAATTTCTGTATGGGGTTAAAACCTACATTTGGTATCAGAGATGTTTTGGCTTCAAGGGGACGCCTTTGTTGCTTTTCGGTTTCACTCCGGCCTATGGTAGACCCTGTTCAGTGGGAGATCTGTGGGATCAATTCTAGTGGTGAAAGAAGATGGAAAGTAGTGGAAAGATAGAGATCGAGAAATTTAATGGTCAGAGTTTTGAGTTATGGAAAGTCAAGATGGAGGATCTGTTGGTGGATAAAGATTAGTGGATCATGGTAGATCCAGGTACTAAACTAACGAGAGTATCCGATGAAGAATGGAAGAAGTTGGATCGAAAGGCTAAGAGCACAATATGATTGTGTGCCTCAGATTCAGTATTGCTGAATGTATCAGGGGAAGCTACAAAAAAGGCTTTGTTGGACGAGTTAGGGACTTTGTACCAATCTAAGTCTCTGGTGAATAAACTATTCCTACGGAGAAAGCTGTATAACATGAGGATGAAATATGGAGACTCGGTGATAGAACATTTGAACGCATTCAATATTGTGGTAAGTCAGTTATTATATATTGATATTAAAATTTCAGATGAAGATAAGTGCATCAGTTTGTTGTGTTCTCTACCAGATTCTTGTGATAGTCTGGTTATTGCAATAGGTAGCAATGCAACTACCTTATAGTCTGATGAAATAGTCTTATCCTTGCTGATAGAGGAGATGAGACGGAAAAATATGGAGAGCTAGAATGGTGATGCCTTGTCTATACAAGGACGGTCCCAGAACAGAAACAAAAATAATTCATCGAGTGGGAGATATAAATATAGAGGGAGATCTAAATCTCCAGGAAATCCTATAAAGGTAGTGTGTTGGAAATGCCGAAAGGAAGGGCACTACAAAAGGGACTGTAAATCTAAAGCTCCTGACAAAGGAAAGGGATCTGATGATGCTCCTTCTATAGAGGCGAAAACTACCTCAGATGAAGGTGGGGATGTGTACTTGGCTTCTTCAAGTACACATGTAGATCATGAAACATGGTTGATTGACTCAGGTGCATCCTTTCATTTCACTCCCCATAAAGAGTGTTTCTGTGAGTATGAAAAATATGATGGTGATGATTTCTTCTTAGGGGATGATAGCAAGGCTAGAATCATTAGTCATGGAAAATTAAAGTTGAAGTTGCAAGGTGGAAGGGTTAGAACACTTCCGGGTGTTCTGCATATTCCTACATTGGCCAAAAATCTGATTTCCGTAAGCAAGCTGGATGATGCAGGTGTAAAAACAGTGTTCGAGAAGGATATCTGCAAGATGGTTCGAGGAGCACTGGTATTGATGTGGGGAGTTCGGATTGGAACTCTGTACAAGATGCAAGGTAGCACTGTTGTTGATGGCGACAGTTCTATGGTTCCTGAAAGTGGAGCAGAAAATCTAGTGGTCTTTGGAGAGAAGACCATGCTGTGGCATCAAAGGCTTGGACATATTGGAGAGAAGAGCTTTCGAATACTTCATGGTAAAGGTATGGTAGAAGGTATTTGTAATAACTCTCTAGATTTTTATTTCTATGAATATTGTGTATATGGGAAGCAAAATCAAGTGAGTTTCCCTTTTGGTGGTAAGAGGGCGACAGAGAAGAAGATAAAGGTGTTGAGGATAGATAACGGTGGAGAGTTTTGTAGTAAGGAATTTGAAGAATTCTGTAAGAAGTGTGGTATAGCACGACAAAGGACTACTCCATATATACCTGAGAAAAATGGAGTTGCAGAAAGAATGAGGACGTTGATGGAGAGGGCAAGAAGCATGCTCAGTGGTGCCAGGTTAGGATAGGAATTCTGGGTAGAGGCAGTGGAGACAACATGTTACCTGGTCAATAGATCACCTTCATCAGCGTTGGAGGATAAGACTCCACAAGAGGTACGGATTGGTAAGAAACCCTCTCTTTCACATCTGAGGGTATTTGGATGTGATGCATATGTACATGTTCCAAAGGAGAAAAGAACCAAGTTGGATGGTAAATCTAAAAAGTGCATCTTTATTGGGTATAAGGATGGTTTAAAGGGTTATAAGTTTTGGAACCCAGTAACAAGGAAGGTTATGTACAGTCGAGATGTGGTGTTCAGAGAGGTAAATATGTTATTAAACATGAAGTCCCATCAAAGGAACATGAGAAGATAGAGTTTGAGCTTAAGGAGGAAGAATCAGACTCTATAGCAGAAGAGGAATCAGAATATGAAGAGCCACAAACTCTGGGTATGAGAAGATCAGTTCGAGAAAGAAGGCAACCAGAAAGGTATAGTCCATCTACTTTTTGTTCAAAATTTTCTTTATCTTTAGACATAGTTATTGGAGAATCCACAGTAAAAACCATTTTTCGGTAACGTTTCAAATCCCAACTAGGATCCATCATCAGGACTTTCTTGATCTATTACTGATGATGATCCTAGAACAGTGAAGGAAGCAGTAGATTCAGAGGATGGAAAACTCTGGAAAGAGGCCATGGTTGATGAAATGGCATCTTTATTGGCTGGAAGGAAACCCATTGGCAGCAAATGGGTGTTCAAGAAGAAGACAAATGCAGAAGGAAAGGTGGAGAAATACAAAGCTCGATTGGTAGAAAAAGGCTATTCCTAGGTGCTGGGAATTAATTTTGGTGATATTTTTTCTCCTGTTGCCAAGGTAGCTTCTGTTAGATTACTTTTATCTGTTGCTACTACTTTTGATTTTGAGGTAGAATAAATGGATGTGAAGACAACATTTCTTCACGGGGATGTGGAAGAAGAGATCTACATGAAGCAACCTGAAGGCTTTGTGGTGAAGGGTAAGAAAGAACTGGTATGCAAGTTATAAAAGTCTCTGTATGGGTTAAAACAGTCACCAAGGATGTGGTATCAGAAATTTGATACATTTATACGGGGACTTGGCTTCACCAAAAGCAAAGCATATCACTGTGTGTATTTTAAAATAATTGGTGACCATGTTATTTATCTAGTCTTGTATGTGGATGATATGTTGCTGGTTGGAAATGAAAATGAAATTGTCCAAGATTTGAAGACCCAATTTTCCTCCAAATTCGACATGAAAAATCTTGGAGCTGCAAAATATATTTTGGACATGGAAATTAAAAGAGATCGAGCAAAGATGAAGCTCTAGTTAAACCAAAGGAAGTATGTCGAGACAATACTGTAGAGGTTTAATATGTAGGATAGTAAACCGATGAAGGTTCCTATTCTTGTAGGTGTAAAGTTATCTGCTGAACAGTGTCCCAAGACACAAGAAGAGGAAGCGAACATGTCCCGTGTTCCATATGCTAGTGCAGTCGGTAGCCTGATGTATGCAATGGTTTGTACTAGACCACACATTGCACATGCAGTGGGAGTGTTGAGCAGGTTTATGTCAAAACCAGGGAAGGAGCACTAGATAGTAGTGAAGCGGGTTTTCAGGTATTTGTGTGGCACTAATGATTATGGTTTGTGCTACCAAGGAAGACCAGGATTGGATAGAGTGTCGGATATTCATGGCTTTGTTGATGCAGACTGGGCTGGAAATCTAGATCAGAGAAGATCTACAAGTGGGTATGTGTTTAATCTATTTGGAGGTGCACTCAGTTGGATGAGTAAGAAACAGTGTGTAGTGGCACTATCAATTACAGAGGCAGAATACATGGCAGCCACTCATGCAAGCAAGGAAGTAGTTTGGTTGCAGATATTATGTTCAAGTATGGGGTTAGTACAGGGAGCTATAAGGATAGACTGTGAGATCCAAAGTGCAATTTTCTTGGAAAATAACCCTGATTATCATTCAAAGACAAAGCACATTAATGTTCAGTATCACCTTGTGAGGGATATGATAGAAGACAAAAAGGTGTTGTTGGTAAAGGTGGACACTTTGAAGAATATTGCAGATGCATTGACAAAATATGTGAGCTTTGAGAAGTTATCTTGGTGTAGAGAAACAATGGGTGTTTCAGGGCTGGATAAATGACTAAGCTCTCCTGTGGAAAGAAAACAACAAGTGGGAGAATGTTCAGTTGTGTTATATTCTTTCCACGACTAGCCCACCTAGTTAACCAGGGGATTAGAGGGGGGGGCAAAGCTCCCCCTTTGTTATGCTGACAGAGCAACAGGGGGTCACAAGGAGTTTGAGGGGGGTCGTTAGCCCCCCTCTATGGGGCCGTGCTAGGGAAATTTTTTTGGACCCTATTTTAGGTTTAGCGAACCTACCTATGGTTTTGTGCATGGTTTTCACACATGGTTTTGGATGTGATGGTTTTCGGTCCATGGTTTTGGACGCGATGGTTTTCAGTCCATGGTATTGGATGCTTCGACATGTATAAATATGTATTGTAACATTGAAAGGAACATAATGAAAAATCAATCTGGTAGTCCCGGTTTTGAGATCCTGGGGAAAATCTCTGTGTATATGTGTTTTATGTGTTATGCTCTCCCATTGTTTCTTTTCTGTGTTTTAGAATTTGTATGTAGGTAATTTCTATATGGGGTTAAAACCTACACGTCTTGTAATTAAATTTGGACTTCAAAAGATCTTAGCAATTTCCTCTTTGTTTTTAACTCCTTAACTGCAACTTCGACATATTTGAAGCTTTTGCAATTTTTGGCCCTTGTCACAGAAACACTATACCACGCAAGTATGATGAAAATATTAGCCTTATTATTCCCTTGCTTGAATTTATTTTTTTCCTTGTAAACTCAGTCCTTGAAAACAATCCTTATTGGAATCAATACTTAATTCTTCGATAGTGTTGCAACTTGGTTTCCTAACAAAATATTGTAGTTCTAAAATTCTTCGCACATGTGAAGAGTAGGAGGCCCAAAACAGTCCTAAATAATATTTTTCTTCTTCTTTTCTATCAAATAGGTTTATTTTCTTCCTTTATCGCTCTTCTAGCTTATGCTTGGATTCTTGATTGATTCCTTCTTGATGAAGATGTCTTCCTTCAAGATGATAATGTAGTCCTTGCCTTGGAGATGAGAGGATCTTATCGGTGTTTTGATTCCTTTGATAATCTTCTAGAAATTCGGTCCTTTGATGAGCTTCCCTTACTTGAATTTTCACCTTAGCTATAATACCATGTTGAGAAATCTAGGGCAACAAGTATATATGATTTCTCTAGCTTATGATAACTGCTTGAGAGTAATTTTTAATCTTTTCTTATTAGGTTCTTCTTTAGCTTGACTATTGTTGTGTTCTCTTCATCAAACAGTTACCAAAACATAAGGAACAACGAGAAAAAGGACATAAGATATATGCGATCAGCCAAGGCAAAAACTCTCCAATCTTGAGAGGAAAACCCAAACGAAATCTTATTCTTATAGAATATTCGATTAAAAAATTCCAAGACATAGACCCTTGACCAATAACCCTTCCAAGATCAAGTCAAAATTTTCTCTACTTTAATTAAAACATAGTCAACTGTTGTAACTTCTCCTTCTTGACCTCAGCCCTACAATACTAGATAAATTTGATTCCTTCAATTTTTTGCTACCTGTAGCTTCTTGCAATTCTCACATGTGTGAAACAGAAAAGGTAAATTTGATCCTTCTTTTCCTTCATCGAAAAATGTCTCTTCTCTTCTAGATCACAGTGTTCAATTTAGTCTATTTCAGCACTAAAATTCAGCTTCTCTAGCATGACTATAATTTGATCTCATTTTTGTAATAAATGTCCTAGATTCAACTTTCACTTGTGAGATATTTAACCCAAAAATAGTCCTTTAAATATGATACTTTCTCTTCTCTTAGCCTCCTTCCTTTGCTGATTTCAGAGATCCTGGTCAAGTATTTCTCGTGTGTGATATTCTACCCAAAAGTGATTGAATAGTCTTCTATATATATCCTTCTAGCTCCTTCAAAATAGGCCGACATCTCCCAACTTCTAGGTCGACTTAACATATTAGGAGGGATGACTTGATATATGCATTTTGACTTGATCTTGGAAGGTTTCTTGACTTTATTTGACTCAAATAAATTTCTCATAATATGTAACATGCCCAAATGGGTCTTCAATACATGATAATGACTCTTTTAACTTTTATAGACTTAATGAAAAATCATAGAAGCTCTGAATGGGAGCTTGACCTAAAATAAATTTCCCTTGAGCATGAAACCCATGCATCAAGAACAATAATAATAAATTGATTTTCTCTTTTCATTGAATACATAAAATCAACATTACATATGCCAAGATGAAGACCAAAACTAGCTATATATTTCAACACTTCTAAACTTAATTCCTATTAAATATTTGGATCCATGCAATCATTCATGGACAATCAAATTTAAAATTATTTCAAAGCACAAACAATGTAATTTCATGAATTCTAAGGCAAACGAGTCTTTTGCTTTGATTTTATTTATAGAGGTAATGCTGAGATACACATTACATGTTTCAATATGCAAGCAATATAATTACATCCTTCAATACAAATGGTTAAATTTTATGTAATCTCTAAAGGAATCAATAAAATTCAAAACAAACATTATAACCACCAAGAAAACGATTGGGAAATAACTCTAGACAATACCTCGACAAGTGTAGTGGCCAATCTAGGGTGCTAGATTAGACTAGATTTATCATCAACCAGGGTAAGTAAACTTCGAGGCATGTGTCTAAAATCTATAGACATAAAGGATTCCTAACTAAGTGTTTATTGTGATAGGTTATAGTACTCCTTTACATAAGATTAAGATATGCTTCCTCTCACCTTAACACTCAGATCACCTAACTTATCTAACTGTCCTAAGGATACAGTGTATTGCTAGACTGAGATTTTAATCCTCTTACAAGGATGCTATGCGCAAAAGCTCTGTCTAGTTAACACTTAAGCATTCATGAAAAATCAAAAGCACACTAAAGTTTAAATGCATGAAAACAGAGTCTATGGAGATGATTTAAAATATAACAATGGATCAAATCTCTTACAAGATATGGTTCAATGATCTAACGATAAAATCTTCAAGCTATCACCATAAATACCATTTGTGAGAATTTCTAATCAAATCGACAAAGTCATAAACATGGAAATAACACTAAACACTATGCGTTCTATTCAAATTCAAAAACTGCTAAGGAAATGAAATTAACAGTATACCAATCCACGCAGGGCCCGTCCATGTTTCAATGGTACACTGAAGTAAACTCAAGCAACGAGAGTATTAACGCATAAACACTGCTGGAGTAAAACTGTGACTATATTTAAGTGCTGAAGATTGCAATCACATACAAGAGTTCTGTTCTCAAATGATGTACAGAGATAATAATCGTAACTATTCTTGAAAACAAAATAAATACGCAGTCTTTATCTGCCTGTCCCTATCTAAATCGAATGTACATTCATTAAGCAGATGTTTCTGCTTTTACAATGGAATGATTTTTGGTCATTTCTAATCTAAACCGATTTCTAAAAAAAAACAAAACGAAACCAGTTTGGGAAACCATGGCTTTTACTGCCTTTGTAACCAAAAGGCTGGGGTTTGACCAGCGTGGACCGCATAACCAGGAGCTTTTGATTTGTTGTAGAATCGATTTTTCACCATGCATGTACATTCTAGGTCTCGTTCCTGTCCATTGCTTTGGATTGCCTATCATGCCACGTGTCAGATGATAAACCATTTACAGGATGTTATGACTTCCTGTAACCTTTTTATTGAAAATTCCTAATTTCTAACATAAAAATTCATAAATTAACTTTAATGCAAACTAACAACTATAATGCTATTAATTAATCAATTTCGAGGGACATAAGGGGTCTATGGAGGAAAAAGGTAGACAAATGATGGTGTTTCTAGAAGAAAAGGATGGTAATGGAATGGTACCAACATCTCCCCCAAGCTTAATGACTTAGCATGTCCTCATGCTAATCCTGATGTGCTGCCTCTATACTATGTGCCTGCTTGTACCTCTGCTGCTTTTAACAATGAATCTATGTTCTTCTTAGCTTGGGCATCTTTCTAAATGTGGAGCTCATGTTTCCAACTCTTGTATTTCTCCTTGAGGGCTTTCTTTTGGGTATACCATTTGGTTTCCCACTTGCAAATGTCATTTTGTTCAGCCTCGAGTTCTTTGATTTGCTCCTTCAGCTTTTCATTTTTCTGCTGAGTCTTCTTACTCTGTGCTCTCAAAATTTCATTGTCTTTCTTGATGACTTTCTCTAGCATGTTGGCCTCCATCAGTTCTTCTTTTAACCTTTCAATTTGCTTTTCCAACCTCCTTTGTTTCTTAATTACAGGTGGTAACTCTTTTCCTTGCCTATTGTTGCTCTCAACCTCCATTTCGGCTTCTGGTCCAGGCTGTGAGTGAGCATTGCTCTCGATGTCGATTGGTGCATGTGCATTTGATTCTGGTTGAACTTCTTGTGGCTGGGTCTTTTGTGCTCTCCTGGATCTTCTTGTATATGTAGTGAAAATTTTATCTTGCTCCATTTTCTAGGCAGCCTCTTGTTTCATCTTTCTCGTCCTCACACTACTACTGGGTGGAGGGACATTGCTTGATTTGTGCGCAGGGATCTCTTCATCAATGTCAAGCATAAATCCTGAGTGCTCTTGCTATTCTTGCTCATCCTCTCCATCTTTGATTTGATTGGCAGCCAGAAATTCCTTCCATGTTTTTCCCCTTCTCTATAATTCAAATTCAATTAGAATTTTAATTAACCCAAAATGACATAAACTTTTATCTTCATTACCCCTTTTCTTTTGGATAGTTTTTGACATCTTGGTCAAGCTCTGCAAGAGGAAATATGGTAAACTAATGGTGCACTACCCTTTTAAATGTAACAGGAGTTTGATGTGGTATAAAAAGACTATGTTGTAACAACCCACACACATAACAAATTTTTGAATGATATACACCATTTCGTCCCATAGATGCATCAGCCAGCTCCTAGGGACACCCTTCTTCCAGTTAACAGATGAAACCCTCGACCTGGACATGAATTGGGTCCATGATTTTTCTTTGAATTGTTTTGTTTTGAAGTATTTTTCTCCTTCTGGGTTGATCCCCAAGGATTGTGCTATGGTGTCTTCTGAGATCCTAAATGAGAAATTTCCTATCAAAGCTTTCTCCCCATTAAATGTAAAGGCAAATTGTTTAGTTACTTCCTCATTGCTCCCATTAAACTTCTCCAAGAAGGGTAGCCATTGTTTCTCTCTTAAAATTGCAATGCAGTCATCGTGGTACTGAGAACTATCAAATGTGTTTGGCTCTACTCTATTAGTCATTTTGACAGAGAAACTCCTGCTCTAACCCTCTTCGTTTATGCTTACTAATTTAACAAGGGTATTTTGGTTTGTTACCTTTGCTTTTCGCTCCACACAACTGACCTGGTGGCGCCCTCTTTTCTTCGAGATCAGCTCCTTCAATGGCTTAAGCAGTGACCAGATGACTATCCTTGAATTATGGCGGAGGTGGAAACTTGTGAGCCCAATTAATGTGCTTTCCTTTCGTAGCACTTGCTATTCTTGGCCTTTGTTTTTGAAATCACAGAACTTGAATTGCTAGTATGGAATGCCCTTTTTACAATTGAGAATGAAATGGAATTTTAACAACCGACTTGACCCAATTCACTATAATAATAACAGAGCGTATTCATATTTCAATGACAGAGGAGTAACTGTACTGGGTTGTATGAGTACCATCATGAGAACACCGTAAGCATGTATGGAGTATAATAACGGATAGTTGTTTGCATGAGTCGACTTGGTCGAATGATCATGTTATAACTTAGCCAATTCAAAAACAATGAATGAAACCGTGTAACATTTGGCTTTCCAATAGTTCACCACCTGTCCCTTGCTCATTGGTACTTGTCCGAATAGGGAGATGTTGAACTGATAGTAAAGTTTGATGGTCGATAAGGAGTTAATAACAAGGCTAGGAGGGTGGTATAATAGAGGATTTAAAAATCGTAGGAGGAGTATGGGGATAGGCTAGAGTGTTGGGAAATGATAGGAATTAGGAATATGACAAGGGTGATGGATATGTGGGTGTTTTTGAAATTGATCATAAGCAGTCACAGTCATCACATTTAACACTAAAATAATATAAGAATTTAAATGTTAAAAGTAAGAATTACAACAATACATTACACTTTTAATGGTTGATCAAGAGTTGAGTTGGCATGCATAGGTAGGACTGGTCTTTCTTGTTTAGATATGACTAATATTTTCTGTCCATAATAGGTCCTTCTGAGATGAATTTGGATACAACAGGTCCCTCTGAGATCTGGAGAATGTTTGTGCAGCTTCTTTGAAATCTGGAAAAGAACTATATGTGTGCAGCTTCCTTGATCTTGTTGGACACCTAATCCTAAAGGGTTAGTGTGGAAGCCGAAAAGACTAAGCAGTCCAAGAGACCTTGGGATCTGAAACCCAAGAGTCAGATATTGTACTATAAATGTAAATCAATTGTTAATAAAAATGGTACTGCATGATTTATCTTTCCTATTCTCTTTCGCTGTCCATGTGTGTTTAACATGGTATCAGAGCAGGTACGTTCATAATCTGCTCAATCTTTTGTGAGCCACTTGTTTTTGTGTGGCCTGTGTAAACCTACGAATCTATTATACGCTGGTTGTATATGTAAGATGGTGATGGCACATATATTTTGACTGATAACCTATGGTGTAGTGACAACATGTGTGTATGTATTTTTGCGCTGAATGAGTTTTAAAGACCGTAAACTATGCTTTGTCAATGATGTGTCGAATTATTTCGAAGGCCGTAAATGCATTGTGAATTCCATAAATAAAAAAAATAAAAAAATGCGCATCCCTGTGTCTCCAGTTATTTTCATTCATTCGAATTAGGATTGGACGGTGGATACTTATTTTCGGATTTTGAGATTGACAGTTTGGAAGGATATTTTAATTGTAACGTTGTAGAATCTGGTTGCTTTCTGCATTTGGGCAGCGACTAAGGCGGTGTGGTTAATGTTCTGTCCAACCTTCAATAAACGCTCTGTCTTCAGTGTCAGTGTTTCATAAACAGAGCAGAGAGATATATGGTGGTTCTGAATCCCGATTTACAGTGGAGACTTTTGAATTCCATCCGTCGGGCTTCGTCTCTTCTTCCTTTTGTTTTATTCCCGAAAAAAAAAAATACAATTTGGTCTCTGTGCGTTTTGAACTTTGGATTCCTGACAGGTTCGAGCTATGATGGGAGCGGAAGCTACAGTGGCGCTGCATGTTTTGCTGCTGTTATGATAGGCAAGGGAGAAAGTTGGTCGAATGGTGTCAGGAAATAGAAACGCCCCTCTGCCCATCATATCCGCATTATGTCTCTGCCATTCTGCACTGTTCTTCTAAGAAAAACGCCTCTGTCCATCATATTCGCATCATAGCAGCGTTTTCTCCATCGAAGCATTCTCCAACGGACGGCAGCTTTCCTTATTCCTCGCCTTTCACATGATAAAAAGATATTTCTATTGGCACATATTCCTGTCTCAATAAATGAACACAACACCTCTAAGATTTCATCTTGAAACGCATTTGCATGCTCATGGGCAATAGATATAGTGATACCTAATTGATCTCCATAATCCCCATTCTGCTTTTTCAGGTTCCATTTTCACAACTTCCGCAAAGCCAGCAAGAGCTTCCCAGGTCGTCCTTAATTGTGCCGATGCAGAAAATTTCTGTTGCATCAACACGAGTACCAACAATTTTCAGTCGCACTTCAGTGTCTCTCTATATTCTCACAAATCCATCAGAAGTGGTATAACTAGGAGTGTCTCCAGCTTGGAACTCCATATCATCTAGTATCGTATGATTAGAAACAAAGATTTGAACAGGTCCCGCTTCAGCAAAGAATCCCATCTTATTCACCATTGTGACCACAGCTTCCAAATCTCCCCTTTAAAAGGTCTGAAAATCACACACTGGTATTTGACTGGGAATGTAACAAATCCAGTCCCCTCTCGAATAAGTCCCTTTCCAATGTTCTCGACACCGGTTATTGCAACTACGAATCCATAGCGGCCACTACAAGTTCCTTCGACATCCTGCATGAGCTTAGAGACGAGCTTGTCGCGCAAGTGAGGCCCGAAGTGGCGGGGATGCAGCTGCATATTCCACTCTAGCACTATGTGGAAAAACATTCCGGGGTTTAAACACCGTCTGTTGCAAAGGTGAATGCTCTCACTGTTATTTCATACCTCCCTACCTTGGGACCGGCGATTGCAGAATATCTGAGGGATGCAAGCACACCTGTACGACTTGCTGCAGAACGCTGTGCTCTGCATGTTTTCCAGCTAACAAAAGGCATGGAAAATGTCCAAGCTGCGCAAAAGTATATCAGTGGTCTTGATGCTAGACGCATCGCAAAGCAACCAGAACTAAGTGATTCAAGTGAAGATGATATCGTTGGCGCTTGATGTAAATACAAACTTTGTTTCCAATATTTTGTTTGTAATTTATTATTTTTGGGAATAGTGGCAACAGTTCATGTGTGAGGGAAATAATAGCGGCTTTTGAGTGTTAAGCATCATTCGTATTATAAAGTGCTGGGTCACAACCCGGCCATGTTATCCTGGAATCCCGAGACAAGATGCCATAACACCAGGGAACTCCAGACTGTTAGATGGAGCTCACATATCGAATTAAAATACGTTCTATCCCAACAAAGGGCAGTAATCAAATGCGGGCTAACGGAATTTCACACATCCCCATGTCCCTTTTGATGGGCATTGACTTCTTGTTGTATCTCGACACAGATATCAACATATATTCCTCTGTCTGATATGTCAACCATAGCTTTTGCTTTTCAAAGTCAATTCTGTACTTCTTTCTCAGTGCTCTGCAGACTCATGATGCCTCGGAATAATGTGCTCTATGCTTAACATTCTAATTCTTTGATACCTTGGGTTTTGAAGTTCTCATTCCCACCTTCTGTTAACATCATTGAAAGCAGACATGTCAGTGGGTTCCAGACAATAACGAGAGTGCTTTCATCATTCTGAGCAGATAGAGTATAAGGTAGTGAGTTGTTTACAAAGTGTATCTTGGTATACCTGAGCATTTTAAGGGTGAAACATATCTATTGTATCTGTGTTGGAAGGACTTTGAGCCTCTCATTCTTGCTGTGAAATTTCTACAGAATTTAAAGAACAGAATCTCTGAAAGTCTGGTGATATTTGTATAATTTTGACAGTTTCAAGATATCTCTGGTTGATTTTTCCCTTTAAGCTATAGGGCTCTCTTGTGCAACTTGAAGATATTTAGCAGCTTACATTTTTCTGTGGGATTTGGAGATTTTTAAGGTGTAGAAAAATGGCTAAGCTTGAAAGAATATTAGAATTATTGAGAACTCTAATCATGTCCACTGCTAACAACACAGTCAAAGTTAACAAAGCCTCTCTTTCAGACATTCAAACATGTCTGCAATATGCACAAGAAAAGATAGAGTTTTTGCAGCTTGAATCACAGCTACAGCAAGAAGAGCTACATCAAAATAGACACCATTCTGAACCTGTTTTTGTTCAGAACATTGAGACAACCACCCATCAGCAGCATGTTAATATTGTTCAAGTTCATTCAGATCCAGTACCCAATAAAGCAGCAATTGTACATACAGATGCAGAAACTCAATCTGCACTTCCCAAGCCCATCATCAGACCTTGGGAACAGCTTGTCCACAACAAGCACAGAACTGGTCTTGGATATGACAAGGACTTGTCCTTTCATATTCCAGACTATGCCAAGCCCATTCAGTTTCAGAGTGCTGGATTCATTCATGACAGTTCACCTGCTCCTCATGACAGTTCAGCTTCAGCTGTTCCAGATTCTGCCCCTCTTCCACAACAACAACAACAACAAAAACAACAGATCGTGAAATGCCAACACTGTGACCGAGTTGGCCATTTGAAAGATCACTGTTTTGATCTTCATCCATGTGAGCACTGTCATAAAACCAGCCATTCTTCAAACAGATGCTTCAAAAACAAACGTCCTGCAAGAACAAAGATTCATCTTGGATGGATCGCTTCTTGGCAATGGGCATCAACAGCCAAGAAAATATTCCAAACACATGTCAGAACTTGTTCCAGAATA
Source organism: Pinus tabuliformis (assembly GCA_031772625.1). Classification (NCBI taxonomy): domain Eukaryota; kingdom Viridiplantae; phylum Streptophyta; class Pinopsida; order Pinales; family Pinaceae; genus Pinus; species Pinus tabuliformis. The sequence continues at coordinate 676,255,354 of CM062808.1, read as the reverse complement.
TTGAACAGTCTTGCAGTTGAGTTTTCTCCATCTTCTCACCTTGTATCTGACAGGGGGGGAAATGATGGTCATCTACAAGCTTCAAAGTCACATCAAGCAAGCCTGAGCCACAACCTGCCACACCAGTTTCAGAGTTGTAGCCAGAGACAAAGATGCTCGTGAACACAGATTGAGAACACTTCCTCTAGCAGAAGACTCCAGCTTCTTGCCAGTTTTGGAAGAGTTCCAGGAATTGCATTAAGCATTCCAGAGTTGTTGGTTATCCTTAAACCATCACAGGTTGAGACTTCCCTTTTCAGGTTGAAGTTTTACCTTTTATGCGGGGTGAGACCTCCCTTTTATGGTTGAAGGTTTCCCTCTTTAAAACAATAGGATCACTTCCTCTAGCAGAAAACTTCAGTTTCTTGCCAGTTTTGGAAGAGTTCCGGGAACTGCACTAAGCGTTCCAGTGTTGGTGGTCAACCTTAAACCACCGCCCTTTTTACCAACATTTCATAGAGCACATTCAGCCTAGTGCTGCCATGCATTTTTTTGCACATGTTGTATTACAGCTCTCTTCTTGGACTCATACATAACCCTTCGGATTAAGGGGGGGAATGTTGGACACCTAATCCTAAAGGGTTAGTGTGGAAGCCAAAAAGACTAAGCAGTCCAAGAGACCTTGGGATCTGAAACCCAAGAGTCAGATATTGTACTATAAATGTAAATCAATTGTTAATAAAAATGGTACTGCATGATTTATCTTTCCTATTCTCTTTCGCTGTCCATGTGTGTTTAACAGATCTTTGGTGTTTGATGGAGCCTCGGTGACGGGTAACCTTTGAATCTCTGTTGAAACTTTGTTGAAGCTTTGCTGAAGTAACTTGAGATAGTAGTCTCTAATAGGTCCCTTTTATGTTTGTTGAACAGTTCCCTATAATGTTGGTGCTGGTAACATGGTCTTCTGAACAGGTCCCACTGCATAGTGCTTAAACAGGTCTCTCTGATTAGAACAAAGACAAAAACAACTTCTTTATTGAAATACTGAAGTGTTGAAACAAATTCTTTGAGAATTTACAATGAGGAGATGAGATAAAAACAAAAATGCTGATGCTTCTCCCCCACTAAAGCTTTGACTTGTCCTCAAGTCATCATTCAATCGATGAATCAAACAGGAAACAAAAAGAAAAGGAATTCTTACCAGCCAAAGAATTGGTTTTCAAGTAAGACTTCTGGGTTAGAGTGTGCCAGAGTCTGGTTTTCACATCTAAACCATTATTTTTCTTTTTTTATTTTTTTTTTAACTTTTTTTTTTAATTATTATTTTTTTTTTTTAAATTTCTAAATTGAAATGAAATGAACTAAGGTAGAGATACTATAGCTGAAGGCTACAATATCTCAACCTCCCTTTGCTGAGATACAGTTTGAAGAAAATCTTGCTTGGTGATGGGCTTGTGGTAAAGTTTCAAGTTATGGCCATTGACAATAAAGGGGTGGCCTTCTCCATCAATGGTAATAAGCTTGACTGATCCATTGTCATAAACTTGAACTATTTCGTATGGGCCCATCCAATGTGTGGTAAATTTGGCTTTATGATGTCTGAATTTAGAGTCAAAGAGTAAAGCCCAGTTTCCTTCTTTGAACTGTTTCTTTTTTATATGTGCATCATGCCACTGCTTCCTTTGTTTCTGCATGAGGAGTGTTGTCTCCTCTGTTTGCTACCTCATTTCATCCAGCCGGTTCAACTGCTGAATTCTTTCTTGTTGTGCTTCATTAAGATCAATTCCCAAATCTGCAGCCATCTTAAAAGTATGTATTTGAAACTCAATAGGAAGCATTACCTCTTTGCCATACACCAACGGATATGGTGTAAATCTTGTAGTATTCTTCCACGTGATTCTATAAGCCCAGAGTGCATCTTTGAGCTTCTCTTCCCAATTCTTTCTGTTCATTGCTACGGTCTTAGTGATAATTCCTTCCAAAGTTTTATTTGTGGATTCCACCTGGCCATTGGCCTGTGGATGGTAAGGTGTACTTCTTCTGTGCTTGATTTGATATTTTTCTGTGATGTCCTTAACTAACTTTGAAGTAAACTGAGTACCTTGATCAGTCACTATCTCCCTTGGTACTCCATACCTTACAAAAATCTCTTCAAAAAGGAAGTTTACCACTGTTTGTTCAGTTTCCCGGACTAGTGCTTTGGCTTCAGCCCATTTTGTTACGTAATCAGTACATACTAGGATGTACTTCTTACCATTGGAAGTTGGATTAATGGGTCCTATGAAATCTAGAGCCCATTTTTCAAATGGCTCTAGGTGTACTTGAGGCTGAAGTGGCATCTCATCTGTAGCTGTTGGCCTACCCATTCTTTGACAGCTATCACAACTCTTCACATACTTCTTGGAATCCTTAAAAATAGATGGCCAGTAGTATCCAAGACTAAGAATCTTGAATGTTGTTCGTTTAGCTGCAAAATGCCCACCACACGGTTCATCATGGCAAGATTTTAAAATATCAATTATTTCATCATTTCTTACACATCGTCTAATAATCATATCATAACCAATGTAAAATAAATCGCCATTAACCCATGAGTATCGAGCACTTTGTTTGACTAGCCTCTTCTTTTCCTTTGGAGTAAAGTATGGAGGTGTTCTTCCTGTGGACAAATAATTGGCCAAGTCAGCATACCAAGGATTCACTATTGAAATTGCAAATAAATTTTCATCTGGAAAAGAATCTTCAACCGGAACAACCTTGCCTTGATTTTGCAGTCTAGAAAGAAAATTTGCCACCTGATTCTCCTTACCTGGTCTATCTAACACTGTGATGTTAAATTCCTGTAACAATAACAACCATCTGGTAACTCTGCCACTAGTTACTGGTTTATTCATTAAATGCTTAATGGCAGAATGGTCAGTATGTACAAAAACCTCATAACCAGTTATATAATGTCAGAATTTATTCACAGCATGTATGATGGAAAGCATTTCTTTTTCTGTGACTGTGTAGTTTAATTCTGCAGGTGTTAGATTTTTGCTAATGAAATAGATGGCATAATGACAAGACTCCTCTTTTTGGCCTAATGAGGCACCTACTGCAGTATCAGATGCATCTGTAAAGATGTGAAATGGTAGGTTCCAGTTAGGTCCTTTTAAGACTGGTGTGGTTGATAACTTTTCTTTGAGTGTTTCAAATGCTTGCTGACAATTCTCATTCTAGTTGAAAAGTGTATATTTTGCTAGAAGTTTAAACAGAGGTGAAGCTATTTTACTAAAATGTTCAATAAACCTTCTGTAATAGCTTGCATACCCAAGGAAACTTCTTACCTCTTTTTGATTCTTCGGAATTGGAAAATTGACAATGATCTGGATTTTTGATGGATCAACTTTAATGCCTTGAAAAGAAATATAGTGGCCTAATACTATCCCCTCATTTAACATCATAAAACACTTTTCATTGCTCAGGGACAGATTAGATTCAATACATATCTTCAAAACTTTTTCAAGATTCGTTAATGCATGCTCAAATGAATTACCATACACTGAAAAATCATCCATGTAAACTTCAACACAATCATGAACTAAATCAACAAAAATAGCTAATACAGCTCTCTGAAATGTAGCTGGAGCATTGCAAAGTCCAAATGGTAAAACATTATAAGCATAAGTGCCCCAAGGACAAGTAAAAGTTGTTTTGTCCTGGTCCTCTAAGGCTATCCTAATCTGGTTGTAGCCACTGAAACCATCAAGAAAAGAGAATGATGATTTCCCAGCTAATGTGTCTAGCACTTGGTCAATAAATGGTAGTGGGAAATAATCTTTGAGCGTTGCTTTGTTCAATTGTCTGTAATCAACACAAATCCACCACTTACCATTTTTCTTGGGCACTACTACCAATGGGGATACCCATTGACTGTCAGAGATAGGATATATAAAATTGACTTTCAACAGTTTTTGTAATTCCTCTCTAACAATATCCTGAAGCATGGGATTCATTCGTCTCTGCGGTTGCCTCACTGGTTTGATATTACTATCCATATAAATATGGTGAGTGCATGTTTCAGGGTGAATTCCATGCATATCGGTGTAGTCCCAAGCAAATGCTTTCTGTTATTTTCTCAATAATTGAATCAATTTTTCCTCTTGAGATGAGTCTAGGTGAGTGCTAATATTCAAAGTTTTTCCTGGACTAATCTCTATGGCCTTGCTCTGTGTGTTTGTTATAGATTGGATAGGAAAAATGTTCTGAAATGTTGTTTGCAAAGATTGAATGGTGCATGTTTCCTGAAAATTTTGTGCCAAAAGTTCATCTGTAGCATGGTATTGGTCATTTCTCAAATCTTCGGAAACATCAGGTTGAGAAAGGAACAACTCTACAAAATCATCATTATTATGTTCTTGAAAATCATAGATTTGGTTGATGCTGAAAACAAATTGAACTTCTTCCTTGTCATTGTATTTATTGTCAAGCCATAAATTGTGTGCTACTGCTGGTGATTATGCTGATGGGTAAAGAGTGAGTTGTTTTCTTTCAGTTCCTCGTGAAATGATCATATTACCCGATTGACATCCTATGAATGCATCAGTAGTTGCTAACCATGGTCTACCAAGGATGATAGGGTGTCCTCCTATATTGGATTTTGGATAAAGAACTAAAAAGTCCACTGGATACTCCCAAGAGTCCAGTGAAATAATTATGTCCTCCAAAATCCCTTTAGGAATCACTTTAGACCTATCAGTGAGTTCTAGAACAATTGTTGTGTGCTGCAAGTTTGTGAGCTGGAGTGTTTTCATGGTTTCAAGAGTCATCACATTTATCGCGGCCCCAAGATCAATTAAGGTGTTTGGAATATGTATGTTGTTAATGATTGTAGTGACTCTGGGAATACTAGGATCAACATACTTTTCCATTGAGATGGTGTTTGTCATAAGGCCAGCTAAATGTCCAATAACATGAATGGTTTGTGGATCAACTCTTTTCCTAGTAGGCTTTTTAAGGCACAGTTCTTTGATGGCTTTAGTATATATGGGAATGTCTTTTATGGCTTGTAGTAGTGGAATTTTTATATAGACATTCTTTAGCTCATCTAAAACATCAAACTGTGGTATAGACATGGGAAGTTTTGTTTGGACCAATCGGTTTGGAAAAGGTGGTGGATGCAACGGTTGCATTTGTTTATTTTTGATGTCATCATTTTGTTTCCTTTGAATTGGAGTTTCATTTTCATTTTCTTCGTTTTCTTCTTGTTTATCAGCTGCTGGAGATTCTTTGTGAAGTACCTTACCAGACCTCAAATTGATATTTTGCAAGGGTAATTTGGGATATGAGGTTCCCTCATCTACATTGTAAGCTGGTCTCTCTACTCTGTTATTTGGATTTGGTACAGGTTGAGCAGGGATTTGAGTAGGTCTAGGAGGTTGTGGGTTAGATGGAAGTTGTAATTGTGGTGGATTTATTGGTGGAGGAGCAGGCAATGCTTGTTGAGTGGGTTGAGGTTGATGTGGGTAAACAACTTGCTACTGAGGATATTGCTGATATGGTTGAGGATATGGCGAATATGGCTGATGATATTGTTGATATGGCTGCAAATATGGTTGGTATGGTTGAGGATATGATTGATATTGTTGAGAGTATTGCTGAGATGGTCTCCATGGTTGTTGTGGGTAATTTTGGTGCTGCCATGGCATGGGTACATTCCATGAATTCTGAGCATACATCTGATCATGTACAGGAAATTGCAAATTCTGGTTTGGGAACATACCTTGAGGTGCTGGTTTTGGCTGCCATGGTTTCTTTGCGCCCATGTAATACACATTTTCCATATCTTTGTTTGCTGCCGCATTACAATTATGCAAAACCTTGACTTTAGAGCAATGAAATATATCATGATTTTCAGTACAAAAGGCACAAACTTGAATGTTTTCTAATGGGCATTCCTTTAAGGCATGTTTCTTCCGGCATTTTGGACAAAAGATAGCCATCATTTGATCTTCCCTTTCTTGTCTTTTCTTAGCTTTGAGAGTGTCAATTTGAGTTCCCAAGGTACTCAATAGATCTGTTTTGAATTCCTCTAACAAGTTTCCTATTTCAGCCCTTGTGACACTTGCTGAAGCAGATTTTGTGGCTTTGGATGATATGGTTCTCTTTCCAATTTTGGTTTTGCTCCTAGAATACTTTTCACATAACTCAGCAATTTCTTCAGAAGGTAAAGTGGAAATATCACCTTTGCCCATCAAATTAACATCATCTAAGTATTCCTCTTGAATGCCCTTCAAAAATATTGTTCGAATCAGATCAAGAGGCATGGTTCTATGTTTTGATTTTTGTAAATTGTAAACAAATCGCTCTAAGTACTCCTCTAAATTTTCATCCTCTTGTTGGTTCATCCTAAAGATATCATCATTGGAATCTTTCGATCTACAATAAGGTTGGTATTTCTTTAGGAATATTCTTCTCATGCCATCCCAATCAGTTATCGCATGTTCACCAAGCCCCATGAACCATCTTAATGCTGATGCTTTTAATGTTGCTGGGAAGAGCCTAAGCCTATGGGCATCATCTATGTAACCATATGTTCGACATACAATATCAAACTCAAACAGGAATGAATCTGTGTCTTCTGAAGCCATGCCATAAAAGTTTGGTAGCACAGATGGAGGTATGTTTTTCATTTTTATTTCGTCATCCTCTTCTGGTTCTTGGATAGGAAATTTAAAGGTTGACTCTTCCTCTTGACCTTGATTTGGTGGTCCTCTTTCTGATCCATGTCCTTCTTCAGCCATTTTGACAGGTTCCTCTGTTGATTTAATTTCTTGTTCAGTGTCACTTGTTTCAAAGAGAAGTTCAAGGAAAGATTGTTGAGTTAATGTGCTACTTTCTCCTTTTATAGAGGATTCAGGGAAATGTTTCTTCTATGATTTGTGTGCTAATAGAATTTGCCTCTCAATGAGTGTGAGTCTTTGCCCTGATTTCTGTTTATCCTCTAATGTTTGTATGGTGACTTCCTCAGCTGATGTTGTGTGTTCAACTTTTCCTAAAGGGTCTACTCTTGATGGTAGGTTAGTTTTTGGATGGGGGGTTTTTATGAATCTACCTTTATTATCTCTAGATCTAGGCATAAGTAAACATGACTTCTAAAATGATGAATTAAAATTAAATCTATGTTTTTGCTTGTTTTTGTTTATTTACATTTTTTTTTTATTTTTTTGATTTTTTTTCGAAATCCTCTAACTACGCCTCCCCGGCAACGGTGCCAAAATGTAGTGGCCAATCTAGGGTGCTAGATTAGACTAGATTTATTATCAACCAGGGTAAGTAAACTTCAAGGCATGTGTCTAAAATCTATAGACATAAAGGATTCCTAACTAAGTGTTTATTGTGATAGGTCACAGTACTCCTTTACAGAAGGTTAAGATATGTTTCCTCTCACCTTAACACTCAGATCACCTAACTTATCTAACTGTCCTAAGGATACAACGTATTGCTAGACTGAGATTTTAATCCTCTTACAAGGATGCTATGCACAAAATCTCTGTCTAGTTAACACTTAAGCATTCATGAAAAATCAAAAGCACACTAAAGTTTAAATGCATGAAAACAGAGTCTATGGAGATGCTTTAAAATATAACAATGGATCAAATCTCTTACAAGATATGGTTCAATGATCTAACGATAAAATCTTCAAGCTATCACCATAAATACCATTTGTGAGAATTTCTAATCAAATCGACAAAGTCATAAACATGGAAATAACACTAAACACTATGTGTTCTATTCAAATTCAAAAACTGCTAAGGAAATGAAATTAACAGTATACCAATCCACGCAGGGCTCATCCACGTTTCAATGGTACACTGAAGTAAACTCAAGCAACAAGAGTATTAACGCATAAACACTGCTGGAGTAAAACCGTGACTATATTTAAGTGTCGAAGATTGCAATCACATATAAGAGTTCTGTTCTCAAACGATGTACAAAGATAATAATCGTAACTGTTCTTGAAAACAAAATAAAAACGTAGTCTTTATCTGCCTGTCCCTATCTGAATCGAATGTACATTCATTAAGCAGATGTTTCTGCTTTTACAATGGAATGATTTTTGGTCATTTCTAATCTAAACCAATTTCCAAAAAAAAAAACAAAACGAAACCAGTTTGGGAAACCATGGCTTTTACTGCCTTTGTAACCAAAAGGCTGGGGTTTGACCAGCGTGGACCGCATAACAATGAGCTTTTGATTTACTGTAGAATCGATTTTTCACCATGCATGTACATTCCAGGTCTCGTTCCTGTCCATTGCTTTGGCTTGCCTGTCATGCCACGTGTCAGATGATAAACCATTTACAGGATGTAATGAATTCTTGTAACCTTTTTATTGAAAATTGCTAATTTCTAACATAAAAATTCATAAATTAACTTTAATGCAAACTAACAACTATAATGCTATTAATTAATCAATTTCGAGGGATATAAGGGGTCTATGGATGAAAAAGGTAGACAAATGATGGTGTTTCTAGAAGAAAAAGATGGTAATGGAATGGTACCAACAACAAGAGAACCTTGCCTAGAGAATGGGCATTTGTTTGCTAACAAAATCTTCAAATTTACTCTGAACAATGAGGTATCAATGTATTAACCCTACCTAAAACTGTGTTATTGATATCCTTGGTATTATTATATATATTGGCCAATCAACCACCATATTCAAGAAGAATGACACTGAGACCCAAAATAGAACCATTGAATTTAAGGACATGGATATAGTGTTGAGTAAATACATTATGGGGGGCATTATGTAATAAAGATTTCCTACATGAAAATTCTAGCTTAAATTCCTTACCATTTATTGCTATAAAGGCTAGAGGAACAAGTAATTTTAATAGGAGATTGAATAGTACAACCTTTACATCCCAACTTTCCACCAACCGTGACCTCAAAGAATCCCATGTCTTGAGAACTCGATTTGAAAAATAAAGTTCCATCCTTAAATCTCACATTTTATCTACACATGTTGCCTCTGGTGGTCACCCGTCTATTCAAAAGAATGTGGTTGTCATTGTAAAGGAAGGCCTTAGTTAATATCACCAACATTCATATTTTATATTGGTTAAGGAAATTATTATGTCTATAAAAGGAGATGATTATTGGCACACTTCTTCCCTCTCATCTTTAATATTTTCCAATGCAAGAAAAGGGTATCTACTAGTAAACATGCATTGTCAAAGATGCAAGAAAACTATTGATGAATGTGTCTGCGTGTACATGTTCCACTAAAATCTAGAGGACGACTTAGGGACAACCAATGTTTCCAAATTCTAAGTAGCTGCAAAAAGACTTATCAGAATCCCCATTAGGAAACTAAATTCACTCATAAAGTAGGTAAACAACATTAGGGCTACAAATATTTTTGGAAAATTATTCTTTAATAAATACATGTTCAAAAAATTGATAAATGAAGACACACTCGGTAATGACAAGCAAGCCCAATCCATTGTCATTGCATCAAACAAAATTGAATCCAAGATAAAGGGGATAACAAAATGCCAATAACTTTTTATGTATGGAGTTTATGAGTCATTACTTTTTGAAACTCATATATTTCATTGCAACAAATGCACTCCTCCAAATGAAAAGCTATGATTTTTTTATTAAATGACTTCACATGGTTGAGTTGTGTGAGAGTACAATAAACACATTCCAATGAATATATTAGTATGTTTAATGAAATAAATGGTTATAATATGTTCATATTATTGGGAATCAAAGTAATATTGAGAGAGAGGGTGAACCAGTATTATCAAAATTTTCACAATTATTTAACCAATCAAATACAATGAACAATACAACAATGAACTGTTCACATAAGGTATTGGACACAAATGTTTATGTGGAAACCCATAAGAGAGAAAACTACAAGTCTTCTTTTTATTATAGTGTAAGTGCAATCCATAAGCTTAATTTACATTATCTTTTCTAGGCGTCAACCTATACGAGGCATTGCACACAATAGGGGGCAATAGCACCCCTACATGAGGTTTGGGGTAGTGCCCCAAAAAATTATTTTGGATATGAGTATGACCAGAAGCATTGTTTTTGGGGGATTAAAAATGGCTGCACCACTATGTTTTGGGAGGATTCATGGAAAAAATTACCCAAACTAGGTGAAAAAGCAGATTTAGAAATGATGCACCAATAGATGACAGGCAAGGCTTAATCACAATTACAGATTACTGGACATAAGAGGATCCAAACTCGTGTTGGTGCTAATGGAGCCCACCTGATACTTGACACCCTAAACCAGATGGTGAACCATGGCACAATTTTTGGAGAAACTTGCAAAGTAGGTGTATTCCTTATTCATTGCAAGAAGATAGACTATGATGGGGGTACACGTCTAAAGGAACCTTTTCCATCCATGAAGCATACCACTTAGAAGTAGGTCATCAAACTCTAAAAAGGGAAGAGGTTTGGCCAAAAATATGGAAACAAAATCTATGACCTAAGATCTCTATTTTTCTTTGGCTTCTGCTATAGAACAAGCAATCAACATGGGAAAACATTCAAAAGTGGAATTACCAGGGGCCATCTTGGTGTCCGCTATGTCTCCTTCATATAGAATGTATGTAGAATTTATTCAATAAATGTGCCTTCTCAGTGGGCTTATGGAATATACTAGCATAATGTTTTATGTGTACTAATGGGGACCCTGTAAATATTTACGATACTATTGTGTGTTGGTACTCTTCGGCATTCTGAAATGCCATTCTAAATCACATTTAGATCCTCTCTTTTGGTTTCCTCCTATGGGAGATATTGAAATAACAAAACAAAATAAATTTTAAGGGCTCCCCCATCCCCTTGACCTCCATTTGGAACTTTGTTCTTTGTCATATTAAAGAATCAATTCTTTGATGGGGCATCAAAAGGTAATTTGGGTCCATCGGGTTATGGTGGAAACATTTGAGATCATGGAGGTATGTCCCTATACATATTCTCTAGATCAATTGGAATTAATAACAACAAAGCTACTTATCTTTTGGGTCTCCACATGGGATTGGAGTTTCCCAATCCCAAGGCATCATCAAGCTCCTAGTAGAAGACGGGTCCTAAATTATCATAAATATTCTTCAAAAAATTTAGAATGATACCTAGATACATAAGGTATCATTGAGATGGTGGTTGAATACTCGTCTTGGTCATGTTTCTTCTCTCATTGACCTCATTTGGTCTCTTATTCGAATTCATGTTCGATAATCTACTAATAAAATAACAAACTTGCTAGCAAATTATGGGTGCTTAGATTCCTCTCCTCTAGTGTCATCCTCTTGGAACCTTTTACCAGACTCCCCTCTTAAGGCCATGTTTTGGTAGCTCATTTAGAAAGACTCTCCAGTCTCGGATGAGGTGACGATAAAGAAAGAAGGGGGGTGGGCTAATGCCATCCCACCTAGCCAATGGACTGGGGGACATGGCAATTAATGGGACTAAATGATGGTGGGGAAGTAGGCTTTAGAGACAACCTCTCTAGTCTGCCAGCAAGTTCTTCAATATCTCGGTCTACTGGCCTTTCTTGTGGATTGGGCGCATCAGTCATTAAACTGATGGTTCATGCCTTTTAATACACTCACTATCAGTCTTCTACAAACAATGCTTTTCCTGGAAGTGCTTACGGAAGAGCCCAAGCGCCTTTATTGTGGACAAAGGTTCAATACTAGGGACGAACAGTTATTTGTCTGCGCTCCTCATAACGTTCAATCCACAGAAATGTGATTAACGAAGCCTGCTGGTTTATGAACTCACGGACTTCGGACTCAGCAAATATATGTAGGTGCACAACAATTTCACATTCCGCCTGCTTCATACAGACTCCTTGGATATAGATACGCTATGGGGTGTAGCGTTACCCATTCAGCTTGCATGGCTTCAACATGCGGTTTGAACGCTGAGGATACCCGTCGTTTCTGCAGCTCTAAATGCTAAACCATGGTCCTTTCCTACACCGGAATGGTCTCAAACCATGATAACGCTGGCTAATTTATACATATGAATATATTCTGGTTCCAGACTTTAACTTCATCGCAGAAGATCATTATACAGTGGCCACTCTATCCACGAACGCATCGCCCACAACATTTCAAAGTTTTGCGCTGGCATCTAAACACAGTGATAATAATTCGCAGGTAAAACATTCAATCATGAAACAGAGATAATGATCTTGGATAACAGAGGCATGCGCAACCATTATTTAAGCTGTAATTCACCATGAGAGAAAACGAATTCATCATCATTCCACAGCCAAATCGCATAAGAAAAATAATTCATTTATTAACGCACAATGAAGGCGCATGAAGGACAAAAACAAATCATTAAAACACATATCTTTTATTCCACAGTCTTTTTATGAGTATGTACATGACAGAGAACTGAATTTTTTTAATGAATCCGAGCGCATAGGTTTGTTCTTTAAAAGGATGCTCAAGGCGCTCTTTCCTAGATTTTCTGCCTTTTGTTTTACGATCAAAATAGGCATTTTATCCTTATCTTTTACAAAAGTCAGCTTTTCCCTTTTTCCCATAATGATTTAAAGCATGAAGCTTTATTCTCCCTCTTATTATAATTTTAACTGAAAAACATAGAAATTCTATCCCAAGTTTTTCTCCTAAACTATTTCCCCCCATATCCTTTTATTTATAAAAGAATATTTACATAATCTGCTTTATTAAAATAACAAAATACTAAAATTATCACACCCCCCTTTTCATGGTCTTGATGCTCCCGCATCATACACCCAACCTTAAAATTAATCATGATCTCCTGATCATGTGTTTGGATCTGTGGATGCCTGGATCCCATATCTTGTGCTGCAAGTCATCATGTGCTATTGCTTGCTGTCTTTCTCCAGGTTTCCATATCTTATGCTGCCTTGCTCCGCTAGCTGCACTTTCGCAATCTTCTTCTGTCTTGTTCTTGCTGCTTCTCCTTTGTTTTGCTGGTGTTGGCCTCTTCCAGGATACTGTCATCATCAGCTTTCTGATGCTTTCAATCTCTTGGTCCAATAAATCTCCCAGTTGTTGATTCCTTACTCCTATGCTGGTCTCTGTTCTGACTGCCACCCGATCATCCACCCCCTCTTGTCTTCTGGAACAGAGAACTTCTTTTCTTTTCATTTGACTGTTCAACTGGTTCAATTGTTTCTCAGTACCGATGCCAATACCTGCATTCACAAAACACATGTTAAAATTAAAAACATAAGGCTCCTGGGCCTTATCTCCTTTTGGCACTGATTCAAGTGGTTGTTCTGTTTGGTCCTTCTCTTCTGCCAGCATATCAGCATGCTGATCCAAACTCTTAGCAAAATTCATGCCGCTATCCATGATGCCTTCTTGCTCTTGTCCCTTGTATTGAACTTTTTCACTTGCAATCTCTCTGTCATATCTTGGATTTTCCAACCAGTGCTCTATCAATGCAATTTCTCTATAGCATTGTTGCAGCATTTCATCATCACTTACAGTCCCTGCATTCACACACAAACTGTCAGTTTGAAAATCACAGAGTTCAACAGTTTCAACTGTTGCTTCACTTATCCGTGCTACAGACTGATCTACTTCTTCTGCATCCATAAGAACTTCTTCTTGTGCTGTAACAGCTTCACGAGATTGCATATCCTCCTCAGCCCTTATCATCTGCTCTAGGTATTCCTTCTTCCAAAGCAACAGAGTTCTTGAATTAGTCTTCTGTCCCGGCTCATCTTCTTCTTGCAGAGGCAACAATGTATGATTGATACCATCCTTCCCAAATTTATAAGTGTTTCTCTTCCCATCATGCATGGCTCCTCTGTCATATTGCCAAGGCCTTCCAAGCAATATGTGACACACGTCCATAGGCATCACATCACAAACAATTTTATCTTTGTACTTGCCCACTTGGAATTCTACCTCACACTGTTCACTTACCAACAGTTGATGTCCCTTTTGTAACCGTGACACCTTATACGGTGTTGGATGCTTTGTTGTTTTCAGCTTCAATTTCTCCACTACATTTGTAGAAACCAAATTATCAGTGCTGCCACTATCAATAACCATCTGGCAACATTTCCCTTGGACTTTGCACACTGTCCTGAATAAAGCTTTCCTTTGTGGCGGTTCAGCAGCCACCTCCTTCATTGGCTTAAGTAAAACTTTATTAACCACCAGAGATTCTCCTCTTTCTGGTGCATCTTCTTCTTCTGTTACCACTGCTGCTGGTGCTTCTTCTTCAGCTGGAGCAACAATTGCATTCCTCTGCTTTATGTTTGCATTCTCTGGGCACTCAAAAGCTCTGTGTCCCGGCTTGTTACATCTGTAACATCTTATCTCTCTGCCTGCTCCTCTGCCTCCTCTTCCTCTGGAAAAACTCCCTCTGCCTCTTGCATCACCTTCTCTGGGTGCATGCGGGGTTGAGCTACTGCTAGCTCCTTCTTTAGGTGTTGTAGATCCTCCTCTACCACCTTGACTTCCTTTTCCTCTGAAAGTCTCTTTTCCTCTGGTAGACTGCTTCCTTATGAGTTTTTCCTCAGCTTTCAGCGCCAGCTGATAAGCTTCCTCTACTTTTTTAGGAGACAACAAACTGATCTCATCCTGAATGTCCATTCTGAGGCCATTCATGTATCTAGCCACCTTCTCATCTGTGTCTTGGGCTTCACCAGCTCTTATGCTTATTTTATAAAACTCTTCTGTATACTCTTTCACTGTTAAAGCTCTCTGTCTAAGATTTTGCATTTGCCTAAACAATGTTTCCTGATAATTACTAGGAAAGAACTTACCTCTTAACTTTGCTACCATTTGGCTCCAGTTCTTGATTGGCTGCTTACCAAGTCTCTTCCTTTCCGCCTGTACGCCATCCCACCAGAGTGCTGCATGGCCCTTTAACTTGGTGACAGCAAACTTAACTTTCTTCTCATCTTCTGTTTCTTCGTAATCAAAGAATTTCTCCATGCTGTTAATCCAGTCGATCAGCTCTTTTGGATTCAATCCTCCTTGGTATATCGGTACTAACTAGTTCCATGGTCTGGCTATGGACTTCAACACTGACTGAAAGAACTTCATCTCAGGAGTAACCTCTACAGTTTCCTCTTCTTCAGCAGATTCAATTTCGGGCTCACTGACATCTCCATCATCTATATTTCTATTTGAAGTTAATGCCTCCACTTTAATTCGCAGCTCTTCTATGGTTGCCATTATCTCATCATTTGTAGCAGGTCGTCCTCTTCCACCACGTCCTCATCCTCGTCCTCTTCCAACTCTGAAAGCCATCCTTCTTCTTCTCCTGAGATTCAGTTCAACGCCAGTTGATGGCTCTGATACCACTAATGATGGTGGGGAAGCAGGCTTTAGAGACAACCTCTCTAGTCTGCCAGCAAGTTCTTCAATATCTCGGTCTACTGGCCTTTCTTTTGGATTGGGCGCATCAGTCATTAAACTGATGGTTCATGCCTTTTAATACACTCACTATCAGTCTTCTACAAACAATGCTTTTCCTGGAAGTGCTTACAGAAGAGCCCAAGCGCCTTTATTGTGGACAAAGGCTCAATACTAGGGACGAACAGTTATTTGTCTGCGCTCCTCATAACGTTCAGTCCACAGAAATGTGATTAACGAAGCCTGCTGGTTTATGAACTCACGGACTTCGGACTCAGCAAATATATGTAGGTGCACAACAATTTCACATTCCGCCTGCTTCATACAGACTCCTTGGATATAGATACGCTATGGGGTGTAGCGTTACCCATTCAGCTTGCATGGCTTCAACATGCGGTTTGAACGCTGAGGATACCCGTCGTTTCTCCAGCTCTAAACGCTAAACCATGGTCCTTTTCTACACCGGAATGGTCTCAAACCGTGATAACGCTGGCTAATTTATACATATGAATATATTCTGGTTCCAGACTTTAACTTCATCGCAGAAGATCATTATACCGTGGCCACTCTATCCACGAACGCATCGCCCACAACATTTCAAAGTTCTGCGCTGGCATCTAAACACAGTGATAATAATTCGCAGGTAAAACATTCAATCATGAAACAGAGATAATGATCTTGGATAACAGAGGCATGCGCAACCATTATTTAAGCTGTAATTCACCATGAGAGAAAACGAATTCATCATCATTCCACAGCCAAATCGCATAAGAAAACTAATTCATTTATTAACGCACAATGAAGGCGCATGAAGGACAAAAACAAATCATTAAAACACATATCTTTTATTCCACAGTCTTTTTATGAGTATGTACATGACAGAGAACTGAATTTTTTTAATGAATCCGAGCGCATAGGTTTGTTCTTTAAAAGGATGCTCAAGGCGCTCTTTCCTAGATTTTCTGCCTTTTGTTTTACGATCAAAATAGGCATTTTATCCTTATCTTTTACAAAAGTCAGCTTTTCCCTTTTTCCCATAATGATTTAAAGCATGAAGCTTTATTCTCCCTCTTATTCTAATTTTAACTGAAAAACATAGAAATTCTATCCCAAGTTTTTCTCCTAAACTATTTCCCCCCATATCCTTTTATTTATAAAAGAATATTTACATAATCTGCTTTATTAAAATAACAAAATACTAAAATTATCACACTCCCCTTTTCATGGTCTTGATGCTCCCGCATCACTAAACTACGATAAATTAAATGTCATTCTATCCAACCAGACCATGGAGGCCAAGAATTTGGAAATTAGTTATTATTCACCTAGTCTGTGTGTCACTCGAGGGCTCACTTGTGTGGTTATGTTGCGAGAAAGGACCTTGCTAATGGCTCGAAGCCCACATCTGCATTTTGAGTTTTTTTTTTAGGTGATAACACGTAGGGGCATCCAGGTTTGGAGAATGCATGGAATGTGACAAGATGAGCATGGAATTTTCTACTTCTAGACTCCAACGAGGGTTCAACTATCACAAACCTACTCGCTTATCCCAGAATTCGATAATTTAAGTGTGTTACTAGGTTGTAGAGTGCCTCTCGGTGCAATAATTTTTTTTGATTCCTCTCAACACTTAGTAGATCCATAATTAAAATAAATCTATACTAATACTTATAAAATGACATATATCTAACATTATTAAAATATAGACAGCCTAGATCCATCTTAACCTGGATCTATCAAGTGCTGAGAGGGATCTAATCTCTTGAGGTGAAAACCTCTTTTTTGAGTGCAAAACTTGAGGAAAGGCTTGCACCTCGAGAGATTTGATCCCTCCTGGTGCTTGATAGATCCGGGTTAAGACGGATCTAAGCTAGTTATATAATACTATATAATATCTATATTTATATCTATGTGTCTCTTTATTATTCTCTCTCTATCTCACCACCCAAATATACACTCTCTCTCTCCATATATATCTCTTTCTCTCTCCCTCTCTCTCTCTCTCCTTATCTCCTTTCTCCCCCACTCTCTCTCCATCTCTCCTTTATCACTCCCTCTCTTTCTCCACCTCTCTCCTTCAGTGTCTTTCTTCTTCCCCCCTCTCTCTCCCCCTCCAAATCCATCTCTCTCTGCCCCTCCACCCCCCTCTCTCTCTCTACTTCTCTCTATTGAGTCATCTCTCTATGTCTTCCTTTATCTGTCATGCTTTCCCACCACCCTCTGTCTCTCCCTCATCCCATCACACACTCTCTCTTCCCTCTAACTCTGTCAGTATCTCCCTCCCTCTCTCCTTCTCCCTCTCCCCTCCATCTTTGTGTCACCCTCTCTCTCTCTCTCTTCCCCTTCTCTCCCCATCTCTCTCCTCTCCTCTTCTCTCTCTTTCCTCTTCTCTCCCTCACTCTCTCCCTATCATTCCCTTGTCACTCCCTCTCTTTCTCCACTTCTATCTCTCTATGTCTCTGTTATTTTCTCCCTCTCTTTCCCCCTTCAACTCCATCTCTCTATCTCTCTATTTCTCCTTCTCTCTCTCTCTCCCTCTCTCTCCCCCCATCATTCTCTCTCTCTTCGCTCTCTAGCTTTGTCACTATCTCCCTCCCTTTCTTCCACCCCTCTCTCTTTCTTATTTTTGATTCCTTGATATTGTGTTTAAAAAAGTATTTAAATTAAAAAGGCTCAATTGGTTGTAAAATATTAAAGCTATATTTTGGATCAATCATATCAAAGAAATTACAATAATGAAAAACTTAAAACAATCATGCACTATCGTTCCTCTGTTATTATTAGTCCATTTGTTTTCTCTCATAGCTTGTAACCTTAGTTATGTTGGTTCTATGCTAATTCTTAGTAATATTATTCATATTATATATATTTCACATCTTTATATATAAAGTATTCAGATTTTAAATTTTATTGGAACCTTGATTTAAATTTTACGGGGATCTTTTTATTAGTTGTGAGGATAGAGGGTTTAATATATATTAGAAGTAATGATAATACTTTGCCTTTTAGATTTAATTAAAAAAATGTTATAAAATTAAATTAAAATAAGATATCTATAAAATATTTTTATTGTGAAATAAGTTATGTTTTTCGTGCATGTGGTATTGATAAGGCATGGTATTGACCCATGGTATGGTAACAAAGTCTATTCACAAGTTAATAACAAAATAAAAATGCAACAAATTGACTTTCACTTTAACTTTTTATTATTAATTGAGCCAATATTTAAATGTTTATAGACATCGGGCTTTATATTTTTGAATACATAAATGGAGACAATGCATTGAAAGTCCCCTTCAACACTTGTGTACACTACATAACCTAAACATTCAATTCTAACAAACCTTTGCTAGATTTCAATCAAAGTTGACCAAAAAATATACCTAAAGAATAACCTAAATAAAAAATAGTAAGACTATTTAAAATGTTTTAACCATAAATAATTTTTTTTAATTGTTTTATATAATATATACATGCATGAAAGTTGACATTCAAATTATGTTACTTAACATAGACATTGAAATATTTATGGCTTTTAATAAAAGTGATTTTCTTTACCACATTTATTTTATACAACATTATAATACTAATAACAAACAACCAAATATTAATAACTAACCCCATATATATATATATATATATATATATATATATATATATATATATATATATATAATAATTACCCTAGTTTTATTTATATTTAAAATAAATTTTATTTTTATTTAAAAAAAACATGCACCCATTTAAAATTGAATATGAACAAAGTCACTGTTATACAACTCACATGTTAACGAAACCATATAAATTTATTTATAAAAAATATTTTATAAATATGACTTTTTACTACACAAAATCCTTAATTATTATATATTATTTCCCTTATACTAAACTATATAATTTACACGTTAACGTAACAATCTAAATTTATTTATAAAAAAATATTTTATAAATATAATTTTTTATGGAGTTGTTTTTAGTTAATTTTTTGGAAGCTTTTCTGATTTAATTTCTCTAAAATCTTGCCAGAATTCATTGAAATCACAAGATTGATGTGTGAATCCTACACAATAGAAGTGCCCTAAAGGTTCTTAATGTTGCTGAATCCATATGAAGTGTCCTAAAGATTCTTAATGTTCCTGAATCCATATATACAGTTGAAAAATTATTTTAAATAATACAAATCAAATTTCACCTCAAATTTTTACATGAAATTAAAACACGAGAAACTCCAAAAAAAAAAAAAAAAAACAAACATTATAAACAACTTCATTTTTTATTACACAAAAATCTTAATTATTATATATTATTTTGGGAACCATCAAGTTACAATTTATCAGAGCGTAATTTATGTACCGTTTTTATTAAAAGTCAATGTGAACAAGTTTTTATTTATCTCATAAAGTTATAATTTTGGGATCCATCGCATACACCGCCATGCTACTAAGTACGTGGGTTATGTACTCATTCCTAGTTATTATCCCATATAATTTAACACACCCATCTTTTTTTCATTGAAAATGAAACCAACTAAACGAAGTAACCTTTTTAAGATTTTAGGTAATCAAATAACGGGCCAATACTTACCGTTTCACCGTAAACGGACACATGGTAATCTCTATCGTGTAAATATCTTTTTCCCCATTTTTTAAAAACAAAATATGGTTCAATTCAATATTCTCATATCGAACTGCGGCGTATCAATTGGCGAAGCGAAGCGAACCGAATCACCAAAATTTGCATATTTTATAAAGCTAGCATAAAATATATTATTTTTTTTTTCCATTCGCATGGTTTAGAGTTTTATTTTAATTTTAAAAATTTTAAACCATAGAAAATCTGTAGTTAAATTGCCTTTTAATGGTCTTTAATACTTCTGCATGGGATTCACGGTATAATTAATTAGTCAGCACAATAAATTCGTAACATTCACCTCGAGGATGAAATCCTTGTGACAAATGCGCACCCGTTACACGGAAATCATAGCTTTTTATTGCCAAACACAAAAATGATCCCTCCTACAAATGCACGTTAAACTACCATGTGTGAAAGGCTTCGAGGCCAACATTCCGCTGAAATCAGACATTTATCAGCGATATTGTGGGGAGCGGAGGTACACTGAACTGCGTGAGCGGAGAGATTTTGGGGAGAGGAGGAGCACCTGGCAATGGAGACATTTTGGGGAGAGGAGGCACGCTGAACTGAGGCAGCGGAGAGATTTTGGGGAGAGGAGGAGCACTTGGCAATGGAGACATTTTGGGGGAGAGGAGGAGCACTTGGCAATGGAGACATTTTGGGGAGAGGAGGGATACTTGGCAGCGGAGGAGTTTTGGGGAGAGGAGGAATACTTCGTGAAATTTTGATTTGTATTATTTAAATTAATTTTTTAATTATATATAGATTCAGTATATTAAGAAAAGACACTTTGATTGCACAAAATTAACCATATAATTTCAATAAATTCCAAAATTTTAGAGTTACCCTAAAAACTTCTAAAAGGCAACTCTAGTTGAAAGTTGAAACTGGGAATTCTAAGTTTTGCTATTTATTTATGTTATATAAAAGAATTGGAACATTAACGGAAGTAATAATAGAAATTCAAAGTAACATACGTGCAGGTTAGCAATTTCAAATCTAAAGCCAACGACGGTTTCTGCAACTCTCATGTGGGTTTGATCACGTTAACACATAAAGTTGACGCGGGGGAAATTTTGTGCGTCGTATTTGACGTGGGAAATTTTGTTCTTCGTCTTTGACGTGAGAATCACCAAATAACTCAAATTCGAGATCCCCACATATGTGTGTTCAAGAATTCTATATATACATTTAAATTTTTTTGTATTTAGGTTGATCGTATTTTTTTTTTTTAATTAGTGTTTTTTTCCAGGAATTGTCCGCATATTGGTCAATCAATAGCACTCCCACTCTAATTGTTTCGTACTTAAATGCCAATGTCACAGAACATGGTGCTTCGCTACTTTATCGTAGCGTCTTCCTATTCGTACTCTTCCTCGACTTGATCCTGCCTCCAAACTTGGCACCAAACTTGGTTCAGATACTATGTAGAAAACAAATGTATATTTAAATTTATATATTCGAAATTTCTTGTATCAGAAACTGCTGATGAAGATCAGATTCCAATGTAAAAAGTTTGAGAAGGGGAGATGTCCAATCATTTATATATATATATATATAAAATTTGTTGTACAAATTTTGTGAATATGAAATTATAATGGAAATATAGCTTTTTTCGTGCTAAAAACAAAATATAATTAGTAATTATTTCAATAGTGTAAAGCCAGGTTGATAAGATTGTTAAATTAAATTTGTTCAATTGGAAAAGTGGTATTTTGATTTTCAATAATAATTATTATATTAGATTTAGATTATTTGGTGTGTTTATGTTAAATTTTTAATATATAATTAAAATAATAAGATGATGATAATAAGTGTGATTTAATTTCGAAATTATAATTAGTATTTCATAGTGAGCATAGATGAAATTTGGTTATATGGTGCATATATGTTATTTATAAAGAAAAATAGACAAAACTCTGATGTGAATTGATTCAAAAGAAAAACTTATTGGTCTAATTATTCATTTACAGAGTAGTCTAAAAAACTCACAAATTAGCCAGGAAAATAAATGAAAGTTTGACAGGATTATGAGAAAATCTTGTAAAAAATTTAAATTAAAACTGTCAAACTTCAAGATTTTGGATGACTGGTTGATAGTGCTGAATCCATTTTCACCATTAAAAAAAACAATTCTAACCCTCTAACATTCTATTTTTTTGTTTTTTTTGAATTCAATAAAAAAATCTACCATCAAAACCAATTTATAACTTCGATAGAAAACGCCTTCATTTACAACAAGATTGCTGCTGCAATGTCAGGATTCAGGCCTTAAATCTACAAATTCTTACCATTTGAGTCTCTCTATTTTTTTTTCCGCTAATTGGAGCTATGCTCGTCCTTAGTTATTCGTTTGACGCAAAACTGTGAATGGAACTTTAAGTTGGGAATCCTGATAACCTGTAAAAGACTTCCTCTCTTTGAGTAAAAGTCTACAGGATCAAGCTTTGGCATATTGACTTATAATTGGAACCTTGAGTTTGGAATTTTAATATTTACATATTATAATAAATAGAAATTTAGATATTATTCACAAGTTTAAATACCTAGTCTAGTAGATCTGGAACTTTATCACTATCAATATATGTTGGGATCTTGAAATATGTGATATTTAGATAGTGCGATTACTTTTAAATGAATTTTGGATAACGTGTTGAAGTTGAATTTTATAACGGAACTTTGAAGATTTAGAATATTTAATAGATGTTTAATAAACAAATTTGTAAGAACAAGTTAGATTCATGCATCATTCTTTATTATTTCACTTGTGTAAATTGAACGATAAGTTTCATTTAAATTTTAAATAATTTATTAATCAATATGTTATGTTAAATTTAAAATCTAATAAAAAAAGAGAGAATGTAGACACCATTAAGTGAAGTTTCCATGGAAAATAAGTACCACTGAGATACTATTTTATAAATTTTATTTTTTAGGTTAGATACATGTGGTAATAGTATGTTGGAAAATATGGACTCTAATATCACTTTAAATCCACGTAAAAGCTAAGTATTATGTATTCATTTCACTATTTTGATCCATTAAGAATTTATTCTACATATAGGTGTGTGATTGATCATTGCAACTTGCTTTTAAGAATCAAGGAAACCATAATTTTATGACTTGGGCTGGGCTCAATGAGGTGAAGTGTATTCAACTCCATTTCACATATCTATTATCGTTGCATGCTTTGAACAATCAAGGCACCAATTTGTTATTGAGGTTAAGGCAGTGTAGTGTAGTCAACTCTATTCCATATACATCTGTATCAAGGCACCAATTTGTTGTTGAGGTTAAGGCAGTCTAGTGTAGTTGACTCTATTCCATATTCCATATACATATTAAAGACATAATTATGAAGATCTATTTCATTACTTGGAAATTTGGAGGTTTTTAAATGATATAAATTCTATAATTTCTGACAACATTATTAGCATAAATCACTTTATTTGTTTTGCATAATTGGCATTAAATTTTATTCAGTTTCTTTTAGATGTATAAGTTTTGAGTTCTAAGCTAAGCTAATTATTGTATCACTTATAAGTGTATGAAATATGCACTCTTTTATCTAACTTAAAGAAATTTTTCATAATAGCAATGGTATGCAATGAATTCCTTTGCGCCCATTCATAATTATTCTATATACTTGTTTTAATATATTGATGTGGAAATACGGTGTAAAAAATATATTTTTCTTATAGTATAGCCTTTTCAAAAAATAATCATTTTGATATAATGTCATTGATCTTGATAGAAGAATTAATTAGAAAGATTCAAAATGTTGAAGAGGTCATCATGTAAATGCTACAAAATTCAGACTTCCAAGTTCATTAGAAAGAAATATGTTCTTCTCTCTGATGGAAATAATACTATAGAACTCACATTTTCTTCTAACTTTGTAGAGTATTTCACATTATATAGAATTGAAAATAGATTGTTGGTTATAATAAATAGCTTTTCTTATAGATCTACTTAATATGACAATTATGCATTCTCACATACAAACAATGAGTATGCTTTACACTACTAAAAGTTTTAGCAACCCCTTCTTAGTTAATACCATGATTTTCTCTATTTGCAGTGATTAATCTCCAAATGCTGACTATAAAGGCACATATTATTAGCTACCTGAAATAGCACAATAGTGTACACCATTATACCATGCAACCATTACAAACAATTGACAAACCTCCAAACTTAATTCCTATTAAATATTTGAATTGATACAATCATTCATGGACAATCAAATTTAGAATCATTTCAAAGAAAAAACAATGTAATTTCACGAATTCTAAGTTAGGTTAGTCTTTAGCTTTGATGCTATTTATAGAGGTAATAATGAGATACACATTATATGTTTCAATCTATGTAAGAAATACAATTACATCATTCAATACAAATAGGGAAATTTTACTTAATTTATAAAGGGATCATCATGTTGAATTTGTAACTATGGTCAGTCTTCATGATGTACTTGTGGTCACTTGATTTAATTATGTTTATCATTGTAAAACATATTTATAAATTCTTGAGTCAAAAGAAAATTAATTTTAAGTACTTTTAAAATACGCAAATTTGAATTTTTAAAATGAAAATTTTGGCTCCAAAAAGTGACAAGTCAACTTTCCTCCAAGTCAAATTCCCTCAAAGTCAAGTCGACCTTGGAAAAGTGATTAGGTGCTCAAGTTTATTCTCAAAAATCAAAGTGTAAGAATCTTGATAAAATTAGTTTCAGATTGAAGAGCTCTTCATTCTGAATCTAACGATGTGAATAACACTCAAATTCGAGCTCGTATGCAGAAGTTAGAGTAAGTCAAAGTTCAGGTTTGACTTGCTTACATGGCAAGATTAGATGATGTGGCAGGTCCTTAAGTGAATGAGGAGGTGCCAAGTGGCAAGTTTCCATTGGGTCCTGCATATCACATATCGGGGAAAAAAAATAGGGTCGAAGCTTAAGAATCGCCCCCTAACAATGTCGATTTGTGATTTGCGATATCGCATATCACATATTGGAGGAGTTAAAGAATCGGCCCCGACAAAACCATGTTGTGATGGCGATTTGCGATATAGAAATCGCACATTGCAGAATGTTAAGGAAATTCGCCCTCGGAGTAGTCAGGGTTGTGATGCGATATATCGCAATCACATCACACCAGTACCCCATTGATATATATGTTACCGAGAGACTCTGCTGATGCGATTTGTGGACGCGAAATCATTTCAGAGTTATAGTTTATAACTCGTAAGGTCCACTGGATCATCAAATCACATATTGCAATGCTTTAAGTCCTGAATATAAGAATCACCCCTGACAAAGACGATTGCGATTTACGACAAAGCTGCAAAATCGTCGCCTTAAACACCGGACCTAACCACTGTGTGACCACTCAACATTAACCGCGAGATAGTCAAGGAAGTTAGCAAGACTGCCAATTTCAGTGGAACTGCTAGAAGCATCTCCAGATAATGAATTTAACTGGTAGTTAGCAAGATTTGGAGGAGGAGATTGTGGAAAGATTGACAACAGTCATAACTTCTTCAGTTCTTATCCAAATTAGGTGTAAAAACAATCAATTCTAGCAGTTTTGGCTATTCTGAATTCACTGAGACAGGTTTCAAAGGAATTTGAGCATTATAAACACACTTTTGTTGTAATTTGGAGCATA
Organism: Pinus tabuliformis; assembly: GCA_031772625.1. Lineage (NCBI taxonomy): Eukaryota > Viridiplantae > Streptophyta > Pinopsida > Pinales > Pinaceae > Pinus > Pinus tabuliformis. The sequence goes on along the minus strand of CM062808.1, from coordinate 676,229,680 downwards.
ATGGAGAGGCCCAAGCATTGGAAGTCGGACCAAGGAGACGTAGCCCAGCAGGGGTGAACTCATCATCAAATCTCTGTGTTGTGTGTTTTATTTTGATGTTCTTTGTTGTTATTTTGCTATTGTTCAACATATGTTTTATGTTAAATTTTTTATAACATTTACCTAAGAAACTCTCACGGGAATCAACAAATTAAGCAAAAATGGTGAATCCTTAAGAACTTTATAAACAAATGATAAGAATCATGGGTTTTATTCTGAATGGGGTATTAGCACAACATTACTAATTTGCTCCATTTCAGATCAAGTTGGTATCAAAGCACTGGTTTTTTATTATTGGATTTTCTTGTGCAAAGGAGTATTGTTTGCTAGTTTTGTGTCATGCTAACAAGGTTAAAACTCAAAAGAGGAGAAGGGAAGCTAGTTGAAAGCCCTGTAGTTGGCTCAAGTGGAAGAAGAGCAAGGTTGCCAAAGTCTTCTACACCAGTACATCCTCAAGTTGTAGAAGTTGCAGTTGAGTCTTCAGAGACCATGTCTCATGAAGGAGAACCTACCATGACCGATGATGAAAGAGCATTCAGAAAGGATTTTTTTGATATGAATGAGATGGTTAAGGTCCTCTATGAAGAGAGGAATAACAAATTGCAAGGAGAAAGTTCCAAACCTCCCAATGGAGAAGGTTCTTCAAGAGAAGGTAATGGAAAAGGAGGTAATGGGAATGGAGACAAACCTCCACCCTCTCCACCATCTTCTTCATCTTCTTCTTCACAAGCATCTTCACACTCTTCCACTAATACAAACCTTACTCATACTCATCATCATTCTTCAAAAGGAACTAGTAAATCACCTTTTCTAAAACTTGATGTTAAATTCAAGTTGCCCATGTATAATGGTGAAGTGAATGCAAAGAAGATTAATAATTGGATTCGTTAGTTGGAGGTCTATTACAGGATCCAGAACCTTCAAGAGGATGATATTAAAATTTAGTTGGATTCATTGAGAATGGAGGGTGAAACACTCATTTGGTCGGAAGCATGGACTCAAGACAAGGTAAAAAAACATGGTAAGATCTCTATTACTTGGTCTGATTTCATTGCTACTATAAAAAGACAATTCTACCCTTTAGCTCATATGCAAAGAGCTGTCATGAATTGGCAAAATTTTATACAGTTAAAGGGTCAAAATGTGCAAGAGTATACTTAGGAGTTTAGGATAAGAGCTCTTATGCTAGGAGTAGACTTGCAGTTACAAGATACTTTGTTGAAATACATAGGAGGCTTTCATAGCTATCTTCGACACACCATTATTATGTTTAATCCCACGAATCTTGATGAGGTCTGTGTCTAAGCTACACACCTTGAAGCAAGAGGGAAAAATGTACAAGAAGAAGGTAAGAAGAAGCCATTTCAGAGTGGTGAAAAAGGAAAGAAATCTAAAGGAAAGCAAAAGAAAAATGCTTCTATTAAGAAAGAAGTGGAGAAACCTGTGTGCAAGAATTGTTCCAAAGAGGGCCATGATGAAGTGCATTGTTGGAAGCTTCATCCTGAATTAAGACTGAAGAAATTTAACAATAAAGGGAAACAAAGGACAAACGTTGCTGTACAATAGGACTTGGGTTCCAACTTAGGTGATGAAACAAAGATTGCAATCACAGTCACTAAAGGAAAAGCTATGGAAAAAAAAAGAAAAAAGGAAGCGATGGCAAACACCAGCACAACAAATAACTCCAACAATGCTTAAAATGAAGAAAACAGAATTGATTTGTTTCATATCGGAGTTATTTCCAAACACACCAAGATTGATACGCTGTTTGACAGTGGATCCCAGGAAAATTTAATTTCTACACGCTTGGTCAAGGTTGAATCTAGAAAACGTGCCTCATCATAAACCGTATGTATTGTGTTGGATAACCAAGGATGAAAATGTTTAGGTCACAAGGAAATGCGTTTTCAGGTTTGCTATTACTTCCAATTTCGTTGATGAAGTCAAATTAGATGTAGTGCCACTGGATATTTCTGGAATTGTGTTGGGAAGCCTTTATTTGTATGATCAGAAAGTCATTTTCCATATATTTGAGAACAAATATCATTTGTTAAAAGATGGAGTGGAGTCTGTTGTGAGAGACTATCGTAGAAAGCTTAATATGTCTTTAGCAAACATAGAGAAAATGAAGCGACTCATTAATTCCATTAAGAATCTCGTTCTCCTTATGATCAAGAAGAAGAATGACATGGAGCGTGAATCCTTTGCAGGTTTTGACGTGAAGCTGAAAGACGAATTGGTTGATGTGGTCAATCAATATGGAGACGTGTTTCAAGAACCAAAGGGATTTCCACCAAAAAGGGGAATTCAACATAAAATTTAGCTATAGCAAGACTGTCCACTCCCAAATATCGGTATGTATCGAATGTCAATTCTGGAAAGTTTAGAAATTAAGAAACAAGTCCAAGAATTGTTAGATAAAGGTGTAATTCATCCCTCTACTTCACCATGTGGTTCACCAATTGTTTTGGTACCCAAGAAAGATGGAACCTGGCGCATGTGTGTAGATTATCGAGCTTTGAATAAAATTACCATAAAGAATCGATACCCACTGCCCAGAATAGATGATTTTCTAGATCAGTTGAAGAATGCAAAATATTTCACTAAATTAGACTTGAGAAGTGGATATCATCAAGTTAGAATAGCTGAGGAGGATATTTGGAAGACTTCTTTTAAAACCAAACAAGGATTGTTTGAGTGGCCTATTATGTCTTTCGGTCTTTGCAAGGCTCCAACTACATTCATGAGAGTTATGAATGATGTTTTAAGATACTTTCTTGATGAGTTTGTAATTGTATATTTAGATGATATTTTGATATTCAGCAAATCACGAGAAGATCGTGTCAAGCATGTGAGGAAAGTGTTGGATGTCTTGAAAAAAGAACAATTATTTTTGAAGATGTCTAAATTTGAATTTGAGAAAACTGCCCTAGTGTATTTCGGCCACACAATTGGAGGAGGTGAGTTGAAGATTGACCCCTCTAAAGTTTCGATCATTGTGAATTAGCCAATACCCAAATCAGTCACAGAAGTATGGAGTTTTATGGGAACAACGCAGTACTGGAGGAATTTCATTGCCAATTTGTCTTCCATAGTAGCTCCACTACATGCTTTGACCAACGTGAAGGTTGTCTTCCAGTGGGGAGGCAAACTACCAAAAACATTCGATGCTTTAAAACAAAATATCAGTTCAACCCCAGTTTTAGCATTACCGGATTTGAAACAACCATTTGAAATACAAACATATGCAAGTGACTATGCCATGGGTGCAGTTCTTTTATAGCATGGTAAGCCCATTTCATTTCATTCTGAGATTTTTAATGGTTATGTTATTAAATATACTACATATGATAAATATATTTACGCATTGGTACAAAGTGTGAAGAAATGGAAGCATTAATCAATGAGAAAAGAAACCATCATTCACACTGATCATCAACCTTTGTAATATCTGCAATCTCAAACAAAATTGTAGCAATCAAGGCACTTTCGTTGGATGGGATTCTTACAAAAATTCCACTTGGTAATTAGGTACAAGAAAGGTATTTATAACATAGTTGCTGGTATGCTTTCTAGTCTGGTTCTTAATGTAGCCATTTTACTCAAGAATCATTCTGTTTTGCCTGAAAGTTATGTTGAACAATACACACATGATGCTAACTTTCAAGGGGTATATTCAAACTTGAGTCAAGGCCACCAAGTTGAGGAATTAGACTACCATGTACATGATAATTTGTTGTATCATTTAGGAAATCTTTGTGTTCCACAAGGAGAGAGAGTAAATGTCACAAGGGAAGTGCACACTTCTCTTATTGCTGGACATTTTGGTATAGGTAAATGTTATGAAACCAACTCACAAAAATATAGAAAATATAGATGAACACCTTATAAATAAGCCTCTTCGAGGGGGCAACCTCCTTTACATTACAAAAATGAACAATTCTTAGATGATTCAAATGACAAAACCTCCTTTCTATATATAGGAGTCTACGGGGTCACAATATATCCAAGCCAACCTAACAATAATAATATAAAGGCACAAAATGACAATAGAGGGATTCTATGGGGCACAATAATAACAATATGGGGACAATAGTGGCACAATCATAACAGTAAGGGATACAACGGCAATAGTAATGGGGGGATCACTAATATTATAGAGACCTAACATGCCCCTCTCCTTCAAAAAAGTGTTGTCCTCAACGCTTGAGTAGTTCTAGATGCTTTTGTATAAAATTCTCACCCTCCCATGTGGAATCTTCAATGGGTAAGTTCTTCCACTTGATGAGATACTCTGAAATTGATCTATTTTGTAGCTATCGAGTTCTTCTTTCTTTGACTGCTTCAGGTTCCAATATGATTTTTCCTTCCTCATAAAGTTCTGGCAATATTGTCTAAACTGGAAGCTTGTCACCTATAACCTTCTTTAAGCATGAGACATGGAAAACTAGGTGCACTCGAGAAGCTGCAGGAAGCTCCAATTTGTATGCCATAGTACCTATGTTTTGCAACACCTTGTACGGACCATAATAATTTGGTGATAATTTGTTATCCTTCTTAGCTTGCTTGAGGGAAATTTGTTTATATGGTTGTAGCCGTAGGAATACCCAATCACCTACATCAAAACTTCTTTTGTTGCGATGTTGATCTGCCTGCTATTTCATTCTATTTTGTGCCAAGGTGAGGTTATCCTTTAAGAGTTGGAGAACTTGTTGCTGATGCTCAATGTGATCTTCCACTGCTTGAACCTTAGAATTTTCTCTTAAATATGATGTGATGGATGGTGGATGATATCCATAAAGTGCTGTAAATGGGGTCATTTTTGTTGTAGTATGGAAGGAAGTGTTATACCACCGTTCAGCCAGAGGCAACCATTTGACCCATTGTGTCTATTTATCAGATACAAAGCAACGAAGATATCCTTCCAAACATTTGTTTACTATCTCAGTCTACCCATCAGATTGAGGATGATAAGATGAGCTATGAGCTAACTGAGTACCAAGACAAGAAAATAATTCTGTCCAAAAATTTACAATGAAAATGGGATCTCTGTCACTTACAATAATCTTTGGGTTTCCATGTAGCTTTCGAATTGTTTCCATAAATGCAGTAGAAACTGTAATCGCTTTAAATAGATGAGATAATGCACAAAAGTGTGCATACTTGGTAAGCCTATCCACTACCACCATGATAACACTCTTTCCTTCGGACTTGGGTAAACTTGTGATAAAATCCATTGAAACCTCCTCCCAATGTTGGCTTGGAATGGATAAAGGTTGTAATAGTCCTGGAGTCTTAATTGTTTCAACTTTATTTTGTTGGCAAACCAAATATTCTGCCACACAATTTTGAATATCTGGTTTAAGGCCATCCCAAAAAAAATCCTTCTTAACCCTATGGTAAGTTTTTAGAAATCTTGAGTGCCCTCCTAAGGGAGAGGTGTGCAATTCCCTAAGAATCTTTTGTTTGAGTTGGGAATTCTTACATAGGTATACCCAATCCCTATACCATAACGAATCATTTTTCCAGATAAATGTATCAGATGTACTGGGATCTTGTTGTATCTTTTGAATGAGTGCCCACACTTCCTTGTCATTCTTCCATTCATCCCTTGATTCATTTATCCAATATGGTTGGATAATAGAAATACCACAAAGAAATGCTTCCACATCCTCATCCTTTCTTGAGAGTGCATCTGCAACAACATTTTGCTTCCCCTTTTTGTAGATGATTTCAAAGTCATAACCCAACATCTCTGTGACCCATATTTGCTTCTCTTCTGAAGATAATCTTTGTTCTAAAAAGTATTTAAGATTATCATGATTTGTTTTTACCTTGAAGTGTCTTCCCATTAGGTAGGGTCGCCATTTCTTAAGTGCATGTAGTATTTCCAACATTCCTTCTCATAAATAGCTTTGTGTAAATACTTTCCTTTGATTGGATGACTTTCAAAAGCAATGGGTCTTTCTTGTTGCATTAAAACAACACTGATTCCATTTCCTGAGGCATCACATTCCGCAATAAAGGTTTTTGTGAAGTCTGGTGTAGCTAAGACTGGTGCTTGGCACATTGCCTCTTTAAGATGTTCAAAGGCCTTCGTTGCTTCTGGAGTCCATGAAAATGCATCTTTCTTAAATAATGTTGTTAGAGGTGCTGCTATTATCCCATAATTCTTAACAAACTTGTGATAATACGCTGTCAACCTGCGAAAGCCTCGTAGATGCTTTATGGATGTGGGGATTTTCCATTCCTTAATGGTTTTAATTTTGCTAGGGTCTACCTTAACACCTTCATGAGATACAATATGATCGATATATTCCACCTCTTGTACTCCAAAGGAACATTTGGAGATTTTTGCATATAATTGTTTCTCCTCCAATAGTTTGAGCACCATGTCAACATGTTGCACATGATCCTTCCAAGACTTGTTGTAGATTAGTATATCATCAAAAAATACTAACAAAAATTTTCTAAGGAAGGGTTTGAAAATGGAATTCATCAAACCTTGATATGTAGAAGGTGCATTAGTAAGGCCAAAAGGCATGACCAAAAATTCATAATGACCTTCATAAGTTCTAAATGTTGTTTTTGGAATGTCTTCAGTCTTCATTCTGATTTGATGATATCCTGAATGAAGATCCAACTTGGTGAAGTAAATTGATCCATGCAATTCATCCAATAATTCATCAATGAGAGGAATGGGAAATTTATCTTTAATCGTGAGCTTGTTGTGCTCCCTATAATATGGACACATGCACCACAATCCATCTTTCTTGTGAACTAATACTACTAGAGTAGAGAAAGAACTTTGACTAGGTTGAATTATACCAGCCTCTAGCATTTTTGCAACCATATGTTCAATTTCACTCTTTTGGGAATAATGATATTTGTACGGCCTGATGTTTGGAGGAACACTTCCTGGAATCAAAATAATAGCATCATCATGATCATGAATGCGTGGGAGAGCTTTGGGAGTCTCAAATACCTTATAATGATTGTCCAATACTTTTTGCAGATTTGGAGAAATAGATGATTTCAACGTGGGAACCTCTAGCGAACATAATTGTGCAATTACACCTAGTTGTTCCTTCTTTAGAAGCTTTGTCATACCGTTAGAGCTCATTATCTTTCCCGGTTTCCCTGCAATACCCCTTAATTCAACTTCCTTTCCTTTCGTAGAAAATTTCATGAAAAGTTCTTGAAAATTAAAAGCTATTGTACCCAAGGATTGTAGCCATTAGACTCCTAGTACAACATCAACACCACCCCTTGGAATGGAAAGAATTGGGCTATTCAATACATATTCTCCCAGGGATAACTTGATATTATGGCACTTTCCAGAGCAATTTATGGTCCTCCACTTGTAACCATCACTTGACACTCTGGTGCTGGATATAAGAAGCAATTCAATTCCTTTTCTATCTTACAATGAATAAAATTATGGGTACTTCCCGAATCAATCAACACTATTACCTTTTTCTTCTTGATATGTCCTTCTATCTTGATAGTTTGAGGAGTGGTAATTCCAGCCAATGCATTACAAGATATGGTTGGATTCATCTCTTCTTTATCTAGGGTTTGTTCCTGCAGTATATCCTCTTCTTTTTACATTTCTTGTTTCTTTTATTCCTTCTCTTCACAATCTATGTAGAATAATTTCTTCTCAGCACACTTATGACCTTTAGTGTATTTGCTATCACAACTGTAACAAAGCCCTTTTGCTCTTTTTTCTTCCAATTGTTGTGGTGTCAACCTTGTAGGTTGTGGAAGGCTAGGGGCAGCAACACTTCCATATTTATAGTTGTGAGTGGTAGGCTTCCTGGTTGCCATAATTTTTCTTTCCATTTTTCTTGCTAACCTGAATGCCTTCTCCAATGAATCAGGTTCCCAAAGGCGAACCTCATGTTGGATATTATCCTTTAAAGTCCCTATGAGCACATCAATCCTATGCTCCTCTGGAATATCTTTTACCCTTATGTTCAATTTTTGGAAGTCCTCAATGTGCTCCATCATTGAATCCTTTTGTTTGAGATTTATCAATTGGCTAAAAGAAGTGTTGCTTTTTGTATCTTCATAATGTGCTATCATTTCTTCGGTAAAAATTTCCCAAGTGACAATTTGTTTACGAGAGAAAAGCCATCGATACCATACAAACTGATTTGGTTCCAAATATAAAGTTGCAATACGTAACTTTTGTGTGTTTTGCGCATTATGGAGATTGAAAAATTGCTCCATCTGTAGTATCCATGTTCTTGGATCCTTGCCATCAAACTTCCTCATATCAATTTTTGGAACATGGTGGGTCTTGATTCCAACATTAGAGTCTATGAAATCATGATTAACATTTATTTTGTTCTCATCATGAGTTTCCTTTACTACCCTTTCACCATTAGTGACCATTTATTGTAGTAACTTATTCAAATTTATCTTCAATTCTTCCATCTTATTGTCCATGCCATTCATCTTAGTTTCCATCTTAGCATCCATGCCATCCATCTTAGCTTCCACGTCGTCCATCTTAGTTTCCACGCCATCCATCTTAGCTTCCAAGTCATTCATCTTAGCTTCTACGCCTTTCTTTAAATCATCCATCTTAGCTTCTACTTCTTTCTTTAAACCATCCATATTATTTTATGTTACCTTTTGTGTGAGTGAAATTTGTTGCATTTGGTTTCGTAATATTGATACATCATGTTGCATTTCTTCCTCTTCTTCACGAATCATGCTAGAGCTTTCAGGTTTCTTACTAGGTGTTTCCATTTTCTTTCTTCGGGTCATCAATTACTGATAATAAAGCTTCACTATGCCCTTTGAATTCCTTCAAACCAATTTTTCAAACCAAGCTTATGCAAAAATTTAAAAAATACACACCTTTTTTCACCTGTAGCAACTCGATATTGAATCTGATGTACCTCTATAATTTTAGATCTCCTAGTTCTAAAATCGTGACTGCAGCAGCCCTCTGCATCCTCTTTTCAATGCCACCAGTCTGATCAAAATTGGATTGTCCAAGGAAGAGTTATGCCAAATCTCCCACGGTGACCTGATTATAGACTAGTTTAGTAGTGCGAACTTGTACGATGTGCCACGTGTCACTGTTTTGACCTTAGTACCTAAAACTGATACACAGAAAACTAGAGGCCATCCTCTTTCTAAAAATTTTGACGAGATTTCAATCTGATGCTCAAAACAAAAGTTACGAAAATTTTCCCTAGGTCACTTATTTGGAATGTAATTCCGGAGTTTGCAAAAATGCCAACTTCCTCAGATCATATCTCCGCAAATATAGTGAGAAAAGCTCTGAAATTTGGACCTGAAGTTTAGAACTATTTCAGCCCAAATGTTTTTTTTTCACTTTTGAAACATCTCAAAAAAAAGTTATAGTGAAAATTCCACGATGACCTGTTTGGAGCAGCGAAACCCTAGAATCCAAAGCTCTGATACCAAATGTTATGAAACCAACTCACAAAAATATAGAAAAGATAGATGAACACCTTAGAAATAAGCCTCTTCAAGGTGGAAACCTCCTTTACATTACAAAAATGAACAATTATTAGATGATTCAAATGACAAAACCTCCTTTCTATATATAGGAGTCTACACGGTCACAATATAACCAAGCTGACCTAACAATAATAATATAAAGGCACAAAAATGACAATAGAGGGATTCTATGGGGCACAATAATAACAATATGGGGACAATAGGGGCACAATAATAACAATAAGGGATATAACGACAATAGTAATGGGGGGATCGCTAATATTATAGGGACCTAATAGTAAAAAAATGGAAAATCTTCATAGGTTTTTTTACTGGCCTCGTATGCTTGAAAGTGTGTCACATTTTATCAGAGGTTGTTCATTGTGTTCAGTCAGTAAGCCTAGTAATAGGAAACTAGGATTGTACACACCACTTCCATTTCCTTCATGCCCATGGGAGAGTGTTTCTATGGATTTTGTAGGAGGTGTTCCTTTATCAAGAAAAGGTCATGATTATTTGTACATAGTTGTGGATAGGTTCAAAAATATGTGCATATTAATGCATTGTAAAAAACAAATTACAACTAAACAAACAACTCAACTTTTCTTTAAAAATGTGTGGGTTCATTTTGGATTACCTACTTCTATTGTAAGTGACCGTGATTCCCGATTTTTTGGGAATTTTTGGTCAAATTTATGGAGCTTGATGGACACCAAGTTGAATAGAAGTAAAACCTTCCATCCGTAAGAAAATGGTCAAACTAAAGTGGTTAACATGACAATTATTCATTTGCTAAGAGGATATTGCAAAAAACATCCTAAGCTATGGGATGAACAATTGCATTATATTCAGCATGCTTACAACCGAGCAAAACACTATTCTACTCTAACTTCTCCTTTTGAGACATGTATTGGTTATTTTCCTAAATCGACTTTGGATTTCATATTTGAGAAAGATGTAGCTGTAGATGGACATAGTGGCATAGACAGAGTAAAGAAATTCATTGAGAAAAATCAGTTGATTCACCAAACAGTTCAAGAACAACTAGAAAAGAGTCAAGGCAAGTATAAGGCAAGGCATGATAAGCATCCTGCAGATCATCAGTTTCAAGTAGGTGATGAAGTTTGGCTTTACATTAGTAAGGAAAGGCTGCAAGGTGAAGGTAAAAAGTTGAAACCAATCTGTTATGGTACATTTAAAATTCTGGAAAAGATTGGTAATAATGCTTTCAAGCTTGATTTGCCTTCATATATGCAAATTTATTTTGTTGTTAATGTTGAAAATTTGAGATTGTATGAGCCTCCTTTGATTGAAGATCAAGGAGAAAGTGTACAAATTCCATCAATTGAATATTTTTCTCCAAAATTTCTCGATGAGCTTTCGCAAGGCACCATACTTGACAGAAGAACGAGGTCATCAAAGAGGGGAAATTTTGATTATCTTCGAGTGGGTCTCAAAGGTACAAAACCATCAAAGGCCAAATAGATTGAAGAGGGGAAGGTGAGGGAATAATACCCTCATCTGTCCAATAACTGAATATAAGCTTTTGGGGTCCAAAAGGCTTCCATTGGGGAGGAGGGATCAGGTGCTAAATTTTATGCTAAAAAATAAAAGTGTCAGAATTTTGTCAAAATTAGCTTCAGATCGAACAGCTCGTAATTGTGAATCCAATGGTGTGAATGACACTCAAATCTGAGCTCGTATGCAAAAGTTAGAGCAAGTCAAAGTTCAAGTTTGACTTGTCTACATGGCAAGATTGGATGACATGGCAAAGGTCCCAGTGAATGAGGAGGCGCCAAGTGGCAGGCTGCCATTGGCCCTTGTATATCGCATATCATAGGTCATAGGTGGATCGGGTTAAGAATCGACCCCCAGGTAGTGCCGATTGTGATTTGTGATATCACATATCACAATTGCAGGAAAGGAGGAGTTATAGAATCGGCCCCCGGCACAGTCAAGGTTGCGATGCGATATATCGCAATTGCATATCGCACCCAGTACCCACTGATATATATATATATATATATATATATATATATATATATATATATATATATATATGATACAGGGATTATCCACTGATAGAAAAATGCGATGAGTTTCGATAGCTATAAGACCCCAGACGTGATATTTTATATGTTGCAGTTTGATGTCCTGTCGGATTCGCGATATCAATATTGCAATATTCTGTCATGTTAACAATACCTTCAGCCCACAAAACCTCGTCGATTATGATCAAAGATAAGTTCCCAGACACGATACATTTATGAGCCACAATTTGTGTTCCCGTTGGGGTCTGCCGATAGCACATCGCACAATCATCGCTTTTCTTACAAGAACATCCACTGGGCTTTTATGTCGATTGCGATTTGTGATACAACCAATAGGTTATGGACCGTGAAACGACCAAATTATCGCTCATTTATCGAATTTTTCAATGAATTTGTGGGATTAAGTTGGTTTTGGAGCAATTTGTGGAACAAATAGTGGGAGAACTAGGAGAAGTCATAACTTCTTCAGTTCTTATCCAAATTGGATGCAAAAAGAGGCTAGATGGCCATTTTTGAGCATTCTGAACTCATTGAGATAGGTTTCAGAGGCATTGGATCATTGTAAACACACTTTTTTTGTAATTTTGAGCATAGTAGAGAGGCCCAAGCTTTATAAGATGGACCAAGGAGACGTAGTCCAGGAGGGGTGAACTCCTCATCAAATCTTTGGTTGTGTGTTGTATATCGATGTTCTTTGCTATTATTTTTCTATTTTTCAACATATGTTTTATGTTAAATTATTTATAACCTTTACATAAGAAACTCTCATGGGAATCAGTTAATTAAGAAAAAATGGTAAATCCTTAAGCAATTAATAAGAAAATGATAAGAATATTGGGTTTTATTCTGAATGGGGAATTAACACAACATTACTAATCTGCTCCATTTCAGATCATGGCTTTACCATGGTCCACAGTCCGATTTAGGGACCACTAGGCTATGCGTTTGTTAGTTCAAAGATCCACCCCACTCATCTTCGAATCCAATCTATCCATCCCACATTAATTGAATATGAGAACCCATCTCATCAAAGCTATTAGGAAATGGCAAGGCTAGGTTGAAGAACACTGCCACACCTAGAAAAACCCATGCCATGATAGAAAAGAACCACATGCAATACCATGCATGCCAAATATAACAAGGAAAATACACATGCAAGTTGATACCTGCAATGAAGCTTGTTGTAGCTGCTTGATCCTGCCTTTCCCTTCTTGATCTTTGCTTCCTCTTGCCTTCTTTTCCTTTCTTGCTCCAATGCCAAAGTGCTCCAAGAAACTCTAAGTGTCCAAGAGTGAGAGAGAGAGAGAGAGAGAGAATAATGAGAGAGCTCTAAATCTAAATTCAAAAAAGGTTACCAACTGATCCTCAGAAGCCTTTTTATAAATGAGGCCTCCATTTTCTTCATTTTCCATTATTTTCCTTCATTTTCCTCCTCACATGCAACTTGTGACCTTTCACCTCCATTTTCTCCTAATTTCCATTATTTTCATAAATAATTGTGCCAAAAATGCCATTTTTCCTTTCCAAAGCCTTAGCCATTTCCTTTGCCAATTTCCTTAGCCATAAACAATGAAATGAACACACCCTAGGATGTCTTGCCCAACATTCAACTTGGAATAAGTGTCCCATCAATCGTGGTTATTGTTTTTATCTTTTATTACATGGAATTTTCAGCAGGGTTGTTACAAGTACCCATGGATGTTTCATACTGAGTCATTGCTCTTCATTGATGATATCAGGAAAAAAAGAATATGAAATTACCTATAATCATGACTGCCTGAACATTCAAAATCATACTTATGATATGACAAGCAAATATGGATTTCCAACCTATCTTCTCCCATCATGTACTTTTGAAATACATTACCAAATATCCCTCGAAGGTGGGCAAAAGGTCAGAGAGGTATCATCATATGACAACTGGAATAATATATACATTGAATAGAAATGACCCTGCTTCATCTACCTACAAGAATTTACACCAGAAGGATATTTTTAACCAAGATATAAGTTCCTAACAAACCTACCATATGTTATAGAAGCTACCCCTTGTCACATGTAGTTATATGTTCATCATGCTAAATATTAGCTAATAGATATTCCATCAAGTCTCAATGGGTGCACATGATTGCTTATTTGGATCTAGATTCATTGATGCCTATGTGATTCTCCCTCCTTCATTCCCTCCTCATCATTAAAACTACAAAATATTTCTCATGTAGTTTCCATTGAAAAAATATTACTTGCATAGAGGAAGTGCCAAGTGATTTTCCTCGTCTAGCTATGGTTTATGGTCATTCATAAACTAGATTCCAATACCTTTGAAGCATTATATTGGAGTAAATTAATTCTATAAATACCCTTATATAATTTCAAAACTAACATAGGCTTCTAAAAATATATAATCATACAAAATTGGGAGAACATAAAAGGAACCTACCATACATGGCATGTGGAGTGTGCCCTAGTAGGTGTTGAAGAAACAATGATAAATGAAGGTGAAGATAATGATGAAAAAATACACTCTTATATGGAGACAAATGAGTGAAAAATAATATAAATAATGATACCTACAACCAATATATAATTCAATTAGGTTGACATACTTGGCATTCAACAGTTTGACACCAACTATTATTGGGACAATCTATAAATTCTAAAAATTATTCTTACTTCTGCACTATACTTCATTAAAACCAATTGAGTTTTCATGTAATTTTTACAAACAAATCAACATGTAGTCCATGTGTTTGTACATTGTCACAGAAATAATGTCATGAAATTTACATTATATCACAACATTCACAACAATATGTATATATATATATATATATATATATATATATATATAGATGAATTCATAATGATGATAATCCAAGGAAAAACTCGGTCTATCAATCATTATTTTTTGTTGGGAAAATGGAATATCTTAATACAACAAATCAATTCGCTCAAAAATAAATTATCAATCTAAGTAGGTATTTTTATTTCAAGGTTATCATGCAAAATATATGTAAGCAAAAATATTTAACTGACATTGGATAATTCCTAATGCTAAGCTTTCTCCTACAAGAACAAAGTTGTCACTCTTCACACTTGCAGGAATGAAAATCAATCTCACTGTCAAACCCTCACTTGGATAAAATTACTCACTACATACAATGTTGTAAATGAAATCACACTTGTAGAAGTGAAAAAACACTCCTTAAAATCAATCCTCACAAAACCATTCGATCAAAAACACACAAACATCAAGCAAACTGAAATAAACACATTCATTAAATAAATAACAAACTGTAGCTTTATGTAAAAGAAACTGACTAACACTATGTTTTAACAAAAAATTATAAGTCTGTAACAACAATTAAAAATTATCTGCACACAATTAGTAAGGATCGATCCAGGAGTACCTATGTTGACACACAATCAATCTACACTAATATTTCTCAAGTTAAATTAACCAATAGTAACAACAACATATTAGCAAGAATCTGTAACAATGATACAATAGTAAATTAATTAACATGACCTGTAAATAAATTAATGTGTAACAAATCTATACCTCTACTAACATAACAACCCCTGTTAAAGAGGAGGGCCCTTCCTCCTCAGCAGGGGTTGGTGATTCACAACTCATAAATAAAAAATTTAGAGATAAGCCACAAACTTACAAAGATTGCATTAGCTTTAGAAATGAAGTTACAAGATGCGTTGTTACATGGATGATGGTGCCTCCCCTTCCTAATTTAAATTATTCATTTTCTTACTTACTCACCCTTGTATCCCTAGCCTCCAACCTGTCCTCCATCCATACATTTATACAAGAAAAGATAAGGGGGAAAATTCGAACAATTCCCCCAAATCTAGGTTGTCACAGTTATGGACAGATTACAAAGTATTGACTCAATCATTTTTGGAAGATCTTAGTTGGAAAATAACTGAATATTTGATTACAATAGATTTATTTGTCATAGAATCATCTAGAATAGGTTGGAGATTGTAATAGCCACTAGTAAAATTTCCATGTAAAAAAAAATAAGACCAAGATCATGGGACACGTATTCCAAGCTAAATGTTGGGAAAAAACATAGTGACAGGGATCACTTGTGATTAGTAAATAGCTATGGAAATTGGCAAAGGCAAAGTGGAATTAATTGGCATTTTATTTATGAAAATAATGAAAAATATGAGAAAAGGAATTTGAAAGGTCACATGTTTCATGTGAGGAGGAAATTGAAGGAAAAATAGAGAAAAATGGAGAAAATAGAGGCTTAAATGATAAAATGGCTTCGAGGGTGAATTCAAGGCTTTTGTTAGTTCACAACCTTTTGTAAATTTTAGCTTGGAGCTCTCTTTTCTATTATCTCTCTCTCATACTCTTGGACACTTACAGTTTTCTTTGAGAACTCTTGGAGGAGTGTGGCTTACTTGGATTTGAAGCAAGAAGACAAACGAAGAGGAGGAAAGCACAAGAGGACAACAAGATCAGTAGCTACAACACGTTTCCTTTGTAGGTACTAAGTTGCATGTATGATTTCGTTGCTATTTTTGGCATGCATGGTGTATGCATGTGGTTATTTGGTTATGTTCTGTCATTATCATGGAGGATTGCCTGGATTAACAGTGGTTTGCCTAGCCTTTCCATTTCCTGGATAGTCATGGTTTTATAGGTTTTCCCTTTTGTTTCTGGTTGGTGCTCATGTTCTTTATGGTTGTGGGTTGAGTTATTAGTTCCTAGAGCCTTGGTTGGTAAAATTATTTAGAAGCCTTGGAACAACTTGGGCTAAGTTACTAGTCCTCGAAGCCTTGTTTGGAATAACACTCTAGATCCCTTGGTATGTAGAGTTACATCTAGTCCTAGAGTTGTGGTTGGAAAACTGCTTTGGAGGAGTTCAGTTACTTGACCTGGATCTAGGTTGGAACAAATGCTTTGAAGCCCTTGAAAACTTGGGTAGAGACTAATCTGGTGATGGTTAGTGATGTATGAGCCTGATGTGGAATAATTGTTTGAGGGTTGAGG
Organism: Pinus tabuliformis; assembly: GCA_031772625.1. Taxonomy (NCBI): domain Eukaryota; kingdom Viridiplantae; phylum Streptophyta; class Pinopsida; order Pinales; family Pinaceae; genus Pinus; species Pinus tabuliformis. The sequence continues at coordinate 676,213,087 of CM062808.1, read as the reverse complement.
TGGTTTTGCCTCTGTAAGCCTTGTTTTGGTTTTGATTGGTTTATTCCATGAGATCCCACATTCATGCTTGGAATATGGCATGAGGGTGATTGATTGGAAGAGAAATTTGGTTCAACCTAATATAGGTTCGAGTGGTACGTGGAAGTCCCTGACTTGGTTGGATTTTACATATGTTAATAAGAATTATTTTCCTTTGTATTTCATGAGTAAATGTATTTATTATCATGTACCTTGATGGTTGTTATATCATTGTTATGATTCTGGTTATATGCTGGTTATAAACATGGTTTTATGATAGACTCCAGTTATGGCTCTCATCATGTTTTGATTAGTAAATGAAATGTTAATGAATGTATGACCTAATAGACGATAATGCAGTTGTTGTGAGAGGGCATCAAACCTTCTCGATGATTCTTAGATAAGTACGATACACCCATGTTTAGATGTGTAATTATGACTTGTAGATTACATGTTCATGATGTGCTTGATGAAATGTCTGTCATGGTTAGGATGCGTCAGGTTATTCCTTGATTAAGTTTTAAGTTAAAGGATTTATCTATGTGTTATTTATCATTCTTGAGTGTTTCATTAAGTTTTGGGAAGAGATATCAGTCCTAGCCCTAAAAAAAGTGCCTCAAATTTCGCGGTCCCAAGCACAGAACTAGGTGAATTAGGCTATAGTCGTTGGGATGCAAGATTATGGGAGTGACTGAAGGGTCTCAACCACTTTCTTGCCTTGTCATGGGAGTGACTGAGAGCCATTGTAAGTGAAAAATCAATTTAACTTAGGGGTTGGGCACTTGGAGTGGTTGGTTAGCTCCTGGGGTCCCATAGCTCCTAAAGAAGGTTTGTTTGGTTTTAGTCCATCGATTCCACTTCCTTAACTATACCTAGGAGGTTGAGTCATATCATAGTAACTCTTCATCACATATTTACCCTAGTAAACTGGTAAGCTTGGGTAAGTGTGGGAGGAGGGTGCTTATAGAGTGGTGTCAAAGCTCCTAGGTTCGAAGACTTGGACTGGATGGGTAGAATGTGTTTTTCATGCATACATGTTAGTTGTGTATGATTTTTTATGCATGCATTGTGATAGTAATGATGCTAATGTGTTGGACAAGATAGAGTAGGAGAAGCATATTATCAAGGCGAGGTTGCAACATTGGACCTCGGGGTAAGAGAAGATCATTATGCATGTTTGTATGTTGGGTATGTGGGTATGTTATTTAATGATTGTTATAAGAATTATGGTTATGTACATGCCAGTCATTCTATTGTTTCTTTTGGTTACATGCACGATGGATGCTAGTTGATCAGTGCGGTCATATGCACGTGCATCAGATAATTGTGAACGATAGTAAGTTGTTTTTGTATGCATTGCAGTTGTACACATGATGATTTTGGTCATAGTAGCTAATATCTTGATGTTATATGTGTCGTGTTAATCTATATTGTCATGTGTAGATGGATATGGTTATGATAGTCACGTACGAGACAATATAGTTATGATATTGTGTCATACTAATCTAAACTGACTGTGAATACGTGCTTTTTATGCATGAATGCCAGTTGTTTATGAGTTTATCATGTAACCATGTTAGCTAGTTACTATTATGGATATCATGACCTTATTTATGTTGAGTCGACGTGCTTGTGAATCTATATCATGCTAATATAGATTGATTGTGCATACGAGATAGCCTCCCCTGATATACACTGAGGTATGAGTTTGATTATGCCGTCTATTTGATTTATCTAACATGGTATGTTTACAAGTTGTTTGAATGTTTGATTAATTGCATGATATGAGTATGTGTCTATAATATTGCATGAAGAAATGTTCTTGTTTTAAGATGGTTATATTAACACAATATGTGTTGAGACAGTTGATATGTACTTGAGTGTAAGTGGGTGCTAGTTGTAGTATTATGCCTAATGATTGTAAGTTAATTGCAAACTACGATATGGTTATTAGTATTGGTAATGGCTTATTTCAATTAACAGACATGAAGTCTTGATTGTTGGAACATATGATTGACATGTGAGAACAGTTTCAAGGAAACATGCTTATATTAGCATGATAAGGTAACAATTGATTTGTTTATATGACTAACAATTGGGTGATGTGTTAGCACATAATAAGATTCAATTGCAACAAGGAAAAGTTAAAATAAAAGAATTGGGTGAGAATTCCTTTAGAAATGTTTGGAGATCACAATTCCAAACGAAGGAGTGCTTTGCATGAATGCATGAAGCCTTCTTAACCTTGATTTCGTTTAACATTATGTGGATATGTGCTATATTCATGAACATGTATATGACATGTATATTAGCTAGATTCTAGAATTATAGTTGGATTCTTCAAGGAACTGGCGTCCCTTGAGAGTTGATATATGTACATGTTTAGTTACAAGGAAGCATTCTTGGCACAACAAGGTAAGATAATTGTTGTATTCTTATATTTATCTATACACTAATAGTTATGTCGTTATGACAGTATGTTGCACGAGATTACATGGAAAAAGAGTTTGCCATGGAATATTGGAGAAAGCTCAGGTTGAGCTTTCCTTTGGAATAATTCAAAATCCATGGGGATTGAGTCATGGTGTTTGTTGCTAGTTTTGTGCTTTCAGTCCTTTGTGATTTGGTTGCGTTTGAATTACTGTTTGTTTATGTCTAGTGTATGGCCATACCACTTTTTTTGTGGTGTCATATTGCTATTGGTTTTTCATTGTTTTCTTCTTGGTTTCTTTTGGTTCTTTCCTTTTATGTTTTGAGGGTATTGGAAATTGGTTGGGAAAGAGGAAAGTTAATGGATATAAAGAAGAGATAAATGAAACCCAATAGGTAATGTAAGACTCAGATGAAGCCCGGTGCATGAATAAAGGGTAGGTGAAGGCAAGGGAATGAAAACCAGTTGGATTGGTTGGGTCCATTGGGATAAATGTATGGTGGTAGGAAAATCATGAGAAAGGTAATAGGAAAGGTAAAGTAAATGGATTTGAGGCATTAGATGCCTTGGCTAAGTTGGGAACTGTTGTTCTCAATGTTGTACATGTTGTGCATAGATAAAGGGAGTTATCTTAATGTAGACCTTATCATATTTGATAATTATGTTGTGATTATGATTATGATGATGTCTATATATGTATATATGTATTTACATATGTTGTTGTTTTACATAGTCTTCAGGGATCATGATTTCTTTATGCTAATGATTATATAAATGAATGTATGTATGCCATTGTCTGACAGGGTCGTTAGGGATCATGATTGTTTTATGTTGATGTTTGTATATATATATATATATATGTATGTATGTAGTTTTCTGACAGGGTCATTAGGAATCATTCTTGTGGAGTAACGATTTCTTATGTAGTTGAATGACATGAAGAGGTTCCTAGTCTTATGAGGAAACAAGTGGTAAGAGTAGCCTTGATAGATCTATGAGGTCAGTATTATGTCGATATGTCTTGATATTGTGTGATTATAATATGTATATGTTTATGATATTACAGGTAATGCTGGGGGATACATCAACGGAATGAAGGCAATGTGATATGCGACATTCTGGAACAAGCATGGATAGTGGAAAGACACTAGAGGCAAGTTTTCTTGGCAAAGACAGTGTAGTTTCTGGATGTGCAGTACTGGTGTTGTGTACATGTTGCATATGTGATGTTGTGAACACAAGGTTCTATGTATATGTTGGATATGCGGTGCTATGTATGTATGGTGTTGTGCGCATGTTGGATATGTGGTCTTATGTACATACAGTGCTATGTGCATGTAGTATATGTGGTTCTATGTACATATGGTGTTGTGTGCATGTTGTATATTTGGTGCTATGTGCATAAGGTGTTGTGTGCATGTTTTGCATGTGGTTCTATGTACATATGGTGTTGTGTGCATAATTATACATGTGGTGTTGTGTGCATGTGGTGCCGTGTGAAGGTGGTTCTGTGTACAGGTCGTGCATGTAGTTTTGTGTACATGTCGTGCATGTAGTTTTGTGTACATGTGGTTGTGTGTACACGTTGTATAGGTGATGTTGTGTAGATGTTGTGAAGGTGGTGATGTGTACATGTGGTGTTGGGTACACATTATGCAGGTGATGATGTGTACATGTGGTGTTGTGTACACATTGTGCAGGTGGTGTTGTGTACATGTAGTATTGTGTAAATGTCATACATGTTGTGTTGTGCACATGTGGTACTATCTTATGTGTATTATGTAGTCATTTTTTCGTGTCATGTGTATTCATTGTGTTGTACTTTATGTATTATGTTATACACCAGATGTAGAAGTATGTATTGTGTTGTCTTGTACACCAGGTGTAGGTTTATGTATTGTGTGGTATTGTATGTTGTGATGTACATTGTGTGTATGTGTACATGATTGAAGAGAAGAAAAGAAACTAAGTGTTTTTCGGGCGTGGAAACTGATCCGACGTGCGTACAGAAAGAACAAAGGATAAAGGAAGAAGAAAAGAATCAATTGATGGACAAGTATTAACATTTATTTCAATTTTTATTATGCATGTGATATGTGATTCTGATTCATGATTATTACATGTGATCTATGATTCTGGTTTATGATGGTTACATGTGATTTGTAATTTTTATTATGATGGCTGAATTTTGAGCTAACCAGATGTGATATGTTTATACATGATGATTTGATCAAATAACTAGTTTGAGTTGTTGTAATAGGAAGTAAATACAATTTCAAGTGTACCTTATTAACAAGCTACTAAAGAGGTATGATTTGAGTTTATTTCAACTCATTTTGATTCTAATGCAAATTATATGCTTGGTACATGTTACACAGTATTTTGTCACGCCTCCTGCACTTCCCTGTGACATACTCTGAAGTGCCTCAAACATGACAATTATATAGTATACTCATCCATGTATACAACTCAGATTCCTTAGAATTTGTTTGGAAAATACCTTGAGCTTTCCCTGAAGAAATGGTTCTTAAAACCCTAAAATGAGAGTCATCACTCTTATGAGGCTCAAAAACAACAATGGTCACATGTTGCACTGTGTTTGACTAGTGATGGCATTGTTTTGTTCCCTTGCATACCCACGATGATCCAAAAAAGGTAATTTTCCCAAAGAGGATGAGAAGCTTCGTGATCTAGAAGCTTCCAGAGTGACGAGCTGGAGGTTGTTTCAGATAGATGAGGTCGAATCCTCTCAACTTGGCCTCTTTGTCTTATCCCTATGAGCTACCTCCTTGAGATGAGGGCCTAATCCTATCTTTGGAGAGGTCCTAACTCCATTTCCCAACCTATAAGTTCATCCTCTCCCATTCCCAATTGTTTGGTCTTTGTCTATTTGCATCCTTATGCTAAGCTTGTGCCTAGAGGCTATTCATTTGACTTGGAGAAGGAGTTATTGGAGAATTCTTGGCTTGGACTTCGATTACCACTCAAGGAAAGCCTTTCAACATCAAGGCTTTGGTTGTAAGCTTCCCTTTATTTCTTAATAATACACAATTGCTGGTTCATCTTCCCAAAATATATATTTTCATGTATTATTTAGCTTGACATTCCTTGATTAGTTAAGTAGGTTGTTATTGGATTTTCTATTGGTTTGGCATGCTTTGTTATCTCTTGATCACTTGTGCAGGTACATAAATGTTGAGAGAAGTAGGAAGAAGTCTATGACACAAGTGGTTTGGGGACCTCAACAAAGGAAATCAGAATAGCATCAGAACGAGGTAGACCATCTCTTTCGTTCTACTTTTTAATTATAACCTAGGAAGATGTCTAGTTGATTGTCACTTCGGTTGCTAGACCCACTCATTGGGCTAGAGGGATTGTCTCTATCCATAGAGAGGATTAACCTTGTCAACAAAATGGCGACTCCACTAGGGAGCCTATGATATTTTCCTTCCATTTCTTCACCTTGTCTTTTGACGAGTTTGATCAACCATTCATTCTTAGACTTCATTGCTTGTCTGTAGTCAGTCTCACTTTCTGGTAGATGCTTGAAGGTTGTTGATTTGAGCTGTTCTTGAAGATTTTGTGTTTTTTCTTTGCTTTTTTTTCCCATCGCATTTTTAGCCCTGACAGTCACAATGATATCACGGGTTTGTTGATTACAGTAGTGATGATCACTGCTTTTCTCTTAACAAGTGTGATGATTGCAGAAGTTAGAGAAATTTAGGGTTTGTCTTCTTGTTATCAGTTCTTTTTGCCTTCTCCCAGTGATTTACCAGTGTGATCTTAGTTGACTCTTTTATTTTCTGATTGCAATCACCTTTTAACTTGGTTTGAGTGTGCTTGAAGTTTGATTAGCCTTTTAGGGTTTCTAGGTCTTCTAGGTCAACCTTCGTCCACTCGTTGGTCTTCTCATCAGAGATCAATTTCCTGTGTTAAAGAGTCTTTGTGTGTTCAGACATCCTTTGCAAATCACTTTTGGTTCTTGTGTCTTAAGTTGTTTTCATTGGTATCAGATTGAGTAGATGTTGTGGAGGTCACTTAAGTTTTGTTTGACAAACAGTAGAATAGAAATTCATTGTCTCATTTGAATCGAAAGGAAGTGTTTGCTTAAAGTTTTGTGTTTCAAAAACGTGAAAGTGAAGTGTTTACCTTTTCATAGTTTTCGAAGGATTTTTTATGTTTCATTCAAATCATTAATGTGGAAGAGATTTTCATGTTTGTTGGATTGCTTGCATTCTCTTTTACTTTTGCACTAGATTACATTGATTGCATTTCAATGAAAAAGAGAAAAATCACCGTCAAATCTTAAGTTAGTTTTGCTTTAAGGTTTGTTTTGGCAATGCATTTTCTTATTATGAAAGATTAGATTTCATGTTTTGCATTTAGCATTTGAATATTGTCATTGATGCATTGTTGCTTGGTTGATGAATGATTTGGGTGATTTTCTTCCCTACATAGATATATTTCATCGAATTGAAGGATTTCTTTTCAACATCTAGTTGCATTTTAGGAAAGATAACATCGTTAAGGCCTTGAAATCGGAACATAATTCCAAGATTAACTTTAAAAATCTATCAATCAATCTAGGGATCATTTGAAACATTAACGTTCATATTTAGTGGTCTAGGTTAGAGACATGTTCTGATGTCTATAAAACTTAGCAGCTGTCATTCGCTTCAGCATTAGACAGTGCTAGCACGGACTTGTTCTCCCCATACGGTCACGTATATAAAGGGAGACCCCCATAGGTTGCAAACCTTTATGCATAGGAAGCCAAGTCTGCCACTCTGTAAACGTGATACACTCAACACAACATTCGGGGAGATTGCCTACACATACATCAAGTCCTTGGTAAATTCATTTGCTGAGGTGTATATTGCAGTTCATAGTTACTTGGTACTCCTTTTACCTAGATTCACCTGAGTAGTCATTTTGATCTTTTCTGACTCTTTAAATTTGAAAAGATCATCGAGAAAATTATCCTTTCAAGCTCGCTAAACCATCGAAAATGACTAGAGTCAAATTTTTGTCCTTTTCTTGAATCTTAAAAGATGAAAAGGAAAAGAATTTGTTTCTAGATATAACTGCCCATGATAAACATCTCGAACCCAAGCAATTGCCTCTTGGACCAATATTGAGTAATTCCCTGTTAATTTCAAGATTGTTCAAAAGCCCTTAATGAATCTCCTTTCCTTTTTTTCTTTTGAGAGGAAGTCATCGTGGTTGAACCATTGAGTTCATCTCATAGTTCCCCTTCATTTTCTGATATTGAAGGGTCATCCAAAGGAGTTCATTCGGAACTTCCTCAATCACTTGAAGATCAAGGTTTTGAACTTGGGATTATTCCAAGCATCCAACCCTTGTCTTCTCGTCCACCTACATCAGATTCCTGGTCACCTCAAGAATCTAATCTTGATACCTCTGACAATCCTATTCAGACCCCTAAGAGTCCGCAGACTCCTGAAAGTTCACAAAGGCTTGTTATTTATTCATCGAACCCATTATTCGATTCTGTTGTGATATCTCCTCAGCGTCCTTACAGTCCTTACGATTAGCCTGGTATTCCTTTGGAGTTATCCCCTCGCACATCTCAGGTTCCTTGTCACCAATTGTTTCCATCTATGGAGTCAGAAGGTGAAATCCAAACCTCTTCTCTGGGTCATTCGGAAGCTTCCGTTACCCATACTCCTCACATTGATGATGAGAAAGGATATGAATTTCCTCTAGAAGGCTTTCCTTATACAGGAAGAGTCTCGTCTCTCACTTTCCCTAAAACTAGTGGGCCCATGTTGCCACCTGGTTATATAACCTTAGCTCAGTTAGTTTCAGGTACTCCTAGTGATTCGTCATTGTATTAGAATCCCATTTGGACTTCAAATTATATGCCTACATCCTATCCATTCATTCAAAACGTGACCTCTCGAACTTCTATACAAAATGTTGTCACGCCAGTTCTAGTTCAACCTACGATTCCGTCACAACCTATATCGTCATTTCAACCGACTCTTTTGGTTCAACCAACTGTTTCAGGTCAGGTTTCGGTTAGTTCTTCTACCCCTCCATCAAGTGGACAAAATGTGTGACCACCTGGGCGGCAAGATCCAAATACTTCTCTTGTGTCAAGTGAAACCAATGTGAGTGGATTACAAACTCACATGGTTGGAGTTAATCAACCTTATTATGGTGGTATTCCTAATCTTGTTGGTCCATCTGGGTCAAGTAACATCCCATATCAACAACCTTATATGGCTCAGGTTCCACTCTAATAGGCTTATGTCCCATATGGTTCACAAGCCTTGGTTAATCCGTTGTACATTCCTCAAGTAGGAGCTTATGGTCAATCTGTTATTCCTGGTGGGTATGGTCAAATCTAATGCGGGAATTATCAATACCCACAGGGTATATCCCAAGGAATTGCACAGCGTCTCTTACACCTGCAAGGGAAACCCTTGCAGCAACAAGGGCAACCTTTGCAGCAGTAAGGGAAGCCATTGCAGCAGTAAGGGCAGACATTGCAGTAGTAAGGGAAGTTGTTACAATAGCAGGGGAAACCTTTGTCATAGTCTCAATAACCTTTCCAGCCACAAACTCAGTTTGTTCATTAGTCCACCCAACCTTTGTCCTCAAAAGGCCAACCTTTGTAGCAGCAAGGTCTACCTTTACAGCAGCTAGGCCAGTCTTTGCATCAACAAGTTCAACCTTGGCAGCAACAAGCTTTATATGCGTATCAACAAGGTCATCCCTTGCAAGCCCAAGGTCAACCCCTGTAGTAGTAGGGTCAATCTCCATATGTCTAGGGTCATCAGGTTCAACAACCTTATAATACGTATGCCATGTACAATGCTTATCAATGACCTATGGTAGGACAACATCAAGCCTACCTTGGACCAAATCCACTTTATGGTCAAGGTAACCCTCAGTGGGGACAAAATCAGGTCCCGTATGGACAAAATCCTCCACTGTGTGGCCAAAATCCTTACCAGCAAGGATGGAATCCATAGTTTGGGTTTCCTCAAAGACCTCATATGTCATTCAATACGCTATTACCTTTCTTGGCTACATTGGAGTTGCCCGATGTCTCGAGGCTCATGAATGATCCCATTCTTCATTCACCTTACTGGCCTTTAGTTCCAACAAAAATTCCAAGTGATTTCCCCAAATTCAAGGGAACATTTAAGGAGGAACCCCAAGCCCATGTGATGACATATCACCTATGGTGCTCCTCTAATTCATATGTTGATGATTCTATCCATCTTCAACTCTTTCAGAGAACTCTCATAGGTGTTGCCGCAAAATGGTATATCGAGTTGCCTCGAGGTATCTACGCTAACTTCAACTCTCTGGCTATGGCCTTCCTCACCCACTTCCAATTTCCAATTCGATATGAAACTGGCACTCATTTTCTCACATCCCTTAAGAAAGACACCACAACCCACATTTCCGATCATATCCATGAATGGAGATGTCGGCGTTGCCTCATCAAATTTGAGATTACTGATGAGTTGTTAACATTATGGTTCACAAAATCATTTGTTAACAATATTGCTAAGGATATAGTTATGGGTGGATGTGTTACTGAAGAGCAAGCTATCACCCGTGCCTAGTATCTAGACTTAGTCTATTCACAATCTGGCACATTGTATGAGATGTTTCCTGATGCTCTGAGACCATCTTCGGATCTGACAGCATCAAAGTCTCCTAATGCACCACCTATTGATGGTGTGATTGGTTCTGTGTCTCAAACTTCCACGAAAGCTTCTTCGAAGCAGAAATCTGTTTCAAGCACTGGTTCCAATAATCCCTCAAAAAATTCATCTAGTCCTGGTAAAACCTATGAGGTACATGTTGTTAATTATATCACAACAGATAAGGTCTCTAAAGGTAAGAAGAAGGTCAAAGGTAAAGCCAAAGTTGATGCCCCAAAATAGAACCCACCCAAGTCATCTGCTGATGATGGTTTTAAGAGAATGCCAAAATATCCTAGCCTCATCTATGAGGAGGATCATTACACCAAGGATTGTCCCCGACGTTCTGAACTTAATCACTTGTTGAAAGGGACTTCGGTCGTCTTAAAAGAACCTTTTCCATCTCAGCAGATGCAGTTGGTGGACCAACTGCAATCCTCTTCTTCCTCTGGTTCCCAGGTTTTCATGATGCAAGGTTCACCACCTATCTCGGACGCTACTCGAACTAAGGACTATCAAACCATGCATAAGAAGATGGTGGAGAAAGAAGATATTGATATTCCATATAATTCTACTTCGTCTAGTGCTGGTCTGCTCCATATTGAGCACCCTAATAGTGAATCCGTAATCTGACCACCTCCCAAAGGTGTTCTCTGGAAATCATATTTTAATATGAATGCTAGAGCTGCGCAACATTACAATATTGTTGAGGATTTAGCTCAGGCACCTTCAGTGATGTCTTCCTTGGAGGTTCTCCAATCCTGTCCAATGCAGTGGAAGTCAGTGTTATTTGCTATAGGTTCTATTGATCCTTCTGATTTTAGTCTGATTACCTTTGATCTTGAAAACCACGTACCTCATCTTCCTCATCAAATTTCTTTTCTAATACATGCTCTTATCAAAGGGAAGACAATCCATCAGACTGTTATTGATGAAGGTGCCTCTACTTGCATCATGTCTGTCTCGTGTTGGAAGGCCATTGGCTCTCCTTCTCTTCAATAGTCCCCAAATATCTTGGAAGCCTTTGATGGCAGAGGGTCACGTCCATATAGTATTCTCATAAACTTTCCGATTACATTGGAAGGAAAGAATGTTGAATTAGAAATAAAAGTTGTAGATGTGAATCTCAACTACAACCTTCATCTCGGGCCAAGTTGGACCCACGCTATGCTTTGTGTGGTGTCTTCTTTATTTCGGGTACTTTGTTTTCCTCATGAAGGAAAAATTGTCACCTTTGATCAACTATCCTTCTTTTCTTCTGGTTCATCGAATGACAACGTCCCTTACATGGGAAATACTGAGATTCCTTACGTGGGTGTGGGGTCAGGTCTCTTCAAAGACTCTGCTTTAATTGGTACTTTTACTCTCCCACCTCTGAATCTTACATCAATAAATATGATCTTGGTTTATATGGATCCTTGGACTATTCCTACTCCGAATCAGATTAATTTATTTGGCGATGCTATGCCTTTAAGTCCATTGGAGAAAAATTATCAAGAAATTGTCTTAGATTCGATTGCTGCTTTAGAAAGTCATACTGTTTTCAGTATGAACCTGGACACTTATGTGCTATACCTTTGGATTGGTTCTTGGGATTCTTTGGATCCTTTGAATGAGACATTCACCACCAACGAGAGTATCGTTGAGGTCATGTCTCTGGACAAAACTCCATGGAACGGTCTACATCATTGTTCTTCATTTCTTCTTGGCCTCGATGAGATGCCTTCTTGTCTTGAAGCGTTTGTTTGTCATTGTCCTACACCTCCACTTCAAACACCTGTCCTGGTGCATGAAGTCTTTTTGAACGGTAATATGGGGAACATCACTGCTGCTATGCCTCTCGAAATTTCTATTAAACCTGGAATTGTCGAGAACATTCATATTGGGGTTTCCTGTTCTTTAGATGAGATTAGGATTTACACTCAAATTTTTAAGGAATTATGAAACGTCTTCACATATTCATACAAGGAAATACCTGGTATTTATCTAACAATAGTGGTGCATGAAATACCGACTTATCCTGGTGCTAGGCCTATTCGCCAATGCCTTCGCCCCGTGCATCCTCAAAAGGTTATTGCTATTAAAGCAGAAGTAGAGAAGATTTTAAAAGAAGGTTTCATTTAACCTATCCCATTGACAGATTGGGTGTCCAATGTTATCCTTGTTGCAAAAAAGTAGGGAATGATCTATGTCTGTGTTGATTACAATGATATCAATCATGCATGTCCTAAGGACAATTATCCCACTCCATTTATCGATCAAATCATCGACGAATGCACTGGGAGTGAGATTTTATCGTCATTGATGGTTTTTCTAGCTATAAGCATATTGACATTTCAACCACTGATCAACATAAAACAACCTTTATCCATCCCTGGGGTACGTTATCTTACAAAAAGCTTCCTTTCGGTTTAAAGAGTACTGGTGCTACCTTCCAAAGAGTAATGTCTTATGCATTTCACGACATTCGACACACTGTTCAACCTTATCTTGATGACTTACCAGCTCATTCTGCTAAGTATCGTGACCATCCAGATCACGTAAGATCCATCTTTTTATGATGCCGGCATTATAATATCCGTCTGAATCCACACAAGTGTGTGTTTTGCATTTAATTTGGCCAACTATTGGGTTTTGTGGTGTCTCGCGAAGGTATTCGAATCGATCCTTTGAATTTTGAGGCCATTTTCAATTTACCCACCCCCCCCCCCCACCCCCCACATCATTGTTGCAATTACAAACCCTGCAGGGAAAGGCTAATTTTCCCCATCGATTTGTCCCTAATTACGCAGAAATCACCAAGGGTTTTACTCGCTTACTTAAGAAGGGGATCCCTTTCATTTGGGATGAAGTTTCCAAAAAATCATTCGATGCTTTAAAAGACACACTTATCAGTGCTCCTTTATTGAATCCCCCTAATTATCGATGCGATTACTTTCTATACTTGTCTGCAACTGATACTACTATTTATATGGTGTTAGTTCAGGATGATGACGATGGAAACGAGCACGTGGTTTATTATTTGAGTTGAAATCTTCTTGATAATGAGTCTTGATATGCCCATGATGAGAAGCTTGCCTTGGCGGCAGTTCATGTTGTCCAAATATTTCGACATTATATCCTTTTACGAAAAACCACAGTGATTTCCAATTGAAACCCCATGACATATATACTGACTCATCATTTACTGGGTGGAAAATACTCCAAATGGATCGCTATCCTGTATCAGTTTTCTTTGGTATTTACTACTTCCAAATCAAAGAAATCGCTCATCTTTTCTAAGTTGATCTGTGCTCTTCCATCTGTAGGAACTTGAACTAATTTTAGTGAGAAAATTCCCAATGAAACTCTTTTTGTGATCACGACTCTTGACCCATGGTATGGAGATATTATCATTTATCTCCAAGCCCAAACCTTCCAATCTAAGTTGTCCGGATTCGACCGACACCACATTCGGCATCAATCCCAACCCTATTGGATCCTTGGTGATACATTGTATCAGGTCGGTGTGGAATCTGTTCTTTGCAGGTGTCTCACCATAGAAGAGGTTGAATGAGTCTTATATGATTGCCACTCTGGTGCATGTGGTGGTCACATGTCTAGATATGCCACTGCTCAAAAAATCCTCTACACCGGTTATTTCTGGCCTTCTATATTTGAAGATTGTATTCTAGTTGTCCAAAAATTCCATGAATGCCAGAGTTCAACTGCAAACAGTGCGCCCTACCCACACCCCTACACCCAGTAATTACCATTGGCCCATTTTCTAAATGGGGCCTTGATTTCATGACATGTAATCCTCGCTCGGCCAGGGGGCATGGCTATATAATCATCGCCATCGAATATTTTACTAAATGGGTTGAGGTGATGCCTACATACAATGTTGATGGTATTACTGCTCCTCAGTTCCTTTTTAACCACGTCATAACACTTTTTGGTTTTCCTCAAGCCATTGTGACTGACCATGGATCACAGTTATGTCAGTACATGATGGAAGAGTTGACTGCTCAGTTGGGCCTTCATCATGATAGCTCAACTCCTTATTATCCACAGGCCAATGCCCAAGTTGAGGTTGTTAATAAATTTTTGATTACTAAGCTTCAACATACGGTCGGGAAGCACAAAAATGATTGGCATTTGATGTTATTCTCAATTCTCTGGGCTTATAGAACTTCTGCTAAGATGACCATTGGATTCACTCCATTCTAGCTGGCGTATGGTTTAGAAGAAACTCTTCCAATCGAATGCGAAATACCTTCACTTAAATTAGCTATCAAACTTTTTCCAGATACCTCGCCTGAAGAGGAGCCACTACTGTATCTTGAGAGGCTTGTTGAGACTCATCGCATTGCTGCGACGGTCATCGAGGCTCAAAATAAATGGGTCAAATATCATTTTTACCAAACCGTTTCTCCTCGCACTTTTGCTAAAGGCGACTTGGTCCTTCTTTACGATCAAGCCAACAATAAATTGGGAGCAGGAAAGTTCAAGCCCATGTGGCATGGGCCCTACATTGTTAAACGTGTCTTACAAAAATGTGCCTACGAACTAGGTGATTATGAGGGAAATGCATTGTCACAACCCTATAATGGGTTGTATCTGAAGAAGTATTATGTGTGAAATTCATGTAATGAATTTTTGTACATTACTGTGTTAATTAATTAGTGTGCGTTCTTGATTTTTGGTGTGTTTGTTTTCTTTACAGACATGTGTTTTTCTGCTTACCCTGTGTTCCACTCGGTTTGCAGATGTCGTCAAGCCATTACGTTGGTTTTGCTGATGGTGCTTGTCGTAGCACATGGAACCTATCTTCTGTAGCATGGGTACTCTATGACCCTAATGGAAAGTTGATTAACTTACAAGGTATATGCCTTGGTCGAACAACCAATAATATTGCTGAATATAGTGCAGTTATTGAACTCTTGTCAGAAGCAGTTGCTCTTGGCATTAGGGATTTAGTTGTCAAGTTGGATTCATAGCTTGTTGTGTTACAATTAAACAATCATTACTCAGTGAGAAATCCACAAATATTGCGTATGTATCTATGTGTTATATTACTGGAAATAAATTTTGATTTCATCACATATCAACATATTCCATGTAATTTAAATACCTTAACAGATGCATTAGAAATTTTTTCCTTGATACGAATTTGTGTCATTTATAAAACTGATCATATTATGGACACAAAATTAGGAAATAAAACATGCACATATATATATATATATATATATATATATATATATATATATATATATATATATATATATATATATATATCGTGTCTGTCAGAGTGTTTACATCAAAATATCAAAAAATAAAGTGTTCTAGGACACTTGGCTTTCAAAGCCTACAAAATGTGTAAGAAAGCTAGACATGCTATCAGCCTGCACGGTGGTCATGATAGAACGAGAACGCTCTATTCACTTGGCCTAACAGCCAACGCAGTCTCGTATAGAACCACTGTGTGTCTTTGCCAATGTAGTAGAACATCATCAATAATGGCATACTATGGGACTCCTTGAGTTATCACCTCCATATTGTGCTCCATCTCAGCTAAGGGGTCTGCCCCTTCTTCATAGTCAGTGTCCACTATATGATGTGCAACTCACCGTGCTATTGGAGACATGCCTGGTGGTCTCTCTAGTCCCACATCTGCACCTTTATCACAAGTTGAGTCTTAGTTTACACTTTTACAAAAACTCATAAAACTTGAAAAAAATTCAAAAAACAAGTTTTTACCTGCATCGGTCCACTATTCTCTTGGTGGCAGATGTGGATCTAGATCTGACCTAAAATCCATGCCAGCGTAAGCATAATAATCTACCACAAGTAGCTGGCATTGTAGCAAAGTGAAAATTTACGGTGGATAATGCATATGTTGACCCGTTCCTCCTTGAGACATGAGTTGACTCCATCTCACAAGTCTTGGATCTTGGGGGGTAGGATCTGGTACCTCTACCCACTGATACCAGAATAAGGGCACTCGCTCTAAGAATAAGGTCACCAATATTGAACCAAACCCAAATTGCTTCAGGTGTCCATGCTTCCCCTTAGTCAGTTTCATTTTCATATTTGACAGAAGGCCTCCATACCAGTTAAATATGTTGTGAGTCAAACATGCAATAACATACTGGAATTGGGATTCTGAAGCCTCATTCAAGGCTTGTGTGCCGAATACACGGGCCATAGTGAAAAATATATTTCTCAAGACAATGTTGTTGGTGATTGTTGCTATCTTCACCTTCCCTCCATTGGTCATTTCGACACCTGGAAAATGCCTCTGGACTAGAGTCCTTGTACTTTGACCTCCTTGGTGAGATCCAAAGAGTTGGATCACATCCCCTCATCGGGACAACCCTATAATGAAGGAGTATCCTCCTCAAGTTCTAGTTCCTGACCTTTTATGATGAAGATCTCTCGATCTACATCCCAGAGATTGATCAAATAGGGAACAAATTCCATCTGAGCACTTAACCCTATAGTCCTGAATAAATTTAGCAGTCCACAATTCCCTAGAGCATTTATACATTCAACATTTTGAGTTGATTGGAAGTCTTCGACCTCATGGCTTCTTTCTTTCCACTCCAAGACCATGATCTCCTGCAAAACATCATTTAACACCAACTAATGTTTTTTTTCATGGATTAAAATCATCAATTTTTACTTTAAAAGAGGGTTTTTCTTTCCAAAAAATCTGCGTTGGTGCCATCATGCATGTTTTTACAAACAAAGCAATAGCATCGCGCAAGCCTTTGGGCTCGAGCGAGATCATCGTGGGTTTAATGACCATACCCGCGATGATCATCGACGCCATATAAATTTAAAATCCTCCCTTATAACATAAAAATTATTGTTTAAAATGCATAAAAAGATAAAATTCAAGAGTAGGGATGGGCCTCTTACCTGTTGAAGACCATTCATGAATTGGCACTCTCGATCTCGCGCAATGACCACTTGAAAATTGAGAAAATTAGGGCACAAATGAACTTTCAGAGCTTACTATGGTAAGACGGTAAAATAAAATTACTTTTGCCTATTTATAAGTTTTGCAAGTCACTTTTTTCAATATTTGCATAATATTTTAATTTTTTTTTCTCGATATCAGTGATGGGTGCATTTCTTTGTGTAGTTACAGGTACCCTCAAGTGAACAATGATCATTATTGACTGATTCTTGCGATTTTTATTTGATCTCTTTTTTAGACTCATTAAATAAATGAAAAAGGAACCCCCCTAGAGTCATCTTTGAGCTCTTTTCTAACTCTTGAAAACTAAAAATATTTTCGAGTACTTGTCATTTTGAACCCGTTAAATTCAATGAATCGACGTCACCTCAATATACGTTTGCCCCTTTTTCAGGCTAAGATTGACTATTTACAAAAATGGTACACCTTGGTCGATATGGTTAAGAGGTTCTCTCGAATATTGTTTTCTACCTTTTCGGATTCGAGAGACAAATTACGAAAAGGGATATGATGGAGTTTTCTTTTTCGTCTCTTTTTCAAACTCTCTAAACATGAAAAAGATACCGATTTATTCTTTCATCGGACTCGTTAAGACTTTACGATGGAAGACTTGTCACCATGATGAGACCAATCTTCTCCTTCCTAGGGCTCATAAAAATTACTAGGATGGATTCATTCAAAGAATGAACTTACATGACAAGCATATTCTATCCCCTTCAAGCTTGTGATAAAAATAATTGGGGTACTCGCTATAAATAGAGGGGAAAAATGAAGATGGAGCATCCTTTTTATAGGCAGCATGTCGCTCTTGAACATGACACTCTTCTGCTCTCGTGTCGGGTTTGGGATATCCTCACTTAGTCACTTGTCCTCCCGGGTTTGGGTGATCCATTTTGCCTCTCATTTGACTATTCCATTTTGTCATCATGACCTTTCATCCTATGTCGAGTTAGATGATGCCACACTCTGGAGTCATGTCGCCAATGTTCAAGAGAAGTCCAATTTGTAGTTATTTACCTATACATTGTTTGATTCGTTTTTACAGTCTTGAAAATATTTCCACTTTCTTCATTGTTCCATGTCGATAATGGGGGATTCATCATTTCCCTGATTCAATGGGTCGCTTCTTGTCGACTTCAGCTCATTATCCAGGAAGATGACTTAGAAAGTCCCTTTCAGTACCTTAGATATGGCATGCTCTAATCGCTAGTTCTTCGCATCCGACGACAAGTCTTCATCATTGGCTTTCACTCGTGTGATTCCATGAGTGTTCGACTTCAACTTCATTATCACATTCACGGATTGCACTTTTGTACCTTGAGAGCCATTGTCATTATTGGCGGTTTCTCTCGTACCTATTAACAATCCACACCATTGGCCGGTAATCAGGTAGTTTTCTAGCATGTCCAACTTCAACACATTTATTCGCATGTCAGGATTCGTACATTTATCGGGATGGGATGGAGTGCAAGACCCTGAGTCTTGTTTGTTATGACTCAGGCTGCATGGAGTTATATTTCATTCATTATTGTACACATGTTTCTACTATACATGTGGCTATGACCATACCGTGGGACTTTATATTTATGATGATCCTTATTATCTGGATGGTTGCGCCCATACCATGGATCTTTTCATATAGTCTTCATCATCCGGATGGTTGCGTCCATGTCGTGGATTCATGTATTGATCTCAGATATGTATATGTATATGCATCCTTGATTTGCAGGTCTCCTGGAATTCCGTGTCTTCGTCCTTTCAAGAGATCGTAAAGCATCTCAGCCATCACTCCTCATTCTGCCTTCATGCTTTAGGGGGCATCTGTTACACAATATTTTGTCACGCCTCTTGCAATTCCCTGTGACATACCCCGAAGTGCCCGAAACATGACCATTATACAGTATACTCATCCATGTATACAACTAATATTCCTCCTAAGACTTTGTTTGGAAAATTCCTTGAGCTTTGTCTGAAGAAATAGCTCTTAAAACCCTAAAATGAGATTCATTGCTCTTATGAGACTCAAAATAGCGATGGTTTCTTGTTTCATTATGTTTGACTAGTGATGGCATTGCTTTGTTCCCTTGCATGCCCACGATTATCCAAAAAAGGTAATTTTCCCAAAGAGGATGAGAAGCTTCGTGATCTAGAAGCTTCCAGAGCGACGAGCTAGAGGTTGTTTCAGATATATGAGGTCGAATCCTCTCAACTTGGACTCTTTGTCTTATCCCGATGAGCTACCTCCTGGAGATGAGGGCTTAATCCTATCTTTGTAGAGGTCCTAACTCCCTTTCCCAGCCTATAAATTCATCCTCTCCCATTCCCAAATGGTTGGTCTTTGTCTATTTGCACCCTTATGCTAAGCTTGTGCCTAGAGGCTATTCATTTGACTTGGAGAAGGAGTGCTTGGAGAATTCTTGGATTGGACTTGGATTACCACTCAAGGAGAGCCTTTCAACATCAAGGCTTTGGTTGTAAGCTTCCTTTTATTTCTAAATAATATTCAACTGCTAGTTCATCTTCCCAAAATATATATGTTCATGTATTATTTAGCTTGACATTCCTTGATCAGTTAAGTAGGTTGTTATTGGATTTGCTATTGGTTTTTGCATGCTTTGTTGTATCTTGATCACTTGTGCAGGTACATAAACTCTGAGAGAAGCAGGAAGAAGTTTGTGACATAAGCAGTTCGAGGCCCTCAACAAAGGAAATCGAAATAGCATCAGAATGAAGTAGGCCATCTCTTTCATTCTAATTTTCAATTATAACCTAGGAAGATGTCTAGTTGATTGTCAATTCGGTTGCTAGACCCACTCATTGGGCTAGAGGGATCATCTTTGTCCGCAGATAGGATTAACCTTGTCAACAGTTCACGAAAGCATGAAAATGCTCGGTTTGGGTGGTTGGAACTGGCTGGCAGAGAATGTTAGCAACAATAGCAAAATGAATTGAAATAGGTAGCAGTATGTTGGTAAAGCACTTCAGGAATAGGGTGATTATGGGAAACTAGTACGCAATAGTGTCCATTAATTTCCATGAGCATGATATGACCGGTATGATGGTTTTGAGGAAGGGGTATGCTTTTGTTTTTTGACCTTCTGCTACAAGGAAACCTTGCCAAGGGAGCAGTCGCCTGAGGAATTATGTAGTAGAGAAGGGGATGCCCACAAAACTTGGAAGGTGTGTGACTATAGTGAAGGGGATGACCATATTGCCCCAGGGACTGTGTAGCAGAGAAGGGAAGGCCGAGGAATACATTGATTTTGGCCATTAGCATTGCCATATGGAATCAAAAGCACATTGGGAGTGCACCCTGAAACAATGAGCCGGTAATTGTTCATTGAGAGGACAAGTGGTGCAGGATTATAGTGTTGGACAATGGATGCAAGTTTGACTTTGGAAGTGGATTATGGAATTCCTAGGAAGGAGGTGAATCTTGGTACTACTTTGAGGGTGGGGGTGTGAGCCTCTAGATTCCCTTGTTGCTGATATGGGTATCATATCCTTTTATTTGTTGGTTAAGAAAATGTGCATATGTGTGTATGTGTATACTATTGTAAATATTGTATCGAGCTAGATTTATAAATCTCCATAGACAATATCATTATTTGTTGGTTGAAGAAAATGTGTATGAGTATATATGTGGCTATTATTGTAAATACTATAATGAGATATGTTATAAAGCTGGAGTAAATGATATGTTTGTCATGTTTCAAAAGTGGTCATTGTAAATACTACGACGAGCTATGTTATAAAGATCCATGGGAAGTATCTTTTTTTATTCAGCGGTCTTAGTAGTTATAGGTGTCATAGAACACTGAAGACGGTGTTCCCCCAAGGGGGGACGGTTTTATAACAACCCCTGGTTGAATTTCCATGTAAAAATAAAAATAAGAACAAGGTCATGGGACACGTATTCTAGGATGAATGTAGGAAAAAACATAGTGATGGGGACCACTTGTGATTAATAAATGGCTATGGAAATTGGAAAAGGAAAAGTGGCATTAATTGACATTTTATTTATGAAAATAATGGAAAATAGGATAAAAGGAAGGCAAAAGTTCATAGGTTGCATGTGAGGAGGACATTGAAGGAAAAATAGAGAAAAATGAAGAAAATAGAGGCCTCAATGATAAAAAAGCTTATGAGGACTGGTTCATAGATTTTGTCAGTTCACAACCTTTTATCAGTTTTAGCTTGGAGCTATCTCTTCTATTTTCTATCTCTCATACTCTTGGACACTTAGATTTTTCTTGGAGTACTCTTCGAGGAGTGTGGCTTACTTTGGATTTGGAGCAAGAAGGCAAAGGAAGAGTAGGAAAGTACAAGAGCATAATGGTATCAGTAGCTAAAGCAGGTTTTCTTTGCAGGTATCATGTTGCATGTATGATTTTCTTGCCATTTTTGGCATGCATGGTGTATGCATGTGGTTATTTGCTTATGATTTTTCACTGGCATGGAGGATTGCCTGGATTGATAGTGGTTTTCCTAGCCTTTCCATTTCCTGCATAACCATGGTGTTGTGGGTTTTCCATTTTATTTTTGGTTATTTCTTATGTTCCTTATGGCTGTGGGTTGATTTATTAGTTCCGGGAGCCTTGGTTGGACAAATGCTCTAGAAGCCCTGAAATAACTTTGGCTAAGTTACTAGTCGTGGAAGCCCTAGTTGGACAAACATTATGGATCCCTTGGTGGGTTGAGTTACTAGTCCTGGAAGCCCTAGTTGGACAAACATTATGGATCCCTTGGTGGGTTGAGTTACTAGTCTTGAAGCCTTGGTTTGACAGACGCTTTAGAGCTCCATGATAGTTATGGGTTGAGTTACTAATCTTGGAACCGGGTTGGAACAAATGCTATAGAGCCCTAGACAACGTGGGCAGAGACCAATCTGGTGATGGTTAGTGATGTTTGACTGTGAGTTGGAATCACTAGTTGAGGATTGAGGTGGTTTGGCCTCTAGAAGCCCTAGTTTGGTTTTGATTAGTTTATTCCATGAGATCCCAAATTCATTTTTGGAATATGGCGCAGGGATGATTGGGTGAACGAGATATTTGGTGCATCCTAATCTATGGTCGGGTGGTACATGGAAACCCCTGACTTGGTTGGATTTTGAGTATGTTAATAAGATCTCCTTTCCCTTGTATTTAATGAGTAAATGTATTTTTTATCATGTGGCATTGATGTTTGTGCTATCATTGTTATGATTCTTGTTATATTTTGATTATAAGCATGGTTTTATGACAGACTTGAGTTATGGATCTCATCATGTTTTGATCAGTAAATGAAATGTTTATGAATTTATGACCTAATAAATGATAATGCAACTATTGTGAGAGGGCATCACAACTTGTCGATGATTCTTAGATAAGTATGATACCCCTATGTTCAGATATGTAATTATGACCTATAAATTACATGTTCGTGATGTGCTTGACGAAATGTCTGTCATGGTTAGGATGGATCAAGTTAAGTCCTTGATGAAGTTTTGAGTTAAAGGTTTGATCTTTGTGTTATTTATTATTCCTGAGTGTTTCATTAAGTTATGGGGAGAGGTCTCAGTCCTAGCCCTAAAAAAGTGAATCAAATCTTGCAGTCGCAGACATATAACTGGGTGAAAAAGACAACAGTTGTTGGGATGCATGCTTATGGGAATGACTTAAGGGTCTCAGCCACTTGCTTGTCTTGTCATGGGAGCGACTAGGAGCCCCAGTTAGTTAAAAGTAGGTTAAATTAGGGGTTGGGGACCTAGAGTTATTGGTTAGCTCTTGGGCATCCTATAGCTCCTAAGGAAAGGCCAGTTTGGTTTTAGTCCATCAATTCCACTTCCTTAACTGTACTTAGGAAGCTGAGTCATATCATAGTAACTCTTCATCACATATTTACCCTGGTAAACTAGTCAGCTTTGGTAAGTGTGGGAGGAGGATGGTTACATAGTTGTTGCAATTTCCAACTGATTACTTTGTTCAGGACATAAACTGTCAACAACCGTAATAGGAAATGCTTGTCTTAAATAACTACACATAGATTCTAATCCATGAAAATTATGGAGAAACCATTTATAGGTTATCTAACTAGAGATGTTCTGAGAAAGAACCCATGTCGTGGATTTCCCAAATTCCTCTTATTTTTTTCTAGAAATATTGTCCAAAGTTTGTCACTTGATTATGAGTTTGTGAGCTATCTGATTTATAGATCATGAGTTGGAGCCTAACAAATTTGACTTGGTTATGAGTCGGGTAACATAAATCCATTTCGACATCCCTATGAGTAAAATCCATGTTCCAGAGTTCCCTTTGGAGCTTCATAAGTATGTTAACCTTGGAGGTTGTTATTGTTACTACATAGGAACCACTGTAACAGTATTGGGAAAACCTTCGTTAGCAAGGTCAGCAATAATTATTTCTAATTCGTCAAAAATAAAGGGAAATAACAATAATTAACTACTTTAATATTTGTAAGCTTAATGTGGCATATTGACAAGGAAATTCAATAGGATTGGTAATAGACAGGAAAATAAGTGCGGTAAAGTGATGAAAATGGGTGTTTAGGATGGTGAAAAATGGGACAATTTGGTGGCCCAACATCTTCCCCATGCCTATTGTTTTGCATGTCCTCATGCAAACATAGTAGTGGAGACAAAAAAGAGTCGCTCAACTTTTCAAAGGCACCAAACCTACACGGCTGTACCAAGCATCTTATTGACAACAAGTTTAGTAGAATGCAATCTTCCATCCTTACCCTATTTTGTTCAGTATCATGAATACCATCTGCCATGACACTCTCACAATTTTTCATTCTACTCCTAGTAGAGAGTTCTTGTTTAAGTTCATTTGGGACCACAAATGCGTACACGTTTCTCATTTATTGTAAACATTTTCACTATGGTGCAACATAATACCTTTGCCAAGAATATTCCCAAAATATTTTTCAAACAATAGTTGTCCCCATTTTTTTTTGTAAAAATTTCATTTCTTGTAAACACATCTCCATCATCAAATCATGAAAAAAGAAAGTGACATAACTTATAAATATTATTCTCAATTCTCACAGTCATCATATTTTCAAAAATAATCTTTCAACAATTCTAGTGGAGTTGCAGCAATATGTACATGGAGTTGCAACAAATTCATTAACATTTCATGCAAACAACACTTCAGATTGAGAAAAAAATTTTGGGGTGTGTTCATGACCATATAATGTCTTTTTATACCAAAAATAAAAGCAAACCATTACAAAAATCCTCAGATATAACAAATAAGCTGCTCCAGGAATTTCAACAAATATTTACAGGTGTATCAACGAACTATTATAGGTGTATCAACAAACTTTGTTAAGAAATTTCTCAGAAAGTACAAATTATATTTTGTTGAAATTTTGTGGATAGGTTTATACTATCATAATCATTATCCACGCCAAAAATTAGAGCTATATGATGCAAAAATCTCAAGATATAAGAAAAATGGTTGTGTGATGATGCTTAATTTCTAAAAAGTATAATCTAGTTTTGCTTCAAAATTTATGGGTTTGTTTGTATAACCATAATGATTTCATCCTTAGAGTTTCATAGCATTCTAATTCATAGGTTGGGGGATATATTTAAATCAATTTATGAATTTTTTATTGGAAAAATAGTCTAAATAAATGAGAAATTACCACCATGTTTTGCAAGCATTTCTTCTCCCCTATGCCTACACTTTTGCATGTCCTCATGAAAACAAGGTAGATTTGCTGACATATGACCAATAACAGCCAAGATAACAATATATTTTTCATTTGAGATTTTTGTTACATCAATTGCAGCTTCTGGGGATGCCAAAATAAGTCATGAATGAAGTGAGCCTTTTGAAGACACTGTCATAAATGCATTTGCGGAGCTATAGTTAAACTTCTCAGAAAATAAATAATTGTTGATACTTAGAAAGAATTGAATATTCTTTCTGAGCAATGTAGACCAGTGGGTTTGTAAGAGATGAGGGATAAAACAAATATGAAAAATAGAGGCAAGATGAAAAATATTAAAATGCAAATGTTACACCAGTCTCTTATCATTATCCCTTAAATTTTTAACAAATCAAAAAGTTTCAAGTTGATTTTTACCTCAGGTTTGACCTGAACATTTTGGTGTTTCTAGGCACATTGATAAACAAAATATGAAGTTGAAATAGAGATGTTGTTGCGCTGATTCAAAACAGATCACTAATGTATGATTAAGGCTTCTAATAAATATTGTTTTTTAGAGAAAACTTGAACAAACATATTTCTAGTCATCCTATAACAACACGTGAAAATAATTAAGTAAAAACACCTATGGAGTAACAACAATCATTGTAATGTGGTTGTTGAAGCTTTTCAGAAGGTGAAGGCTAAAATTGTTGCTTCCCTGGCTATCTTAGAATCTATTTATTAAATACAACTACTAGAATGAACTATCTCAATCATCAATCTTTGATATAATTGAACCCCAATCATCAATTTCTAAATCAATCAATCATCAATTTCTCATACCACTGAATTATTCACTCAAAACTGATGAGCCCCAGAAATGGGTAATTATATGGGCTCATTTAACCTCCTAATTCGACTTAATCCACCATCCTCATTAGTTTATTGCATGTTTTTTATTATATTTATGCTAATAGAGTGAATTGGGTTAGTCATTATGCCAAAAAGTCTAATGTGTGCTTTATGCAGTTTTTTGGTCAATTTTGAGACAAAATCAAAGGTTTTAATGAGCACTTGGCAGCCAAATTCGTGGAAGAAAAAGGGAGAGGATTTGTAGGAAGGTGTCCCCTTCATTTATGAGCCCTTACCTCGAATTCTCCACTAGCAGCTCGGAGTTCAAGGGCCACCACATCGATTCTCACAAGGGCAGCCGAGCAAGGGCTAGTAAAGTTGTTGTTAACTGCAAGTTTTGGCAGCCGAGTTCCTAAAGTTTAGGAGGAATGTTGGGGTCCAAAATTTGTATAAATAAGAAGGCTCAGGGCTTTAGTTGGGTTAGGCAGATGTTAATCAGTTTTTAGTCAGGAGTTAGTCATATGTTAGTTATATTTTAGTCAGTAGGTTAGCTCTGCATTTCAGCACATTTTCGAGCTTTTTCTTGTAGAAAGTTTTTGGGATGTAACTATTATTTTTTGATCAATAAAGATGAATCCATCTTTGCACCAGCTCTGATCTTTCTTAGGAGGCTGTAGCTCTTGGGTTTGGGCCCAACCTAAGTGCTAGTACCCTCCTTTGTGTACTTTTATGTGTTTTTGCTGCATTCATAGAATAATTTATGTTATTTAGATTAAAATCTTGCTTTGTTACTTAGGTCGTTTTTGATAATTGAAATAGCTTTTCATGATTTAGGCTAATTTGATAGTTTGGTAAAGGAAAAGACCTACAAAAAGGCCACCAAGCAATCCTTGATCTCATCTCTCCCTCCTTGGGACCATGAGCTGAGACCAAGGCATACTTGCTACCACAAAAACACTGTTTTTGCCTCTTCATGCAATTGCTAGTGTTAGATTTTTAGTTAGGAAAGTTGATACCAGTTGTACTTGCATGTTTAGAATCTATTCTTGCTTAGTTTCCATAGTTATCTTGCATGATTTTCTACCAATAAACTTTTGTTCATCATGTTTCTGGTTTTTAGGTCAAATTAGGTCAAAATAGATAGATCTTTGGTTTTCCTAGTCTTTGTTCGATCAGTTTTGGAAAATAGTGTGCAGAGCACCTGTAATACCTCTCTATCTATCCTTCCTCCATCATACCACCTGCTCCAACTGCCGCATTTTCTCACTTTGCCCTAATTTCTACATTCTTGTGCAACCTTGCTTCCTCCATCCTTGGATAACTCCAATCACCTTAATCACTTCTCAGCTTCATTCACCTAGTCCTAGACCTCTTCACATCCTCATCCAACCTCCATTTCCACTTTTCTACCATTTTTCCCCCATCAACCCTCCAAAATCCTCTTTCAGAACATCCTGTAGAACCCCTGCAGACTTTCTGTAGAAGATCACGTGAGCAGTTTTTTGTGATCTGATCATTGTGAAACTCTCTGGAAGGGTGCTAGTGACCCCTTAGGCCCTCTTATCACCTTCCCAACCTCTGCACAGTCAAAAACAGTTAAAGCACATGCAAAATAATTCTACAAAATTACTCAAAAATGCAAAAAGATGTTTTCTCCAGATTTTACTGCAGAAGTAGCTTAGTCACATGCATTTTACCTTTCTAAAATTCAATGGCATCCATTTCCACCACTTTCATCTCTTTTCTTGCACTAGTAGGGCTAGTTGGTAAAAACTAGGGTTTGCTAGGGTTTGCGTTTCTTTTCAGCTTTCAACTTCTTTCTGCAAGTAGATTAGCCTCCTTTGAGTTAGCTTTCATCCATCATAGTTAAAAGCTTCTTCTAAGAGCTCATAGAAGTTGGCTTAAGCTCCTAGTGGACTTGTGCCAGCTGATCAAGTGACAGCCTGTGGCAAGAGCTAGTACTTGTGCATACAACACCATCGCTTCCAAGTTTGTTACGAACTACCGGGTTGATAAAAGTAAAGAAGGGAGTCATAGGAGTTGCAGCATCATTGCTGCAATACTGGAGCCCACCATATTTTTGGTGCCGTGGCTGGGGAAGTGTCAGAGTATTGGTGATTGCTGCTTTTCTTTTATTTTCTACTACAACCTTCTGCTAAGTAGTTTATTTCAAGCTCAAAATGAGGTAGGCTCGAAAAAAATCCTCTATGCATGGTATGTTCGTGCAAGGTGGTGAATTGAACGACATCAGATTGGAAAATGAGAAGAAAAGTCTGCCTGTGTAGTGGAAGTAAAACATTTTCCTGCATATTGCACTGAGTTTCCCCAATTTTCCTGCATCTAAAATATCCTCCACGTTTTCTTTATAAATTCTCCTGTAGGGAAGATATATACAGCCATGGAGGCCAGCCTGTGCGTGTGTAAATTTTTTTTGGATTTGCATATTTGCCTGTGTGCTGAGAAGAGAACCTGATCCTTGTGCTCTGCCTGTGAAAACAAAATTCTTCCTTTCATAAGCAAACAATCGAGTTCTAGGTGATAGAAGCCTTAAAACAAGGGAATTGTTGCTATTTGATATTGGACACACGAGAAATTCCTTCTTGGGTTCAGGGGAAACCAAATTCAGCCATCCTCTGTTTCAGATTGACTATTTGGTTGCCTAAGCATTTCCTTTTCTGAACAAAACATAAAAAGAGCACTCTCTGGAGTGAAGTCAGTTTCTAAATTATGAAGTACATCACGTGTGAAGGGAGGTTTAGCATCATCTATGGTTATCATTTCAGGTTGTTGTGTGAACTAAGGCATGGGATTGCCTTGCCTCCAACCAAGAAATTGAGCATCCCTAATTTTCTTCTTCAGTCACTAACTGAATTTGGTACAAATTTAAATGAAGGGATCCCAGATCAGTTGGCCCATCATGGGCTCATAAAACTATTGGTGGAAGATGCTTTTCACACCTACACTATTCCCATATCTTGGAAAATCTTCAGAAACATGTCCAGGGATGACAATATTAGAATTTTGGCCAAAAGCATCACCCCATCTAGTAGTGAGGAGGGAGAACACACTGAAGAAGGTGAAAAAACCAATGGTGAAGTAACACAGGACATTCAATCATAGAAAGAACAGAAAGAAAAAGGGGAAATGGGCCAGCTTGCTGAGCCTAAAACAAAGGAAGAAACAACAACGAAACCACCCAGGGAAAAGAGGACGCAGAGTAGGATAGTGAAGGCCAAAAAAGTCCAAAGTAAGGCTGCCACAACCAAAGCAGGCACACAAAAACAAAAGGAAAAGACACACCCTGAGATCTCAGCAACACACACAGAAACAGTTGACGCAGGGATTTCTACAAGAAGCAAGGAAAAAGAATACCAAGAGGATAAATCACCTGAGATATTGGAAAGGGAGGCAGAAACTATGCTTGCTACATTAAGCACACCTACAAAACAAAAAGAAAAAGGAAAAAGGCAATCCTCCATGTATTTTAAGGCCAGGAAAAGCACAAGAATTCAAACAAGCAAAATAGGAGGAGCAGGGGAAGGACATGGAAAAGAAGGTAGAATTTTATGGCACACATCGGAAGCTTGGGATGGTAAGGAGGCCACCAGAGCCAGCAAGAATGAAGAGATAGATTAGTTTCTCAGAGGATGAGCAACACTTTCAGTAGGGGGGTGATGATGAACCCCAGAAATGGGTAATTATATGGGCTCATTTTACCTCCTAATTTGACTTAATCCACCATCCTCATTAGTTTATTGCATGTTTTTTATTATATTTATGCTAATAGAGTGAACTAGGTTAGTCATTATGCCAAAAAGTCTAATGTGTGCTTTATGCAGTTTTTTGGTCAATTTTGAGACAAAATCAAAGGTTTTAATGAGCTCTTGGCAGCCAAATTCGTGGAAGAACAAGGGAAAGGATTTGTAGGAAGGTGTCTCCTTCATTTATGAGCCCTTACCTCAAATTCTCCACCAGCAACTCAGAGTTCAAGGGCCACCACATCGGTTATCACAAGGGCAACCGAGCAAGGGCTAGTAAAGTTGTTGTTAACTGCAAGTTTTGGCAGCTGAGTTCCTAAAGATTAGGACTATTGGGGTCTTCAATTTGTGTAAATAAGAAGGTTGAGGGCCTTCATTGGGTTAGGTAGATGTTAATTAGTTTTTAGTCAAGAGTTAGTTAGATGTTAGTTAGATTTTAGTCAGTAGGTTAGCTCTACATTTCAACACATTTTCGAGCTTTTTCTTGTAGACAGTTTTTGGGATGTAACTATTCTTTTTTGATCAATAAAGATGAATCCAGCTTTGCACTAGCTTTGCACCAGCTTTGATATTTCTTAGGAGGCTGTAGCTCTTGGGGTTGAGCCCAACCCAAGTGCCAGTGCATGTTTAGAATCTATTCTTGCTTAGTTTCCATAGTTATCTTGCATGATTTTCCGCCAATAAACTTCTGTTCATCATGTTTCTGGTTTTTAGGTCAAATTAGGTCAAAATAGCTAGATCTTTGGTTTTCCTGGTCTTTGTTCGATCAATTTTTGAAAATAGTGTGTAAAGCACCTGTAATACCTCTCTGTCTATCCTTCTTCCATCATACCACCTGCTCCAACCCTCTAACTTAAATTCCTTCCCTTCATTTGCCGCATTTTCTCACTTTGCCCTAATTTCTACATTCTTGTGCAACCTTGCTTCCTCCATCCTTGGATAACTCTAATAACCTTAATCACTCCTCAGCTTCATTCAACTAGTCCTAGACCCCTTAACATCCTCATCCAACCTCCATTTCCACTTTTCCACCGTTTTCCCCCATCAACCCTCCAAAATCCTCTTTCGGAACATCCTGTAGAACATCCTGTAGAACATCTTGTAGAACCCCTGCAGACTTCCCGTAGAAGATCACGTGAGCAGTTCTTCGAGATCTGATCACTGTGAAACTCTCTACAAGGGTGCTAGGGAACCCTTATGCCCTCTTCTCACCTTCCCAACCTCTTGCAAGCACCTACCCCATTTCCTTTCGCCATTCAACCTCTACACAGTAAAAAACAGTTAAAGCACATGCATAATAATTCTGCCAAATTACTCAAAAATGCAGAAAGATGTTTTCTCCAGATTTTACTGTAGAAGTAGCTTAGTCACATGCATTTTACCTTTCTAAAATTCAATGGCATCCATTTCCACTACTTTCATCTCTTTTCTTGCACCAGTAGGGCTAGTTGGTAAAAGCTAGGGTTTGCTAGGGTTTGCGTTTCTATTCAGCTTTCAACGTCTTTCTACAAGTAGATTAGCCTCCTTTGAGTTAGCTTTCATCCATCACAGTGAAAAGCTTCTTCTAAGAGCTCATAGAAGTTGGCTTAAGCTCCTAGCGGACTTGTGCCAGCTGATCAAGTGACAGCCTGCGGCAAGAGCTAGTAATTGTGCATACAGCACCATCGCTTCCAAGTTTGTTACGAACTACCTGGTTGATAAAAGTAAAGAAGGGAGTCCCAGGAGTTGCAGCATCATTGCTACAATACTGGAGCCCACCAAAAACCCAATCAACTTACACTTAATCAAAATTCAACTAATCAATTGGAATAGTCAGATCAATATAACCAGTGCACAGAACTAAACCCAGAATACTGCATCAACAACCAGAACCAATTGCAACATCAAAAATCATACATCAGAATGTAAACACTACTTCAATGAAGACAACTTGCATGTATAAACTACTTTCTGTAACTCAACCTACGTATACCTCTAAAGGTATTGAATCATAAAACTTCTGAACCAAACACTGTACTAACCAAAGAGATTTTGAAGATCTACTCTCATATTACAAAGTTCTAAATAGATAGCAAAAAAGATCACCCTTCTTACTCAATAAATTAGTCAGCCAGACTCAATCTCCTTATACAATCAGTTTAGCTTCAGATCTAATGAAGACATCATTGACAAAGAACAGTAAAACAACAACACTGATAAGATAGATCATTCATTTCTGAACAACAAGCCCTTCCTCTGAATATGGTACTTGGAAGTGCTGAATCCACGTGTATACGCGCCTTCACCGAGGAGAACCTACATATAGGTATGAAAATAATGACTTATAACTTTGTGGATTTTCAAGACTTCAGGTATACCCAGATCATATCATTTAAATGATAAAACATACGTTAGCATTCTGATCTAGCTTACCCATTATTAGATCATAGAATGATAAGTCATTTCAGGTCTCATGATCATGATCCAACATTATATACATTGGTGCACAAGATGTTTCATATCTATATCATAACCATAGCCCTTACAACATAAAATATACTTGAGATAGAAGTATTCATGAAAAACCATTTTCACTTGCACACCTAGCCCTTTGATTTTCTCCTCCTTATATACTTAGAGCCTTTGTCAATACCATGCACCAAAACAACACTTAGAACCTATGGTATTCTTAGACGGGATCAAGTAACCATTATTTTTCTCAATATTGTGGGCTAATACCATGGTATGGACCCTTGGTATTCTTTAACCTTAATTTTCCATCCCATATGCGCTTTTCCTTCTGTGAAACTACGTGTGTTGGGCATGGAATCCCCCCAAGGCATGTTTTGTGGCTCAAAGCCCACGTTTTGACTGAATCTTGTTGTAAAGCTCCGCGAACTGTGGGTAAGGGGGCGCAAAAGTATGATAGAGTCATAGGGTTATCCACCCTAGTTTTGTAATGTAATGTCAGCTAGATAGACCTACCCATGGTCCACAGACCATGGGATTGTATAAATAGAGTGAGGCTCTAAGTGTAAAAGAAGACTAGCTAAGAATAGAAGATGAGAAGGAAAATTTCTAAGTGATTGAGTCACAAGTTGAAGTGTGTCTTTGGGTTGTAGAGTAGGAGAAGGCTCTGCAGCTAAGTGCGCAGAGGCCTAATAGTCTGCAGCTAAGTGCGCGGACCCCTGCAACTGAGTGCGCAAGGCGAGTCGAGTCTTTAACCAAGGGAGGAATTAATAAAGAGAAGTTTTGTCATAATTATGTGTATTTTTTATTGGGTTAATGCATGCTTGATATAATTTGCAAATATATTATTTATTTACTGCGCGCACCTATATGAATGGTTTATGTTGTTAAGTATAACTTCAAGCACGCAAGTAGGCTAAGATAATCAACTAACATTAGAATAATAGTAATGCCTTGGGTAATAACGTAGAGCGCGGTCTTCAGCCCCTGGGTAGGGCTGTGCGAAGGCATTATATCAGGCTGCGAGGTACGGGAAAGTGCGCGAAGAAACCTGCGCGCAGGGTCAAACTGCGGACCACTTGAACTCATCAGACATCTCCAGGGTGCAGAAACCTGGTTCGAGCACCCTTCCATACTACTTTTGGTGAGACCTCTATCCACACTCCATGGAATATTGCCAAAAGGGCCAGTAGTACTGGGATTTGTTTGGCTAAATTAACTCTGAACTTGGTCAAGCCCCAATAAGCCAACAAATGGTTCTGTTGCTGGGACTGGGATCTACATAGAGATGTCTGATGTCGTATCACTAGAATCCGACAAAGAAAGGAATTGAAGAGTGGTTGGACAGAAAGATTCATGAGTTCGTGGTGCAGGAAAACATGAATCTGCAATTACCAAAGGAAGAGTGGTTAGATTGCTACTTATATATAGAAATCCACAAAATTTCCTTTGCATCCTTCCCTATTGAGTTGTACGAGTGGATCACGAAGCTAGCAAATAGTCCAGGAAGGTGTAAACTCAACAAACTATTGTGTGGACTCAAGAATCGGTGCGCAGACTGGAAGTATCGAAAAATAAGATCACACACATTGTGGATCATTGGCTCGATCAAATTATCAGAAGATTTATCATCGAGTTCATGTTAGACACTTTAGTTAGCTATAGTGAGGCAAAAAGATGTTTCCTCAAAGGACCGCGAGGTAAGTATGCTAAATCTTTGAACACTTGGATTAAAATGTTACTGTGTGAAAAGTGGGTTATGTGAATAAATTGATGTTTAGGGCTATGCGGAGTGGGAGGATCTATAGAAATGAAGGTAGCGTAGAACTAGAAACTAGCCCATTGATTTCACCTATGCAAGAGAGCGAGGAAGAGCTTGCGAAGGTTTCACCAAGAAGTGTGATCAGTTTGATAAAGAAACGAATTCTGCGCATACCACTCCCACCTACACCACTGCCAATTTCATCATCTTCACCCCCGTCTTAGCTCACACCACCTTCACCACCACAGTGCAATATGGCAAGTGCGATAAAGTTTTCGGTATTCAAGGGAGTAGGGAATGAAGATCCAAACCAGTTTTGGTTCATGGTAAGGGTTGTATGGGAAGCGTAGGGAGTCACGGAGGACAATATAAAGAAGGCAAGGTTGGTCAATGCTTTGCAAGATCATGCACTGACTTGGTACATTAAGAATTCCAATGACAATCCGAATGCGAGGATCGTGGATATTCAAGCTGCGTTGAACAAAGAATTTAGCAGGCCAAAATTAGAGACACAGTCGATCATTGGATTTAAGGAAATCGAGATGCTTCCATGTGAGACCCCCTGGGAGCTGGATCAAAGACTGAAGTGTACAATTCGTGAAGCTAATATGACCTTGACGGATGGACAACACCGCACATGGTTTGTAGCATCACTAACGTCGCATCTAAGGAATGTGTTGTCACAGTAGAAGCTAACCACTCAGGCCAAGGCCTTTGAGATCACAATGAGACTGCACGAGACCCCGATACAAGATCTTAACTTGGGATTTCAACAAATGCACATGTAGTTGAAAAACTTGTGGCTTGAGATGCAAAGTTTGAAACAAGATAGGACAGCTTGCCCAGAAGCGTGCGAGGAGGTATGGTGTGTAAAGTGCAAAGGCCAGGGACATGACAAGGACCATTGTCCAGTCTTCACGAACTACCTGGTGGGAGGAGGACCAATGCCATTGAGACTGGAGGCATAAGCAAGACCGAGCGCGGTGCCTGCATTATGGTGTGCGATTTGTCAGATAGGAGGGAAGCATGCTACATATAACTGCCATCTATTACAGAAGTATACATAGAATTCCTAGTAGTTGTTCTGTAATTTCTGCAGGTCAGTAGGCCACGATGAGCGTATTTGTAGAAGTTATGAACTGATGATGGATTGGACTCCTACCTATAGAGTTTAGACTGAAACATGGGCCCTCAATCAAAATGCAGGGATGGCGCGCACTATATTTCAGGGGTGCGAATGAGGTCAAGGTGGAAAGGGACCAGGAAGAGGTCACGGACAACCAATATGTTACAATTGTGGAGGATAGAGGCATTATGCTTGCGATTGTACAAATTCGACGAGACCATCATGCTTATATTGTACCCAGTTTGATCATGGGACAGAGGACTGTCCCACACTGATGGCGAGGTTGCACGATAAAGGAGCACTCCAACCTCCCCCGACTCAGAACCTGCAAATGATGAGGTCTAGGCCGCGCAAGGAAGACTTGAATGTAAATATCGTGCTCCGAAGTGGTATCATGACAGGAGATGACAAAGGAAATCAGCCCGAAGAGAGTGCCTAGGTTTGCAAGGCTCCAACAAAGGAACCGAAATTTGATTTAGAGCGCCTTAAGGAGACATTCATGGAAGCTAAGAAGAGCTTCACAGATGCCTCCACTTCAGGAAGTAAAGAAAAATTGGAACCAGAAATGGACCCATCGATGCTCACTACATTCTTGGAGACATGCATGAAGCTGCTACGTGACAAAAAAGCTGTGAAGGGGCTGCAAGAACTCATCACTAGATGTGTTGGGACTGCGCCAGGAGAATTGCGTATAGTCTGGAAGCTCGAGAAGCACACGACGCGAACATGAAAGGAGATGAGATTGACCGCGCAAATTAGGGAATATGAAATGGATCAAGTGATTTTGGATCTAGGATTGGATGCAAACATCTTGCCAAAGCAGACATGGGTGTGCATGGGCAGGCCTGCGCTACAATGGTCTCCTATCCAACTGTGAATGGTGAACCAGCAAAAGATCCTACCTATGGGAATATTTCAAGGAATCACAGTAGATATCGAAGGTACGAGCGCGATAGCAGATTTCAAAGTGATAGAGATTGTTGGTGACAAAAATCCCTATCCCGTGCTACTGGGAATAGATTGGACCACTGACATGAATGGAGTGATAAATCTAAAGAAGCGCAAGATGGTCTTTTAGAAAAAGTAACTACGCGTAGGGGTACCTTTAGACCCTGCGGAAGGATCACGCTACATAGAACCAGTGCGCGACTACAACAGTAATGATGATCTAAACTGTATCTACAAGATAACTGTGCATGAGCAATACTGGGTAAATCCAACCACGGATGGCCGAATCTTGTGGGAGTGTGAAAGCTCTTGCACATTAGATTCTGACGAAGAGATAGAATGATGGCAGAACCTGTTACACGAGGTAACCACGCTCAACTGTAACATGATGACAAGATCACTGTGCTAAGTAGCAATAGAGGTAAGAGATTTGCCTACATACGAAGGGTTAAGTGAAGTGGAGGAGTTCCTGAACAAATTTGATGCTCTGAAATGGGTACTGAGAACTATGCCTACAAGATGTGGGGTACGCACCAAAGAAGTTTTGAGGACTGGCGCGAATGCAGGAGGATGATGTGCTTATGATTTGGGAAGCCTCAGATGCGATTGAAATACAAGTATGACGGATGGGATGATCCACGTATGCACCTCACAAAATGGACAAAGGTCTATGGGGAAGAACCACAACCTGAGTGGGTGCACCTATTCTGTCACACCCTGGATATTATACCCATGAATTGGTATATAGAGATGGAGCTTTGCCATGGCACGAATGAATGGGATGTCTTGTGTGAAGGATTCCTGTTAACCTTCACGTTTGAGGATTGTTGGTGGGATACTATTGATGATGTGCTACAAGTAGTAAAAGAAGCTACCTTTAAAATACCCCAGGAGCCAATGAAAGTTCTTTAGCTTGAATGGGTGACCCAGCTGAGTTGCACGCTAGAGTGTTATTGTTATGAAACCAGCTCAAGAAAAGATAGGAAAGATAGATCAATGCCTTACAATTCATCCTCTTCGAGGGGGAAACCTCCTTTACATTACATAAATGAACAATTCTCGGATGATACAAATGAAAAGACCTCCTTTCTATATATAGGAGTCTAAGGGGTCATAACATAATCAGAGTCGACATAACAATAATAATGTAAGGGCACAATAATAACAATAGTGGGCTTCTATGGGGCACAATAGTAACAATATGGGCACTACATGGGTACAACAATATAATAAGTGGGTTATACTAATAACAATAAGGGGTTACACTAGTAGTATAGGGGCCTAACATGCCCCTCTCCTTCAAAAAGCGTTGTCCTCAACGCTTGAGTAGTTCTTAATGCTTCTGTATAAAATTCTTGTCCTCCCATGTGGAATCTTCAGCGGGTAAGTTCTTCCACTTGATGAGATACTCTGAAGTTGGTCGATTTCGTAGATGTCGGGTTCTTGTTTCTGTGATTGCTCCAGGTTCCAATATGATTTTTCTTTCCTCTTCATTCTAGCAATATTGTTTAAATTGGGATCTTTTGCAAGTTTTGAATAAGTGGCCATACTTCTTCGTCCTTCTTCCATTCATCCCTTGTTTCGTTTATCCAATCTGGTTGGATAATATAAATAGCACAAAACAATGCTTCCACATCCTCATCCTTGAAGAGTCTTCCCATTCGATAAGGTCGCCATTTTTTAAGTGCATGTAGTATTGCCAACATTTCCTTCTCATAAATAGCTTGCTTGAGATGTAGCAGTAAAAATACCCAATCACCTACATCAAAACATTTTTCACTACAATGTTTATCTACCTATTGTTTCGTTTGATTTTGCACCGAAGTGGCGTTATCATTTAAAAGTTGGAGAACTTGTCGTTGATGCTCGATCTGATCTTTCACTACTTGAGCCTTTTGTTGTTGGGAAAAGTATCTATTCAGAATGCCCCTATCCCACTCTAAGGTGT
Organism: Pinus tabuliformis; assembly: GCA_031772625.1. Taxonomy (NCBI): domain Eukaryota; kingdom Viridiplantae; phylum Streptophyta; class Pinopsida; order Pinales; family Pinaceae; genus Pinus; species Pinus tabuliformis. The sequence goes on along the minus strand of CM062808.1, from coordinate 676,175,482 downwards.
GATAGTGCCTTAGCAACAAACAAGGAAAACTACTTGAGTATTCTTCTTTATGAAATGTAACTGAAGAGGAAGGATGTAACTAACCTGTGTCTTTCGCTAGTTTGTTGATCCAATCGCTCCTCTCTTCAATAGCTCCCAACTCCCTGCTCCCTTACCGGCCCAGCTTCACCGAATTCCTACAAGATCACAAGAGAGAGAAACTACACGAAGACATAGATTTACACTCATAAAAAGCTTAGGATCAGATTAAGCTAAACATGCAAATATAACAAAGCATCATTGATACACAACATGTAGGAGAAACTCAAATAATTTTATTGATATGATAAGAAAGTCCAAGAGGAGATACAACCAAGTGAGTCCCGATCCAGCATCTACCTCCCAGCAAAGGAATCCCTTCCTCTCCTCCAACAAAGCATAAATCACCCAATGTACTAATCTCAATCTCAACCCAACAACAATTCTCTGCAAAGTACAAAATTCCAGCCTCTGGATCTCTGGGATGAGGGATCCATATATAGATGTAAGCAGAGAGGATGAGTCAGCTTATGTTTTGACTTGTGGCTTCTCTCTGTTAGTTCTTGCTTCCACTTGGAGACTGAGAGCCTCTTACTCATCACTGGTCGAATTCAGTGAGGCAAGTGTCATTGGAGAAGATTCTGGAAGCTTCCATTGTCTCTCAACCTCGTTGAATGAGTCTGCCACTTGTCATTTCCCGCTCAACGCACCTGGGTAGTGCATTCAAGTGCATTGCAATGCACCTAGCCAGTGCATTTGGGTGCTTTGCAACGCAGGTAGCTAGTGGAGCTTCTGAATTGATCCTGATTTGACTAGTTTTGAGCAGTTTCTGGTGGAGAACTTCTGGGAGAAGCTGTCATTGGTTGACCTTGCTCCTTTAGGGGCAGGAAAAACACTTTTAGGGACTTTGGATCCCTTGGATTATGGACATTTCATGCTTATAGTTGTAAGGCACAAAAATGTCTATAACAGTTGCCCCCTAAAGTATGAGGCCGTTTATCGGGTGAAATGATTTATTAGGAGGATCCGAAGTTCATTCAATGCTGGGAGGAGACCTGTAATAAGATACAATACAATACATTATACTTCATACTGTTTTCATGATCTAGCTGAGGCGGGAATTCCCATGCTTAGCTTTATAAATTCATTTTTATGTACATAGGACAGACAATCGTCTGATGGTAGACTGATGATTCTGATGAAATCATCATCCTTTTGGTAGGATGATTATCTGTTCTGCAATGTTGTACATGTCAATGTCTTTATTTTTCCTGAATATATATCGCAGCTCGGATGGATGAAACTAGATCCAGGGTCTTCAATCTCGTCCGATCTTCACTCTAAGTACAAGTCGATCCATGTGAGAAATGTTTTGAAGTCGAACATGGAAAGACATCGCTTGATTACCAGTCAATGATGTAAACTGTTAATAAGCGCGAGAGGAATCACCGATAAGGATGATGACCCTCAAGGTACTGCAGTACAATTCACGTGGTGTGAATAAAGGACTTGGCGTCGAACACCACGCAAAATCTTTCGGTCGAAGGTCATTGATGTATACCTGTCGCCGGAAGTGAGAAACTTGCCATTGAGGCATGCAAGCTTCAAAGTACTGAAGGGGGTGTTCCTTGATCAACTTCTTGGATAGTGAGCTGATGTCGACAAGAAGCGATCCGTCAAAGGAGGGCCTTGATGTATCCCACACCAATGACACGGAACGGAGCAAATGATTTTGATGGAGGTGAAAACGATCTGATGATATATGGTTCAGGGTGGCGATCATGAAAGAATGAAGTATAATGTATGGTAGTGGATGGGACACGGGTGATTTCTCTAGATGACTTCTCTTGAACATATCGGCGACACTTATATGATGGATTGGTAGCATTTACCCCAAAGGTGGATGGTATGGCGAGACCATGGTGATGTGACCGGTGAATGAAACAACCCAACCCGACTCAGGCACGGAGTGGAAGTGTCATGTTCAAGAGCGACTTGCTACCAATAAAGGTTCTTTGAGTTTCTTCCCAATTTTTCCCCAGTCATTGTTGACCAGTACCTCTTTATTTTTGTCAAGCTTGAGGAGGATAACATATGCTTGTTCTATAATTTTCCCTTCGGGCAAACCCATCGCTATGTTTTAACGAGCCTAGCGATAGTGAAACTCGTTCTCGTCTAAAGACAAGTTTGTCGCTATTAATGTTTTTAACGAGTCTAACGACAAAGATAACTCGGTCCTTTTCATTTTTAGAGAGTCTGAAAAGGTATGTAAAGTTAACTCCGAAATTCTTTTTTGTCATCTAATCCCTTAAGTCCGAAAAAGTATAAAACAATACAGAAGGGAAGAATTTTCGATAGTTTTAACGAGCCGAACAAAACAAGCGCTCGATCTTTTTGTGCAATAATCCCTCAGGTCCAAAAAGATTAAAATCTAGAGGAGGGATAGCACTTCCCGTCGCTTTAACGAGCTGGAAGGCCAAAACTCGGCAATCTTTCATATTTTACGAGTCAGATGAAAAGAGCTTAAAGAAGACTCGTCTTTTGAGGAACGAGTGATAAAAATGGGTAGCAGCTGATTCCAGGTAAGAGTTGGAATTTTCCAATCACGGCAGTGTCAAAAGGATGGCTAGTGAAATCACTCTTCGCAGTTGTTCCTCAAAATGGGTAAACAATCAAATGGAGGTGAATGATCAGCCAATGGAAAAGTGGAGGTGATGGTGCAAACACGACCAAGGCTTTAATGGCTGATAATGTTACATTCACGGTGGTTATTTACCGGAGGATAGTTCATTTTTTAACGAGCTTAAACGCGGGTTGAAACACTTGCTCGATCTTATGTTTATTTTTTAACGAGCATGAACTATGCGCTAAAACTGCTCGATCTTATGTTTATTTTTTAATGAGCATGAACTATGTGCTAAAACTGCTCGATTATCCAGTCATATGATAAGAATGTCTCATATAAGATGCCATTTTTTATGGAGCTTGCGCCTTACAAAGCTATGCCCCGCATCCTTTCGTTATGCAAGTTCAGAAACGACTAATCCTACGAGTTTAAAGGGTTAGAGGTCTTAAAAATTTAAAAAATAAATAGCCGCCCCTTGCTTGCACTCCAAAAGGTTTGCATGCCCCCAGGTATAAAATAGAGTTTCAAGGTTACCCCTCAATTTGCAGGAAAAACATTTGTTTAATCGGGAGAGGCCTACCTCTTTCAGGTTACCCAAAGATTGTTCTATTAATCTTTCAAACAAAACACTTCTTCGGTGATGTCTACCGAGATAAACAAAGGTGAGTGACAACGAGCGCCAAACACATAACTTTGACAAAAGAATCTTATTTTAGAACAACCCCTCTTCCAATCACGGACGGGGTACGGACTAGTCATATTCTCTCGCGGAAACCTACCCTATACCCAAAGTTTTCCTGCCGAAGCAGACCAGGACGCATGCCCCCTGGGTTCCAGTCATATCCTTCCGAATTACTCGCGCTCATCGGGAGGACGGACCGTGGGTTGAGACATTTCTTACGTGAAGAGACCATTTAGGGATGGTATATGACTATTTGCGATGCGTGATCCAAGAAATGAAAGCTGGTCTACGAGCTTGACCACTCTTCCTTCGTGCGGAAAACACATTACTCTAAAGAGTGAGGAGACGATGGCTCCCATGCAATATATATAGTCTCGTCCAAGGAGTAGGTTATAATCCAAGGGTCCTTGAACGACCATCACGTTCATTTGAACGGTCTTCCCTTTCAATGTTATGGGCACATTGGGGAGGATCCCTAAAGGTCGACTGGTTCCTTTATCAAAGCCTATCAGATTTCTCATTTCAGGCAAAAGCGATGGCGAACCAACCGCTTTCCAAGCAATAGAGGAAAGGATACTCACAGATGCCCCCTCATCAATGATGGTGCCAGCCATGACCATTCTATATATTTGAACGATAATTCGGAATGGTATGCTAGCTGGCAAACGGGGTCCGCCTAGTTGGTTCCAGTCGAAGGAGACAACTAGGTTGCTTGGAGGTGGGACCGAGTAGATGGCCGGGTATGGCTCTTACGAACTTCCTTCCTGCGATAAAGGAATGGGTAGGTTGCCCCCGTGTTCATCGGAGTCTGTGTTGATGAAGAGAATTTGGATGATGTCATCCTTGTTCTCTTTAGTGACTGTGTCATTCGAAGATAAATCCTCTGAAGGCAAGACCGGGTCAACTGCCGCCTCGACCTTTTGACTTTCGTCGGGTGTGGATTCAGCCGGTTCATCTCCAATGACAGGCGCTTCAGCTGACCATTTGAGCGGGCCAGCTAGATTCTCAACTAACGAAGGACTCGGCAAGAGTTTTTTATATCCAGGAGGAAGTCGTAACGGTGAAACCGGACGATCATCCAAAACTCTTTTAGCTTCGTCTAAGAAGGGACAACGGTGGATGGCGTGATTGCCTTCGCACAGTTTACAGGGAGATCTAGCTCTCCCATTTTGTCCTGGGACTTCACTTTCACTAGTTGACGGTGTGCATTCAACATGGCTATCAGAGGTTGATGCCACCGGATTGTGCAAACGGGGAGACCAGTCCCTTAGTATCCGAGGGATACAGGGACAATCTCTGTGAAAGTGGTCTCCCTTACAAATGACACATGGCAATTTAGGCCTGGTCAGTGCAGTGTGTGGATTTTCGTTAGACGACACTCGTTTGCCCCCAGTCGCCTTTGGCTCCTTCTTCTTCTTCTCTTTCTTCTTCTTTTCCTTCTTCTCCTTAGGAACTTGACTTTTGGCTTTGCCAGCCCCATCAAGCGAAGAGGAAGGAGGAGAGGAAGAATTAGAGGAAGTAGAAGGTTGGTGGGTAACTCTGGACTGGTCTAACTGCTGATTCGACTATTCAGGAATAGTGGTGTTCTGAACGACATTGGTTGAGAAGAGCCAGACCGGCAAGCCAATTGTCAGTCCTGGAAGTGACAATGTGGCCATATGGGGCGCACCAACATCTCCCCAAGAGGAGAAGGGACTAGGATTTCCACCAAGGGGAATTCCTTAGTTGGTAGGCTCCATTTTCTCAACCTAAAGATCAACGCGAGAAAAAGGGTATGAATATTCCGTTTAAAATAAATTTTAACGACGCTTGGACACAACTTGCTTTTTCAATTTTAAAGAGTCGAGAAAAAGCAAAAGATGACTCTAGTCTCCTTCGATTTTTAATGAGCTTGAAGTGACAAGTGCTCAGATGGACCTTTTCCGTTAAGGAGTCTGAAAAGGAACGAAAGGGACTGCTCTAGAGATCTAGGTAGAGGGTGTGCCAAACCAATCGCAAAACCGCAGAATACTTTTTAAGGTACGGGCGTTCAGTCTTCCCGAATGCTGTGTTCAGTGCATTGCGATCAGTAGGGCGGCCGACACGGCTTCCTATGGATAAAGGTTTTATGCCTATAGGGGTCTCCCAATATATACTCAACGGTACGTGGGAGCACAATTCGTACTGGCACTTATCGTCTCTCAGGAGGAATCACCCAACCATCAGTGAGGCCGACAGTCACCAGGTTTTATGACGCCAGAACACGTCTCTAGCCTAGACCTCTATGTTTTGCGTTAAGTTCCAATGCGTTGTTAAGTTCATTCAATTTATTTTAGGTTGATCTTTCTTAGAAGTTTGCCTTTTTGGATCACCACGAGATGTAGATACAATTCCTAAATGCAGTCTAAAGATGATAAGCAAGCTTTTATCTCTTTTCAACAATGAAAATCCTAGCTACAAGGGGAAAAGAAAGACACAATCTTTTCTCAAAGAGCATAGAGCACACTGTAAATGCACTTTTTCCTAAATCAAACCATACAAATGATCAAAATGCAAATGCACTTGTGCATGTATTTGTTTTCACTTTCTTAATATTGATGCCTAAAAAGAAAGTTGTTGTACAAATTTGAATTCGATTTCAAGTGAAAACACAAACAAGTTTCTTTTTGAAATCAAAAAGACGATTACGACACTTTATGATTTTGAAGTAAACACTTGTTTCGACACTAGAAATTCACAAATTCAAACCAAAAGACAAAAGTAAAAGCGCAATCAACTGTCAACAGCAAACACTCTTACTCTTAAGATCAAAACGACACTTACGACAGGTCTAGATCTAAGGGCGACAGTATGACTAATTTACTTTTGTAATGGGAAACTGCAAATGATGTAACAAATACACAAAAACAAATACAGTTTCTTTTATACAACTGAGGTGGAATCAAGGGAAAGAAAAGGGGTTTTCAGATAGGTACACACACTGATAACAGGCTGCAAAAATCAGAGATAAAACTGAACAAAATGAAGCAAAGAACCACAGCTGCACAGGGCAAGGGCTGATCAGCGCACCTGTTGCACAGAGAAACTGAATTGCAGCGCAGGTAGCCCTCTCGGGACCTGTGTTGAAATGTAGAACCTCTTCACAGAGCCTGCGCTGAAGCAGAAACGAGAATTTTCTATGGGTTCTGGGTCACGGCTTGCAGTTTAATCTATGGTTTTTGGCCGGATAAAAGCTATCAGTAAGGTACAATTAGAGGGATGATTTAAAGGAGGACTAAGAGCTATCACAAAGGGCAGTTAGAGCATTTGTGGATCAGCTGTTCAGATCATAAAAAGGCCCAGTGAATGGACTAGAGTAGCAGATCTCTACTTTTCATTTGTAAATGGCAAATGCAGTTCAATTCGCCACTCCTAAGTTTATGAGAAGAACAACAATAGAAACACAAATAAACTAACTAGATACGATCCCCAGCGGAGTCACCAATTTGTTGTTGGGAAAAGTATCTATTCAGAATGCCCCTATCCCACTCTAAGGTGTGATAGTGCCTTAGCAACAAACAAGGAAAACTACTTGAGTATTCTTCTTTGTGAAATGTAACTGAAGAGGAAGGATGTAACTAACCTGTGTCTTTCGCTAGTTTGTTGATCCAATCGCTCCTCTCTTCAATAGCTCCCAACTCCCTGCTCCCTTACCGGCCCAACTTCACCGAATTCCTACAAGATCACAAGAGAGAGAAACTACACGAAGACATAGATTTACACTCATAAAAAGCTTAGGATCAGATTAAGCTAAACATGCAAATATAACAAAGCATAATTGATACACAGCATGTAGGAGAAACTCAAATAATTTTATTGATATGATAAGAAAGTCCAAGAGGAGATACAACCAAGTGAGTCCCGATCCAGCATCTACCTCCCAGCAAAGGAATCCCTTCCTCTCCTCCAAAAAAGCATAAATCACCCAATGCACTAATCTCAATCTCAAACCAACAGCAATTCTCTGCAAAGTACAAAATTCCAGCCTCTGGATCTCTGGGATGAGGGATCCATATGTAGATGTAAGCAAAGAGGATGAGTCAGCTTATGTTTTGACTTGTGGCTTCTCTCTGTAAGTTCTTGCTTCCACTTGGAGACTGAGAGCCTCTTACTCATCACTGGTCGAATTCAGTGAGGCAAGTGTCATTGGAGAAGATTCTGGAAGCTTCCATTGTCTCTCCACCTCATTGAATGAGTCTACCACTTGTCATTTCCCTCTCAACGCACCTAGGTAGTGCATTCAAGTGCATTGCAACGCACCTAGCCAGTGCATTTGGGTGCTTTGCAACGCAGGGAGCTAGTGGAGCTTCTAAATTGATCCTGATTTGACTAGTTTTGAGCAGTTTCTGGTGGAGAACTTCTGGGAGAAGCTATCATTGGTTGACCTTGTTCCTTTAGGGGCAGGAACAACACTTTTAGGGACTTTGGATCCCTTGGATTATGGACATTTCATGCTTATAGTTGTAAGGCACAAAAATGTCTATAACACCTTTTTCTTCTTGATATGTCCTTCTATCTCTAGAGTTTGAAGAGTGGTAATTTCTTCCAATCCTTTACAAGATATGGTCGGATTCATTTCTTGATGCTCGATTTGATCTTTCACTTCTTAAACATTTTTCTTCTTGATATGTCCTTCTATCTTGATAGTTTGAGGAGTGGTAATTTCGAACAATGAATTACAAGGTATGGTTGGATTCATTTCTTCTTTCTCGATGTGATCTTTCACTTCTTGCACATTTTTCTTCTTGATATGTCCTTCTATCTTGAGAGTTTGAGGAGTGGTAATTCTTGCCAATGCTTTAGAAGATATGGTCTGATTCATTTCTTCTTTCTCTGGGGTGGGGTCCTGGCATATATCTTCTTCTTTTGATGTTTCTTGATCCTTTTCTTCCTCCTCTTCATATTCTATGTAAAATAATTTCTTCTCAGCACACTTATGACCTTTAGTGCATTTTCTATCACAATTGTAACAAAGCCCTTTTTCTATTTTTTCTTCCAATTGTTTTGGTGTAACCCTTGTAAGTTATGGAAGGCTAGGAGAAACAACACTTCCATCTTTATAGTTGTGAGGGGTATGCTTCCTAGTTTCCATAATTTTTCTTTCCACTATGTCACAAAGCCCTTTTACTATTTCCAATTGTTGTGGTGTTGCTCTAAAGAAGGTGTTGCTCTTTGTATCCTCATAATGTGTTATCATCTCCTTCGTGAAAATTGACCACGTAACAAGTTGTTTACGAGAACAAAGCCATTTGTACCATAAAAATTGATCTGGTTCTAAATATGAAGATGCAATACATACCTTTTGTAACAGTTGTACACCATGTAGATCAAAATATTGCTCCATCTGAAGTATCCAATTTACCGGATCCTTGCCATCAAACTTCCTCATGTTGCTTTTTCTTGATTTTAGGAGCTCGACCTTGAAACGACTATAACTCTGTACTTTCAGATCTTTAAGTTCTGAAATTGTAACCTATAGTAGCCCACTTTGTCCTCTTTCCAATACCACCAGTCTGATCCAAATTGGATTCTCTAAGAAAGAGTTATGGACAATCTCCCAAGATGACCTGATTATAGACCTTTCCAGAAGAGCGAACTTGTATGAAGTGCCACGTGTCACTGTTTTTACCTTTGGATCTAAAAAATATATACAAAAAATTACAGTCCGTCCTATTTCTGTACCTTCTTACGAAATTTTAATTCGATGCTCAGAGAGAAAGTTATGACGATTTTCCCCAGGTCACCTGTTTGGAATGTAATTCAGGAGTCTGCAAAAAGACCAACTTCCTCAGATCATATCTCCGCAAATATAGCGCAAAAAGCTCTGAAATTCGGACCTAAGGTTCAGTGTGATTTCTTCTCAAATGGGTTTTTTTGCAACTTCTGAAACATCGCAGAAAAAAATTTATAGCGAAAATTCCACGATGACCTGTTTGGAGCAGCAAAACCCTAGAATCCAAAGCTCTGATACCAAATGTTATGAAACCAGCTCAAGAAAAGATAGAAAAGATAGATCAACACCTTATAATTCAGCCTCTTCGAGGGGGCAACCTCCTTTACATTACAGGAATGAACAATTCTCGGATGATACAAATGAAAATACCTCCTTTCTATATATAGGAGTCTAAGGGGTCATAACATAATCAGAGCCGACATAACAATAATAATGTAAGGGCACAATAATAACAATAGTGGGCTTCTATGGGGCACAATAGTAACAATATGGGAACTACATGGGTACAACAATATAATAAGTGGGTTATACTAATAACAATAAGGGGTTACACTAGTAGTATAGGGGCCTAACAGTTACAATGTAAACATTGAAGAAGATGACGAAGATCCACGCAAAGTTAACATTCCAGAAACTGAAGGCTATCACGAGGTTCAAGGGCCATAGATTGAAGACCCTGGTATTACCACACTGGTAAAAACAAAGAAGGTAAACATTGGTACGGAGGCTGAACTGAAGTATGCAACACTCGGCGACTACTGGGATGATGCCATGGTGGATAAGGTCATTAAGTTACTCCACGAGTACCAAGACTTATTCCCAACCAAGATCACGGACTTAAAGGGGATCATTGGCGATTTAGGGATGATGAAGATCACCCTAAAACCCGACGTGAATTTGGTTAAGCAGAGGCCTTACCGCTTGAATCCGAAGTACAAGGAAAAGGTCCGCGTAGAACTAGACAAAATGCTCGCAGCGAGAATCATTGAGCCAATGGAAGAATTCAATTGGGTAAGCCCTATGGTAGTACAGGAGAAGAAGTAGAAGGGTGAGATAAGAATATGCGTGGACCTCAGGAAATTGAATGACACCTGTGTGCACGACCCATTCCCGACTCCGTTCACAGATGAAGTATTGGAAAATGTCAGCAGGCAAGAAGCATATTCGTTTACTAATGGGTTCTTAGGGTACCACCAGATCAAAATCGCGCCGGAAGATAGGAGCAAGACCACCTTCGCGACTGAGTGGGGCTGCTTTCAATACAACATTATGCTGTTTGGGTTAAAGAACGCACCGACCATGTTTTCATGCATAGTTGTTGCAGCATTCAAAGAGTATATCAACAAATTCCTGGAGGTCCACCTGGATGATTGGACTGTATTTGGATTGGTCAAGCACCATGTAGCGAGCTTATGCTTGATGTTGGATACTTGCCAACGACACCAAATTGTGTTGAACCTTAAAAATTGTACGTTCCTCGTTCCCTTTGGGAACAACAATGTAAACTTTGAAACGGGAACTGATACTGTTACTCGTTTCATAGAGATAACAAAAAAGTGACCTGATTTTGAAAAGGGGTGATGCAGAACACACATGTTTTTTTTAGAGCATAGCTTTTGGCACTTTAATTTTTTTATGTACAATACGTTTTTGAACAGTAGTGATTTTCATGTTGATTTAAAAAAGTGAGTATTCTGCATCACCCCCTTTTTTTAAAAGCCCTGTTTTTTGGCTTTAAATTTTCTAATGTATAAAATGTAAATAATTATTTTTTAAATTTGATCATTTTTGAAGTGGTCGTTTTCTTCACAATTTCTTGTTTTTTTATTTTAATTTTAACTTTTTTTTTAGTGATGTTTTTATTGTTTTGCATTTTTAAATTAGGAGGTCGATATTTAGAATTTTTGATATTCTACATATTTATACATCCTTAATTAATTTTTCACTCCACATGAAATAATTGTTTCTAAAAAACAATATTTTTTAACAATGGACATAAAAATAACCATTTTTAACATAAATATAACTAAAAAACTACACGTTTTGATAATTTTTTGCTAGAATTGACATGTCAAAATCACAATTTTTATACGATAATTTTAACTAAAAATGGTTAAATAATAGCGTTTTTTATGAATTTCATGTCAAAAAAATAATAATAATCACTTCTTTTTTCAAAAAATAATGATTAACTTAAAAATCAATGCGAAAATCACATATTACAAATATTGAACGTATAACAACCCTAATTGAGTGTTTATTCTTCTCATAAAATGTCAAATTCAAAACATCGCAAAGCTTCATTTCCAAGCATAACTTAAATTTAATCAACAATGTCACATAATCCAAACTCTTCGTCCTCTAGAGTTTCATCATTGTCTTCTTGCACAATATTTTCTATTTCCTTTTGCTCATTTTCCTCTTTTAATGGGTCTTTGATGTCTTTGAATCTCCCAGTGTATGTCTTTCCAAACATTCCATGTAATGGTGGTTGGGGTTCCTTTGCCTTTTTTGCCACATGTGATTCACTAAAGTCCCCTTTCTTCAACCCAATTTCTTGCATTGCATCTGGAAGAAATTGAAGAGCATTAATTCTTTGCTGAATGAAAGGCTGAAATGTTTAGAATTTTCTTGAATAACTATTTCAAATACCATTTAAGAAAATATGGTAATGCAAGCACATACTCAACGCCCATGTCACCTCCTCAATGCCCATGTCACTTTTATAAAATAGAATGTATTTATCATTCTACTCAACATTCATTTTTATCAAAATTCAATATTTTCACAAACATGAAATCACTTTAAAACATTTTATATCAATTTTATACCAATTTTCAAAATTAATAAAACAAACTCAACTAATTTAATAATGGTGAATTGTAATATATAAAAAGAACTCACTACATATCATCCACTACCAATGTTATTCAAGTGAAGAAAAAAACACTATAATTCATCCAAACACAATTAATTTTATATTTATTTAAAAAAATCAAAATTATATATGTTCAAGTCTACATATGAAATTCATTTATATGATAGAGACTTGCTTACACACTTGTTTCCCTTGTAATCAATTCATCTCAACAAAATTATCAGCGAAAACAAATCTTATCTATGCAAAGAGATAAAAGATAAGCTTCTTCGAAAAACTTTTTTATTTCCACCAAGTGATTTGTCTATTTATCAATTTAATAATGATGTGTGGAATTAAACCATATCAATTTATTAGAAATTATTGAAATTTTTATTTATTAACACCAATCTAGTCAAAACGATCCCAAATCTCCCAAAAACAATTGTTTTAACCTCATGCATTCAAACAAAATGAGCCTAACAGACCCTAAACAAAATGAATTAAGTGAGTTGTTGACTCAGCCTAACAAATCCTAACTGACATAGACTGATCACATTCCAACTTCAAGTCATTAACTAAAATAGTCGAAAGACCCTCACCCTATATCTCAAGTCTTGAAGCACTTGGTTGCCTTCATTTACCAAACATTGCTTGCGTACGTTTGGACTTGATTTGGTTTATAACAATTTGCTTAGCCAAAGAGAGAAGGGAATCCATTTGTGATTATTTACAGATTTGCAAATGGAAAATGCAAACTATTTTATGCAATCAAATAAGAATTGCAAATTGCAAATTACAGATTTGCAAATGAAAAATATAAACTATTTTATTCTGTTTTGATGAGATAAATAAATATTTGACATCTTCACCATTTATGACAATCAAATTTCCACCCTCCTCTATTCTTATTTCATCACCTTCTTTTTGAATCTTGAACATTGGTTTTGTCCCATCCTCTTTTTTCTCCTTAGATATTAGCACTTCCAGGTTTTCTTAGGTTTCCACCGCCTTATTTTATCATACCCATATTTCCTTATTTTCGCAATACACCTCTTAAAATATTGTGCCATGGAATATCAATAATCTAAAAGGAACTTTCCAATAGTCCAAATGTTGATTGAATATTTATTTTCCCCATTACATGGATATGTCCTTTGGATGGAGTTCCAAATCAACTAATAGTTGAATAAATATCCTATCCACCATGGTTCAATACTCTTATTCAAGGTTGATGTATTCCAATGAAGTCCATTTCCAATAATTTCCAATAAATGATTTCAATAAATGATAACAATCCGTCTCATAATCACCCACATCATATGATTTTCCATATTCATCAAATCTCGCTCCAATTCAAAATGTTATGATTGTAGAAAGTGACATTTTTGTAGTTGCTTTTCTTTTCTGTAGCCGAATCACAGGTTATCATATCTCCATACATGGTATACCAAAACTAAAAACCAAGGGATGTGGAAAAATAAGTTTATGGTTTTCCACCTAGAAGCCATGCATGCCATCATTGAAGCTTGGTCAATGTCACAGTAAAATAGTCCTAAGCGGTGGCAAAGTAATGTGATAAATAATAAATTTGTTGACGCAACATGAACGATTAGATCCCACAAAATCGAGTCATGTAATCTACCAGAGATATTCATGCTCTCGTCATGAATCTCTCATATCAACAACTCAATCCTTGTAACCCACACGATTTGTAATTCATTTATTTTGTCCCGAATTAAAGTAGTGGAACTCTCAAACAATTATTGTCTTCTAACTTTATAAATACTTGCGATTCCTTTTATGGAAGCAAGTCAGATGTTTGGTAACAATTTGAAGTTAATATAATATTTTTTGGTCTTTTAATTCCTCGGTGTATGATGCATTGTTCATGATCTATTTCAGAATTGTAGTTATAGCATTTTAAAATCTCTGAGTATACTCTAATAATCTGCGACCCAACTAGGAAGGCCCGTTGTGATGAGGACACACATTTTCTTTATTAGTTTTATTTCTTATCATTGTGAATTTAATTTTATTTTCTTGCAGATAGATTTCAATAAATGATAACAATCTGTCTCATAATCATCCACATCATATGATTTTCCATATTCATCAAATCTCACTCCAATTCAAAATGTTATGATTATAGAAAGTGACATTTTTGTAGTTGCTTTTCTTTTCTGTAGCCGAATCATAGGTTATCATATCTCCATACATGGTATACCAAAACTAAAAACACGATAAAGAAACATGTTTTCTATGGGAAGACTCAGCGAAGGCGATTCTGAGAATCGTCGGGTGGTGGGGCGATTTTGAGAATTGCCCCGCCACCAGTGGTGGTGGCGGGGTGGTGGCGGGGCGATTCTCAGAATCGCCCCACCACCAAGCCGTAGCCGTAGCCGTGTGGTTATTACCACGGACATGCCGACGATTAATTTAATATAAATATTCGTTCGTTTCTGCCGTCTGTAAAAAGCGTTGACTCACTCCGTCCCACAATCGTATTGCTACGAGGGCGACCGACGAGCTTGAAAATCATTTTAACATTGCGAACGAAGTAACACGCAGAGGCAGGGAAATAATCCACATAGCATTTTGCGCAGAGAGTTTCGGGTGGAGACGGCGCAGAAGCACGAGGAGGCGGATTGTGCTGTGTGTGTTTAATATATACAATAAATAAAAAACAACTCGGCCACTTTTCAATATACGCCGAAAGTGTAGTTGTTTATATTACTCAATATACACGAATAATTATTGCTGGTTCTTATCTGATCACGCGTCATCCGTTTAGGAAAATAAGAGAAGAAATTTCACGCAAAAATCTGAAACTTGAACGTCATGATCATGAATTTAGTGACAAAGCCAACTCCCCATAACTAAGTTGAAATCCCTTTGGCATGCTCCCTTTGGCATGCTCCGTTGAGCCCAATCGGTGTTCAGAAGAGCAGTTTACACAAAGATTGTTCAATGCATTTCCTGCAACAAAGATTTTCGCAAACAGGGATATCGTTCAACAATAACAGGTTTCTTTTCGCAGTGATATTATTCAACAATAACAAAATTCTTTTTGCAGGGATATCATTCAACAATAACAAAATTATTTTCGCAGGGATATCATTCAACAATAAAAATATTTGTATGGAAGTAAAGAATGTTAAACTAATTAAACCAATTGTTCGCGAGATAAAATAATCCTCACCAGAGCACAGTTGCAGTTGCAAAGCAATAATTAGTTTTAAGGTGGTGGGGCGATTCTGAGAATCGCCCCGCCACCGCCCCGCCACCAATGGTGGTGGCAGGGCGGTGGCAGGGCGATTCTCATCTAACTCTATTTCCTCTTCATCAACTCCAGTGGCCAAAATTTCTCCAAAGAACTCGTCAAAGATCACTGCTATAATTTCACCATCTTCACGGCGCCAAATTAAAGTATTTGGAGTCGCTTTTACTCCAAATACTTTAATTTGGCGCCGTGAAGATGGTGAAATTATAGCAGTGATCTTTGACGAGTTCTTTGGAGAAATTTTGGCCGCTGGAGTTGATGAAGAGGAAATAGAGTTAGATGGGGCGATTCTCAGAATCTCCCCGCCACCACCCCACCACCACTGGCGGCGGGGTGGTGGTGGGGAAATTCTCAGAATCGCCCCACCTAACTCTATTTCCTCTTCATCAACTCCAATGGCCAAAATTTCTCCAAAGAACTCGTCAAAGATCATTGCTCAATGATTTTGATTTTGACTTGGGGTTTAATTCTATTTTTACGTTGCACGCTGTTTTTGTTTTTACAGTGTATGCTACTTCATGTACATAATATGGAGTTGGATTCTGATACATGCAATGGTGAGCAATACAACAAATTTGGTTGGTTTTTGGAAAATATACGAGTAACCTTTTTTTTCATGCTTAAAAGCAGTGCAACGTCAACTTTATCCTCATGGCAGAATTCCCAATTGTAATCTCAATTTCCTCATGTAGCTTCTGAAGATTGGAAATACAGTTGCAATATTTTTTTCATGTATTTTATGCAAATTGGATAGAGGTCGCAAAACATTTGGCCATCAAGTGAAATTATAGTAATGGCTTTTGGAATAAATTGATCAAAATCTTGTGCAATCTTTGAGGATTGGTAAGCTAAGGATTTCGAAATTTTCTTAAAATTTGCATATATATGGTGAAGATCTGATTAATTTTATATAAGATATCCTTAATATGAATTTTTTAGTTGCTACTTTCAAGTTTTTTTGATACTAGTTGACCATCTCTATAAACTATAGATGTTATGTGATATCTTCCTAAAGTTGAATTATTCATTTCACATCTAGGTTTTAGTTAAAATTATTGGTAGTCTATCAAGTAAAGGCGCGAGATAAATTCACTCTGGAATCTAAAATGGGCATTGTACAAAGGTCCTTTGTAACATATTTGGTTTCTTCAATAGTCCAACTCGCATGTGATTACATTGACTGCAACCGTCTATTTGGTTTATTCAAGAGTTCAACTTGCATGCGATTACATTACCTTTAACGTTGGTTTCTTCAATAGTCCAACATGCATGTGATTACATTGACTGCAACCCTATATTTGAATTGGTTTATTCAAGAGTTCAACTTTCATGTGATTACATTACCTTTAACGTCATCCATTTTGTAGAAACAAGAGAAATACCTAATGTTCATACCAAAATTCACATTATAAAATGGGCTTTTTTTAAGGGACTTCTTATGATTATTAATATTGAAGTTCACTTTCCAAGGATCGTGATAACTTAACTTGGGTCTATAAATGTATTGTTTAAAGACAAGGAATCCAATATAAGTTGTTTTTGAACTTTAAGGGAATATAAAATGTGAATGTGATTACATTGACTGCAACCCTCTATTTGAATTGGTTTATTCAAGAGTTCAACTTGCATGCAATTACATTACCTTTAACGTCATCCATTTTGTAGAAACAAGAGAAATACCTAATGTTCATACCAAAATTCACATTATAAAATGGGTTTTTTTTAAGGGACTTCTAATGATTATTTATATTGAAGTTCACTTTCCAAGGATCGTGATAACTTAACTTGGGTCTATAAACGTATTGTTTAAAGACAAGGAATCCAATATAAGTTGTTTTTGAATGTTAAGGGAATATAAAATGTGAATTTTTATTCAAATTCGCTTTGTCACATGCCCCTTCAAGATCACGCATTTAGTAGAAGCAAGAAAAACTCCCTATGTACTATTGTTGATCTTCACACCTTATAACATATTAAATAATTTTTATAAAAAAAAATGCATAATCACTTTTCGTTTTGAAGGTGTTTTTGGCACAATTTTTGCACATAAAAATTCGGTGTTACTGACATTTTTTAAAAATGTTGAAAATTGACCCTAAAAAAAAAGGCCATCATTCCAGTATCAACACTTTTCATTTTCAGGGTGCTTTTTGCACAATTTTTGCACAAAAAATTCGTTTTCACTGCCATTTTTAAAACATGTTCAAAATTGACCCTAAAAAAAAAACCATCGTTCCAATATACACACTTTTCATTTTTAGCATTGTTTTTCATGTTTTTTGGGGGTTTTTTGGCCAGAGTTCCCATTTTGAGTTTATAGTTCCTGTTTCAAAGTTTCAATTGTTGAACTTGTTAGGACATGTGGTGTGCAAACAGGGATTAATGGTAGACCCTGCGAAGATTTCTGTAATTTTGAATTTGGAAGCACCACAAAGTGGTAAACAATTGCATGCTACCTTGGGACATATGGGGTACTACAGGAGGTTCATCAAAAGCTATGCCCAGATCACTGCGCCAATGGAGAAACTATTGAAAAAGGATGTCATGTTTTGCTGGAATGATGATTGCATGAAGAGCCTGGATGTACTAAAAGAGAAATTGGCCTTTGCTCCAATCCTGGTCTTCCCAAAATGGGATGTGGAGTTTCATGTCCATGTTGATGCGTCATGCATAGTGCTGGGCATGGTGCTCACACAAGAGGGTGGAGAGGGCTTGGATCATCCTATCACATTTGCAAGTCGCAGGTTGTCCAAAGTGGAAAATAACTATTCCACAACTGAGCGCGAGGGGTTGGCTATGGTGTACGTGCTCCAAAAATACTGACATTATTTGCTAGGAGGACATTTCAAGATGTATACAGACCATTTTGCGCTGAAATACTTGGTCAATAAGCCTGTGTTGGGGGGCACATATGTAGGTGGCTCTTATTGTTCCAAGAATATGACTTTGAGGTCGTGGTAAAGCCTGGACACCTTAACGCAGGACCAGATCACCTGTCGCGTATTGGGACGAGCAAAGAACCTACTAGTTTGGAGGAAGGATTACCTAATGCGCAGCTCTTTGCTGTGTGCGTCATGGGTGGGAACTTTGAAGATATAATCCACTTTATGAAAATTGGGACCACATTGAAGGAATACTCCATCCAGCTGAAGAAGGAACTAGTGGTGCGTGCGACTAATTTTTTTGTCATCGCAGGGCACCTATACAAAATGGGAAATGATGAGATATTGTGAAGATACGTACTTGAATTCAAGAGGAGTCAAATCCTCACAGATGCACATGGGGGCACTGCAAGAGGACATTATGCAGGACAAGTGACCGCGCAAAAGATTCTCCACGCAGGGTTGTGGTGGCCAACCCTTCATCAAGATTCAAAAGCACACTGTAAGGCCTGTGATATATGTCAAGGGACAAGTAAACCATCGTGGAGGGACGAGATGCCTTTGAATCCACAAATGATACTGCAGCCCTTCAAAAAGTGGGAATTTGACTTTGTAGGACCTATGAAACCTCAGGGAAAAACGGGCACATGATACATCATCACCACGACAGAGTACCTGACTCGTTGGGCGGAAGCGTAGCCAGTCAAAGATTGCATGGCCACCATGGCTGTGAAGTTTTTGTTTGAACATGTATTGACTCGATTTGGTTGTTCGAAAATCTTAATGAGTGATCATGATACACATTTCCTGAACGAAACCATTAGCACGCTAACAGAAGAGTTCTAGGTGTATCACTAGAAAAGAACACCGTATCACCCACAAGCCAATGGGACAGTAGAATCATTCAACAAAATACTAGATACTGCACTAACCAAAGTATGCAATGCACAACAGAGCGATTGGGACCTGCGCACACCTACAGTACTATGGGCTTATAGGAAAAAATGCAAGAAGCTGATGGGACAGACACCTTTCCGGTTAGTTTATGGCATGGAAGTTGTCATGCCAAATGGAGGATATTGTACCTAGTCTATGCATAGCAGCGCTCACAGGTATGACAGACCGCGAAGCCTTGGACGAAAGGCTCATGCAGTTGGAAGAACTCGAGGAGGAACAGTTACTGGCTGGCTTTCATCAACAAGTGCAAAAACAGCGTGAGAAGGCTTGGCATGATTACCATATTAAGTTGCGCACCTTCAAGGTAAATGATTTGATGCTGTTGTATGACAGTAAGTTTGATAAACTCTCAGGAAAGTTCAGAATGGATTGGTTGGGACCATACGTTTTTAAGGAGGACACAGATGGAGGCGTAGTACATCTAGTCAAACTAAATGGGGAGCCTTTCCTAGGCAAGGTGAATGGCAGCCGCTTGAAGCCCTACACAGGTGGTGTGGCTATCTGACTAACTAGTAGAGGCACAGTCTTCATGCCCCAAGGATCCAGACAAAGGCGTGGGACTATAAAAAAATGAAGGGGATACTGGCACAGCTACAAAAAAGTAGTTCTGACACAGAGGTCTCGAAACAACATATGCAGTAGATCCAACAAGCAGCAGCTCAGTGTGTTGTTGACCTCCGCACAGTTCAAGAACAGCTGGAGGGACTTCGTGTAGAGATCACGTGACGATAGAGTGACTCGAGGGCGAGTCACGATGTTTGTGTTGGGGGCCTGTTGGGCATGGAATCCCCCCAGGGCATGTTTTGGGGCTCAAAGTCTAAGTTTTGACTGAATCTTTTTGTAAAGCTCTGTGAATTGTGGGCGCGAAAGTATGATAGAGTCACAAGGTTGTCTGCCCTAGTTTTGTAATGTGATGTTGGCTGGATAGACCTACTAATGGTCTACAGACCATGGGATTATATAAATAGAGCAAGGCTCTAAGTGTAAAAGAAGACTAACTGAGAATAGAAGATGAGGAGGAAAAAGTCTAAGTGATTGAGTCGCAAGTTGAAGTGTGTCTTTGGGTCGTAGAGTAGGAGAAGGCTCTGGAGTTGAGTGCATAGAGGCCTAATAGTCCACAGCTGTGTGTGAAGACACATGCAGCTGAGTGCATAGGGTGAGTCGAGTCTGTAACTGAGGAAGGAATTACTAAAGATAAGTTTTGTCATAATTATGTGTATCTGTTCTTGGGTTAATGCATGTTTGATATAATTTGCAAATATACTGTTTATTTACTGTGCACGCTTGTATGAATGGTTTATGTTGTTAAGTATAACTTAAAGCACACAAGTAGGCTAAGATAATAAACTAACATTAGAATACTAGTAAGGCCTTGGATAATAACACAAAGCGCGGTGTTCAACCCCTGGGTAGGGTTCCGCAAAGGCAGTATATTAGGATACGAGGTATAGGAAAGTGCGCGAAGCAACCTACACATAGGGTCAAACCACGGACCACTTGAACTCATCAGACATCTCCAGGGTGCAGAAACCTGGTTCTAGCACCCTCCCATACTACTTCAGGTGAGACCTCAATCCGCACTCTGCGGACTGTTGCTGAAAGGGCCAGTAGTACCGGGATTTGTTTAGCTAAATTAACTCTAAACCTGGGTCAGGCCCCAATAAGCCAACAATGTTCATATGTATATATGCCTTCTATTCTGTGAACCGGTGTGTATACATGACTTAGACTAGGTTAAGCAACATATGCAACTTAAAAAAATATCTTTCCTCAATTTCTTGATTTTGATCTATTCTTCTGTGTCATTACTCTATTACCTCGGAATTGAACTGTTACAATGTGAGTTGCCATCATGCATCGCTTTATCATTTATGAACTTACCTGTGGATACATATGGTTATCATATATGTGAGTTGCCATCAAGGACAACACCTAAACCATAATGCCAACAACTAGTCCCTAGAAGAAAGCACATTACCAACTTTCCTGCATGTCTCACTTGATCAAATATGGGGAACAATACACGATGAAATACATTTTCCCAGAATGCCAATGAGAATTTGTGACCTCTCTCCTTCAACAGATCAAAAAGCACCTCAAGTGCACAATTCCTCACTTCTGTCCGAGGATCAGAGGTTAAATCTGACAATCCCGCAAGCATTGGAAACCAATAATGGTTTTTACATCAATATCTACATCTAATCTAATAACTTCCACGAGTTTCAAGGCCCCAACTGGAATTAGACCCTGCAAGGATGAAATATATTAGTTATATTGATGACTGAAGATCAAATGCTAAGATAAAATTTCAGAACTGTCCAAAGTGAAGATCCTGCAAAAAAAATGTATAGCATTCAATGGTCAGTAGATTCATAATATTGGACATTCTTATTGAATTATACGTATATGACATTATATTATAACCATGCTTCTTTAAGGAGAATTTTCAATTGATTTTGTATATGCACTGTATCAAGACTAGGAAATACAAGGGAAAAAATGATTGAAATAAAAAACACACAAAAATATAAACCTACCACTAATCTATGTCATGGGAGACAAGGAAAGAAAGGCATGGGGATTCAAGTGTCTCATATGGCTATGTAGACCCCGCAAAATGGGATACATTGAATATTATATATATATATAATCAATTAATTAAAAAAATAGAAATGAAATACGGAAAAAGATGTAAATGAACATTTACAAATTAGAAGTAAGAACTACATCAAATACACTAGAATAAAATTATAAACTAAAACCATACTCATACATATAGATGTTGAGTCCTGAAAATACATATCTCCTACACACTTTCCTAGACTTTTTCCCCTCACCTTGAACCTCATAAGCTATCAAAATCATTGCATATTGATTCTAAAAGAGCACTTAAGTGGTTTTCTGACTATGTTTTTGTGTTTGCTGTTTGACTTAGATTTTTCTCATGAGCCACGGAATGTAGCCACTTTCCGCAGCTGATTCAACTTTCCATAGCTATTTTTGTTAAACTCCAGGTTGCAGGTGTCATCAGGCAAAACAGGACACGTGGGCAGGTCAAGAATGACCTGGACATGGATCAGGTCCTATTGGTTCAGCCAGATTCATCAAAGAAAGTCGTGGTCAACGGTGGTCAAGCAGTGGTCAAACAGAGGAGTCCTACAGCAATAGGACTCTGTTTTCAAACATGTGAAGGATTCGTGGTCATTCCTAGATCCCTGGGGACATGCTGACAACTGTAGACTGCCCCACGATGCAAATCCAATAGCCATAGTTGATAGATTTAATAATCTCGGCAACCATTATGCTAAATCCATGGACGTTGTCTTTTACGTGTCTTCTGTTGACGTAGTTTCATAGGAAAACAGTTATGAATTTTTTGTTATAAATAACGCGTTTCTATACGCATAGAGTTAGTCTTTTTTTAATGTAATTTCGCTGTTAAAGTTTACTGTGTCGTGACATTAGTCCCACTGTGGTAATGAGAGGGTTATTCCTCTGTTTTGTGTTATAAAGAAGACTCTGTTTTTATATGACTGCATGCGCATAATTTTGGAGTGATAGCTTGTTGACGAAGGCCGTGCAGAGGGCCCCTGCACACCAAGGTTTGTTTCGTTTCTGCTGTACAGTTTTTATGTATCGTTTCCTTATTTTCACTATACATGTTTCATAGTTATCCACCTGTGTATATATTTCATCTGTTATGATATTAACATTTCATTTCTATTTATGATTTTACCAGCTTTGTATATTGTTGTTAACGCTGATCAGTGTGTGTATGTTTCAGGATAGAGTAGGCCCGGGAATTTGCATATAATTTTCGCAATAACTAGTGACATGGGATTAGCCTCTCTGTTGACTTTGTTTTTCTTAGTTTTTTTTATTCCAGTTCTGTTTGGTTGATTTCAGTCTTATTCACTTGCTTTGTTAGTTAGCTTAGATATCAACTTGCTCATATCATTGACGATTATCTCCGAAAGCCATAACTTATACTACCTGGCGAGGAATCAGATTATGAATGATGTGATTGGTTTTAGTTTTACTTTTCTACAATTAGACATCAACTTGCTCATCATTGACGATTATCTCCGAAAGCCATATCTTAGACTACCTGGCAAGGAATCGTATTATGAATGATGTGATTTGATTTTAGTTTTACTTTTCTACAACTAGACATCAACTTGCTCATATCATTGATGATTATCTCCGAAAGCCATAGCTTAGACTACCTGGCGAGGAATCAGATTATGAATGATGTGATTTGATTTTAGTTTTACTTTTTTGCAATTAGACATCAACTTGCTCATATCATTGACATTATCTCCGAAAGCCATAGCTTAGACTACCTGGCGAGGTATTGGACTATGAATGATGTGAATTGATTTTACTTTTACTAGATTGCAATTTTTTATTTATTTGAGTGGAGTAGCTTAATTCATTTTTCTATATTTAGACAGCAGCAGAGATAATGGTTTCATGATCAATAGTTCATTATTTTCTTGATTTAAATAGCAGCATATTTTTATTCTTGTTCAAGTATTAATTTCATCACTAGTATGTTCTAAGACCCTCTGAAGTATTAAGTTCTGAAAATCATTATAGAGGACATAATTGCCTTAAAATCTATATCCATACTTGCCTTCTAGAGTATTATTAAAACTCAGGAATAGGATTTCCATTCATATTAGGAGATAAACAAAGATAAAAACCCCCAAAACAAAATAAAAATTGAAAACAACAAAAAGGTAAGAAAGAGGTTGTCTTGCACATATAGTGCACCACACTTCATCAATTTACGACTCCCGGATTGATAATTAATGTAGCAATTTAGGACACTAAATTGACTAAACATTTTGGCGTCATTGCCAGGGAAGTGTAACTAGGTAGCCAATCTCTTAAAAAGAAAGAAGGGAAAAATTGATAACTTCTTGAGGTATGCTCTCCTCTTGCACCTAGTGTGATCTGGAGGATCAAAAAAGAGAGTTGTTAGTTTAATAATTTCTTGATTATGCTCTCTTCTTGCACCTAGTGTGACCTGGAAGATCAGAAAGAGAATTATTAGCCCGACTTGAAAAAATAAAAAATAAAAAATGGCATGCATAGAGCAAGAGATTCTAGGGGAAGGTTTATAGCTAGGGCCAAAAGTTTGATTTTCACAACTCCAACTACTTCAAGGCATAGACAAGATACACCTCCATCATCTCCGACTCACACTCCCAACCTTAGGATTCCTAGAATTCAAGGGGCAGCAACCGAATTAGGAGACTCTCCCACACTATCCATTAAATCTGACCTAGGAGAAGAACCTTTCTTCACTTCTACAGGGGAACATATTGTAATCAAAGAATTAGAATCACTTGAAGAAGAGGAGGGAGAAATTCTTCCTCATTCTCCATTAATAGAAGAACTAGAGGACTCTGAGAACTCTGAGGAAACTATCATGACAAAGGAAGCAGTAAATGGATTTGGAGGAGGGGGTCGAGGTAGAGGAAGAGGAAACAATGGAGGAGGTAGAGGTAACAATGGGGGAAATAGGGATGGAGATAACTCATTTTTATTCCCTATAGCCGATGAGGAAACCCATACAACAATGAAAAACATTTATCCATCTGTCCTCCCAAAATTTTATGGGTTGCGAAGTGAGGATCCTGAAACATTTCTATTTGAGTTTGAAGTCTTGTGCCAAACCTATGATTATATGGAAGACTCTCAAAAACTCAAACTGTTTCCTTCAACATTGAATGGAGTTGCTTTGAAATGGTTCATGGGATTAGTGACTCAATCTATTAGGACTTGGAATGATATGAAACAAAAAAAATTGGATAGATACTTGGATTATTGTATGCCCACCAATCATAAGGATGAGGTATTCAAGATGATGTAAAAAGAAGATGAAAACTTGGAGGATTTACTTTAAAGATTTCAATACAACTTAAAGAGAGCAAAAATGAGTAATTTAGATGAGGAAACCTTGAAATCCCTTCTATTAAAAGCCATTAGAGATGAATGGATAGACATTTTAAACATGATGGGGAAGGGATATATTTCTCAACTTCCACTCAATGACATAGCAGAACTATGTGTCCATCTCTCAAGGGGAAAATTTAAAACTGGAAAAGGGCCTAGAGATCCTTCTCTTATTAGAGCAAACAAATCTGCAACTGGATCAGTAAGTAGGGTAGAGATTGGAAATATGCTTGATAAGTTCAAAACTGATATTCTAGGGAGCCTTAGTGAACAACTAGACACCCTTAAAATACAAAACAAATAGAAAGCAGAAGCCGAAGCCTTAGCCATCTTTTTCCCAAAATGTAGAAAGAAACATGCTTTAAGGGAATGTCCCTTAGATGCAAAAGTTGTAGAAACATGTGTGATTTGCTTAGAGAGCCATGAGACCAAGGATTGTCCTTCAATTCCTGGGCTCAAAGCTGTCTTTCAGGAAGATCCAAATTCAGTAGAGTCCCTTTGTTTTGTTTCAAGAAGACCATGGCAGGGGCCACAAAATCAAGGATTTAACAATCCTATGAACTTTCAGCTCCCACCAAGTTGGAACTCTTGGCAACGACCTTGGCCCCAATCTCAAAATCCATACCAATCATGGACACAAGGGATGCAAAATCCTTATGGGAGATTTGCTCAATTTTATCAATATCCTCCATCTTTTCAAAATCAACAAAATCCACAAATTCCAGATCAAAACCCACAACTTTCATTACCATTTCCGCAACAACAACCTTCTCAACAAAATCCAAATCCTCAACTCTTGCTTCCATTTCAGCAAAAGACAAATCAACTCCCAGCCTAGCCATTGCCAAATCCCAATAACAAAAATCCTCAGAATTCTTACATGGTAGAATGACAACAATTTCCTACCTATATGATTGTTCCTCTTAATGATGTACAGCTCAAGTCTGGTAGATTTTTAGAAAAACCTTCTATAGATGTTCAAGAGCATACCTCTGAGGAATATTCTCTTAAAACCAATAAAGATTTTGAGGAAGCATCTCTTCAAAACCCAAACATTCAAAAAGAAAAAGAAAAAGAGTCAACCCACATAACTCCTATAGTTGAGCAACTTGCATCTTCATCCACACCTCCTTTCCCTGAAAGATTACAAATTGACAAAGGGGTGGAAAAAAAATCTTGTTGCCTGACTATGATTTTCTAGATGAATTAAAGAATGTCTATATCAATATTCCCTTGCTACAAGCCATTAGAGAGATTCCTATTCTAGAAAAAACAATAAAGGAGTTGAGTCTCAAAAGACTAGGAAGGAAACCAAGAGATACAAGAAGAATCCACCTGGTAGGAAAAATTGCAGATATCATGATGGGAAAAATTACCATGCAGAAATATGTAGATCTAGGTAGTCCAATTGTCAAGACACATATAAATGGGATAGAAATTCCAAGTACTTTGATTGACTTAGGGGCTGCTATCAACATTATGAGTAGACAGACTATGGAGCAGCTTAAACTTTCTAATCTTCTTTTTACACCCACCTTACTGCAACTTGCAAATAGATCAATAATCAAACCAGATGGTGTTTTAGAGGATATTTCAGTCTCCTTAGATTCTTGGGAATATCCATTAGAATTCATGATTTTAACTCCCAAGAGTAATTTAGGAGGGCATCCACTTATCTTAGGAAGACCTTGGCTAGCCACAGCTGATGCTTTCATTAGTTGTAGATTTGGAGATATGTACATTTCTAATGGTAGTTTGACAAAGAAATTCAATTTGTATCCTCCAGCAAAGGCAGTTACAGAAGTAGGAGACAATGAATGGGTCGATGATGAGGACAGTATAAAACCTGTTTTTACCATTTCTGAAATGAGTGAAGATAGTCAAATTCTAAACACATTAGAAAATTTTGAAACATCTTCAGAATATGACCACACAAAATTTCAGTTAGATTCTAATATTGAGTACTTATCATCAAGACAAATGTCTCTTTACTCTATGGAAGAGTTTGGTAGTTCTACCATTGAGATTTTTTCAGGTAAGACATTGAATATCAACAAAAATTTGGAAAAGTCACAACAGGAAGAGCTAACCAAAATCTTGCAAAAACATTCTATTGCATTTGCATGGGAGTATACTGATATGAAAGGTATTGACCCTAAGACTTGCATCCATCATATCTATATCGAGGAAAATAGTAGACCAATCAGACAACCTCAGAGAAGGATGAATCCAAATCTTAGGGAGATAGTGAAATAAGAGCTCCAAAAACTACTCAATGTAAACTTCATTTATCCAATTTCAAATAGCCGATGGGTTTCTCCTTTGGTTATAGTACCCAAAAAGAATGGTAAATGGAGGGTATGCATTGATTACAGGGAATTAAACAAAGCAACTTTAAAGGGTCAATTTCCTTTGCCCTTTATCGATCAAGTATTAGATACATTAGCAAGAAAAAAGTACTTTTCATTTCTGGATGGTTTTAGTGGTTATAATCAAATTCAGGTAGCACCTGAGGATCAGGATAAGACCACATTTACCTATCCATGGGAAAATTTTGCTTATCGAGTGCTTTCTTTTGGATTATGTAATGCACTCGCAACATTCCAAAGAGCAGTGCTAGGAATTTTTTCTTATCTAATCCATGATTGTATAGAGGTTTATATGGATGATTTTACAGTTTATGGTGATTCATTTGAAGAGGCATTAGAAAATTTGGAAAAAGTCCTTATAATATGTAAAGAAACAAACCTTTCATTACGCCATGAAAAATGCTTTATGATGTTTACTGAAGGTATTGTTTTAGGACATCATATTTCAGGGGATGGGATTAAAGTTGATATATCAAAGGTTGAAATCATCTCTAGGTTGCCTATTCCAAATTGTCAAAAAGATGTTAGAAGTTTTTTTGGATTCACTGGATATTATAGAAGATTTATAGAAAACTTCACTAAAATAGCTCTTCAAACTGCTTACAAAATATTGTGAATTCAAGTGGGATCCTGATTTCCAATCAACATTTGAAACTTTGAAAACAAGAATATCTGAAGCGCATATCTTGAGAGGACCAAATTGGAAACTTCCTTTCCATATTTCTACAGATGCTTGAGATACAGCTTTAGGAGGTGTGTTGGGTCAAAAAGATTTAGTTCCTTATGCCATTTACTATACCAGTAAAAATTTAACTCCCACTGAGTTGAACTATACTGTGACTAAAAAAGAGTTCTTAGTTGTTGTTCATGTAATCAATAAGTTCAGACATTATATAACAGGCTATGAAACTTTTATTCATACTGATCATTCTACAATTAGATATCTAATGAACAAACCTGTTACTAATGGCAGAGTTACAAGGTGGCTCCTACTTTCATAGGAATTCAATATTACTGTGTTGGATAGACCAGGGAAACAAAATACAGTAGCTGATTTCTTGTATAGGATTCAGAATACTAAAGAAGATTCTCCTGTAGAGGATAAGTTTCTTGATGAATATTTATTCGCAGTAACTACTAAGACCCCTTGGTATGCAGATATAGCTAACTATTTGGTTACAGGGAAACTACCTCTACATTTATTTCCTAGTGAAAAAAAGACATATTATTCAGGAGAGTTCAAAATATTCATGGTTTTCTAACGAATTGTTTAAAACAGGGCCAGATCTTGTGATCAGAACATGTGTTAGGGAAGATGAAATGCCTGATATCCTCAAAGCATTTCATGATGAACCATGCGACGGACACTTTGCTGACAAAAGGATAGCCTATAAAATCTTCTCTTTAGGATATTATTGGCCATCCCTCTTCAAATATGCAAAATAATATGTCAAAATGTGTGACAGCTGCCAAAGAGTAGGTAAACCTACCCTTTCAAATGAAATGCCATTGCAGCCACAAGTACTCATCGAACCCTTTGAAAAATGGGCTTTAGATTTCATTGGACCTATTAACCCACCATCTAAACAAAGAAAGTATATATTGGTATGTATTGATTATGTCACTAAATGGGTAGAAGCCAAAGCATTATTTTCTGCTACTGAGCATTCAGTTGTTAGTTTTCTTTGTGAGGATATTTTTACTCGCTTTGGTGTTCCAAGAGAAATTGTGACAGATCAGGGAAGCCAATTCACATCCAACTTGGTGGAGAAGCTGATGGAAGAATACAAAGTCAAGCACAGAAAATCTACTCCTTACCATCCGCAAGCAAATGGTCAAGTGGAGTTTACAAACAAAGTTATTGAAGGCATCATCAACAAGACTGTTCATCTACATAGAAGAGATTGGGAAGAAAGGCTTCCTGAAGCTTTGTGGGCCTACAAAACTACATGGATAAATACAACAGGACATTCTCCCTATGAACTTGTTTATGGGAAAGAAGTCCTGCTCCCCATTGAGTTCAAAGTCAAAACTTTCAAGATGGCAGTTCAGTTGGGAATGGATTTATCAAAAGCCCAAAAGCATAGAATGGATCAGTTGAATGAGCTAGATGAGATCAGACAAGAGGCAATCCTAAGAACTGATCTAGTTCAATATCAAAGAGCTAAGTGGCATGACAAATACATCAAGGAGAAAAAGTTTCAAGAAGGAGATTGGGCATTGCTATTTGATTCCAAGTTTAAAGATTTTAAAGGAAAATTTCATACTCATTGGCTTGGGCCATATGAGATTGACAAAATCTTTAGCAATAGAGTGGTAAGAATCAAAACCATTGATGAACATAAAAATCCTATTATTTTGAATGGCCACAGATTAAAGATCTATCATAAGCCACTCTCAAAAGAGGAATTTGTCAAAATCTTTCAAGATAGTTCTGCAATAGGGTTGGTGAAGAAGAATCCTTCTTCTCCACCAGCCTAGCCTTTGTTCTTTTCTGTTAAAAAAAAAAATAAAAAAAAATATGTGTATAAGCCTGAAACCAATCACTGATTGGCAGTCTTATACAGAAAATACAGGGCGAAAATCAGGAACTCCTGATGCCCTATATTTTCCAAAAATAAAAATAAAAAATCCTCTCTCGTTGTATTCATAGTTTCTTGACATCTCACTTCACTTCATTTCACCTCATTTCACTTCACTTCATTTCATTTCATTTCATCATCTCATTCCGCCAATAAAATTCCTTTTATGACCATTTTCATTCACTCAGTCATCATTTATCCATCTCCATTCAGTCATATGATCACTGTGTTAGTTTCCGCAGCTGAACCCAGTTTCCGCAGCTAGAAGCCGATTCTGCAACCATCACTTTGTTTTTCAACACTGACAGTCAGATGTTAGTTAAATGATCATGAAAATCAAATGCAGGTATGGAAAAAGGAAGATATTCTGAAGATATAAAGCACCTAGAAGCATCATCAGGAAGCAGCCAATCAAAGGTCAGTGGACGGAAGTGGTAAGTTCCAAGGTACGAGCAAAGTTTATTTCAAATAGTGTTTTTAAAACACATTTTAAATAGTTATGAAACCACTAGCTCCATTATATGTAATGATTCACCTTGATAGCTTCCATAACCACTCCATAGGCTTTTCATAATTCCACCACGAACCTTGCAGTAATTTCTAACAGCGTTATGATCCATCTCCGAACTTAATTCGTGTTCAATCGTACTTTGACACTCCATCTATTAAAATGAGTAATTATGAGGACATGATCGATTTGGTCACAACTCTTTTCCACTGCACAAATTTCGCAGCCATTTTGTGAGCATGCTAATGTCTATTCCACAGCCGTCTAGTTCAAAACTTTGTTGGGTTCACACTATTTCCATACTGCCCCATCAAAGTTGCATTTGTATTGTTGGTCTGGTCACATAAGCCCTCGTTCTGTGAACCCATTCTAGCCTTCATTCTGTGAACTCATTCTCGCTACCTATTCTCTGTCCCTCCATTTGCGACTATTGGTTTTTCTGCACAGTCCTTCTACATTCCCCGCAAGCACAACTGTCTCACCTTCGTCAGTCTATCATTCATGCAGACGTATTTTAAAGTATGGGAAGGAATGTGTCCTCTGTTGAGAGCAGAACCGGAAGGGCCCAAATTTATGGAAGGGTATCAACAATTAAAAAGTATGTTAAGGAAGGCATGGTGGCTACAATTCCTTCAGAAATTCAGAGGCTACAACAAGGAAGTTATGAAGAATTTTGCGAGGTCTTTTGACGGAGTGGAAGCTGAGGTTGGAGACCTTAAATTCTCAATCACAAAGGCATCCATAGAAACTGCAACAGAACTCCCACAGGAGGAAGAACAGTGGTTCAAAAATAAAATCTTTGACGAGAGAGCATGGAGGGTTATCCTACGAAATCCAAGTATGGATGTAACCATTTTCAAACGTGGAATCCTTGTCTCTGCTTTAGAAGAAAAATGGGCTAGTCTATTATTAATAATCTAGAAATTCATTACCTGTGAGGGACGATTCGGGTCAATGTACATGTACCACACCCGGTTGCTGATGAATTTTCTAGAAAACCAAACTATTAATTTGCCCTACTTCTTGTTAAATAGCCTGAAGAAAATGTCCATCACCGTCCAAAAGAATCTGGGGGACGTAGAACCCCACTTGTATCATCACAGCCTTGTGAAAATTTTGATTGAAAGACAATTAAAGGAAAAGAAGGACACCTGGGAGCAGTTTTTAGTTAGAAATTTCTTTCAAGATCCACAAGAAACCCCTCAAAGCAGCTCATCAAGGAGAATCAGAAGAAAGAAAACAAGTGATAGAATTCAGAATACTCCTACTAACATAGTTGAAGAAACTAGTAGGGAAGAAAAACTATCTGAAAGTAGGAAGGAAAGAACTGAGGGTAAGAAGCTAAGAAAATCAAAAGGGAAAAGAAATATTGAGGTTGTCTATCAAACCCCATAACCTTCCTCAGAAGAGGACCAACAAATACTGTCTGAAAGACTAGTTTACCTTCAGGAACAGTTAGCTACAGCGAAGAGAAAAGGGAAAGAAAAACAAAGTGTGGAGAAAGAAGACACTAGTTCACAAAATTTAAGAAGGAGCTCCAGACTTAAAGGAAAATTGAGGAAGGTACAAACGAAAGGGCCCCACTTTATTGATTTATGAGGAGAAACATTGGAACAACCTTCAACAATCCCTCCTGGCTGTGGCCCACACCATAATCCTATTCGTCAGCCAAATTTTGAAAATAGTCCTTCTCGACCAGAGTTTGAGATCAGTCCTTCTCAACCAGATTTTGGGAACAACCCAAGGAAGACTACACCTGAGATAGATCCAATCTAGCAAGAAATGTATGATTATATTGAGACGTTGGAGAAAACAGCCATAGACCAAGGCACTTCATCTGCCCAGCCTAATACAGCTCAAGAAGCTCAAATCCAATCACTAAAACAAGGAGTTTTTGAGCTAGAGGTCTTAAATAGACACATCAAAAGAGAAAATGAAACATTGAAAGAATAGGGTAGGTTAGATAGGATTATTCATGACAACACCATGTTGCATCTTGGGCTATGGCAGAAGAAAAATAGAAAATTAAAGAAAAAGAACAGGAGGTTGAGCAGGGCTCTCATCAACCTCAAATTCAGGTGTCTAATGAGGAAGCCGAGGATGACAGTGGTCCCAAGAAAGAAGAAAAGAAGGCTGGATGTATTGGCAGAGGTCTTAGAACACATGAACTGAAAGGAGGATGATCAAAGTTTTGGTTGCATGGGGACATGCAACACCTTCACAGTGGGGGTACGTTGAGTCTTGAAACTACATATCTCCTACACACTTTTCTAGACTTTTTCCCCTCACCTGGAACCTCATAAGCTATCAAAATCATTGCATATTGATTCTAAAAGAGAACTTAAGTGTTTTTCTGACTATGTTTTTGTGTTTTCTATTTGACTTAGATTTTTCTCATGAGCTGCGGAATGCAGCCACTTTCCGCAGTTGTTTTTGTGAAACTCCAAGTTGCAGGTGTCATCAGGCAAAACAGGACATGTGGGTAGGTCAAGAATGACCTGGACATGGATCAGGTCCTATTGGTTTAGCCGGATTCATCAAAGAAAGCCGTGGTCAACGGTGGTCAAGCGGTGGTCAAACAGAGGAGTCCTACAACAACAGGACTTCGTTTTCAAACACGTGAAGGATTCGTGGTCATTCCTAGATCCCTGGGGACATGTTGACAGCTGTAGAATGCCCCATGATGTGAATCCAACAACCACAGTTGATAGATTTAATAATCTCGGCAACCATTATGCTAAATCCATGGACGATGTCTTTTACGTGTCTTATGTTGACGTAGTTTCACAGGAAAACAATTATGAAGTTTTTGCTATAAATAACGTGTTTCTATACACATAGAGTTAGTCTTTTTTTAATGTAATTTCGCTGTTAAAGTTTACTGTGCCATGACATTAGTCCTACTGTGGTAACGAGAGGGTTATTCCTTTGTTTTGAGTTATAAAGAAGACTCTATTTTTATATGACTGCGTGTGCATAATTTTGGAGTGATAGCCTATTGACAAAGGTCGTGCAGAGGGCCCCTGCACACTGAGGTTTTGTTTCCTTTTTGCTGTACAGTTTTTATGTATCGTTTCCTTATTTTCACTATACATGTTTCATAGTTATCCACCTATGTATATATTTCATCTGTTATGATATTAACATTTCATTTCTATTTATGATTTTACCAGCTTTGTATATTGCTGTTAACGCTGATCAGTGTGTGTATGTTTCAGGATAGAGTAGGCCTGGGCATTTGCATATAATTTTTGAAATAACTAGTGACATGGGATTAGCCTCTTTGCTGACTTTGTTTTTCTTAGTTTTTTTAATTCCAGTTCTGTTTGGTTGATTTCTGTCTTATTCACTTGCTTTGTTAGTTAGCTTAGATATCAATGTTATTGGGAAAAGTGTCTATTTAGAACTGCTCTATCCCACTAAGGTGTGACAACTGCCTTAGAAACAAACAGAGAAAACTACTTTTGTATTTCCTTTATGAATTAAAGATAGAGGGGGATAGAAAGAACCGACCTGTGTCTTGCGCTAATCCTTTGATCCAATCCCTCTCTTCTTTGACAGCTTCCAGGTACCTGCTCCCTTACTTGCCCAGCTTCACCAAGTTCCTGTAAGATCACAGAAGAAGAAAACTATACAAAGACATTGATCTATATTCATAAACAGCTTAGGATCACATTTAACCTAAACATACAAATGTAACAAGCATCAATGATACACAAGCATGTAGGAGAAACTCAAATAGTTTTTATTGATATACAAGAAGATCCAGGAGGAGTTACAACCGATGATTCCTGACCTAGCATCAACCTCCCAGCAAAGAAACCCCTTCTTCACCTCCAACAAAGCATAAATCACCCAATACTCTGATATCTATCTCAAAACCAACAACAATTCCTTGCAATGTACAAAATTCCAGCCTCTGGATCTCTGGGATGAGGGATCCATATATAGATGTATGCAAGGAGGATGAGTCAGCTTATGATTTGATTAGTGTCTTCTCTCTGTCAGTTCTTGCTTCCACTTGGAGACTGAGAGCCTCTTACTCATCCTTAGTCGAATCCAGTGAGGCAAGTGTCATAGGAGAAGATTCTGGAAGCTTCCATTGTCTTTCCACCTCACGGAATGACACTGCCATTTGTCATTTCTCACTCAACGCACCCTGATAGTGCATTTAGGTGCGTTGCAATGCACCCAGCTAGTGTATTTAGGTGCTATGCAACGCAGTTAGCCAGTGGAGCAGCTGAAATGATCCTGATTTGACTGATTCTGAGCAGTTTCTAGTGGAGAACTTCTGGGAGAAGCTGTAATTTGTTGACCTTGTTCCTTTAGGGGTTGGAAGAACACTTTTAGGGACTTAGGAGCCCTTGGTTTATGGACATTTCATGCTTGGAGCTGTAAGGCACAAAAATGTCTATAACAGTTGCCCCCTAAAGTATGAGGCCATTAATCGGGTGAAATGCTTTATTATGAGGATCCGAAGTTCTTTCAATGCTGGGAGGAGACCTGTAATAAGATACAATACAATACATTATCTTCATATTTTTTTTCATGATCTAGCTGAGGTGGGCATTCCCATGCTCAACTTTATAAATTCATTTTCATGTACATAGGACAGACAATCGTCTGAGTGTAGACTGATGATTCTGATAGAGCCAGCATCCTTTTGGTAGGATGATTATCTGTGCTACAATGTTGTACATTTAATGTCTTTATTTTCCTGAATATATGTCGCAGCCCGGATGGATGAAACTAGATCCGGGGTCTTCAATCTCGTCCGATCTTCACTCGAAGTACAAGTCAATCCATGTGAGAAATGTTCTGAAGTTGAACATGGAAAGACATCGCTTGATTACCAGTCAATGATGTAAACTGTTAACAAGCGCGAGAGGAATCACCGATAATGATAATGACCCTCAAGGTACTACAGTACAATTCACGTGGTGTGAATAAAGGTCTTGGTGTCGAACACCATGCAAAATCTTTCGGTCAAAGGCCATTGATGTAAACCTGTCGCCGGAAGTGAGAAACTTGCCATTGAGGCATGCAAGCTTCAAAGTACTGAATGGGGTGTTCCTAGACCAACTTCTTGGATAATGAGTTGATGTCGACAAGAAGTGATCCGTCAAAGGAGGGCCTTAATGAATCCCACATCAATGACATGGAACGGAGCAAATGATTTTGATGGAGGTGAAAACAATCTGATGATATACGGTTCAGGATGGTGGTCATGAAAGAATGGAGTATAATGTATGGTAGTGGGTGGGACATAGGTGACTTCTCTGGATGACTTCTCTTGAACATGTCGGTGACACTTATGTGATGGATTGGTAGCATTAACCCCAAATGTGGATGGTATGGTGTGACCATGGTGATGTGACCGGTGAATGAAACAACCCAACTCGACTCGGACATGGAGTGGAAGTGTCATGTTCAAGAGCGACTTGCTACCAACAAAGATTCTTTGATTTTTCTTCCCAATTTTTCCCCAGTCATTGCTGACCAGTACCTCTTTATTTTTGTCAAGCTTGAGGAGGATAACATATGCTTGTTCTATAATTTGCCCTTCGGGAGAACCCATCGCTATGTTTTAACGAGCCTAGCAATAGTGAAACTCGTTCTCCTCTAAAGACAAGTTTGTCGCTATTAATCTTTTTAACGAGTTTAACGACAAAGATAACTCGGTTCTTTTCATTTTTAGAGAGTCTGAAAAGGTACATAAAGGTAACTCCAAAATTCCTTTTTCGTCATCTAATCCCTTAAGTCCGAAAAAGTATAAAACAATATAGAAGGGATGA
The DNA here is from genome assembly GCA_031772625.1 of Pinus tabuliformis. Lineage (NCBI taxonomy): Eukaryota > Viridiplantae > Streptophyta > Pinopsida > Pinales > Pinaceae > Pinus > Pinus tabuliformis. Next base: position 676,139,207 of record CM062808.1, on the reverse strand, counting down.
ATTTTCGATAGTTTTAACGAGCCGAACAAAACAAGCGCTCGATCTTTTTGTGCAATAATCCCTTAGGTCCAAAAAGATTAAAATCTAGAGGAGGGATAGCACTTCCTGTTCCTTTAATGAGCTGGAAGGCCAAGGACTCGGCAATCTTTTCACATTTTACGAGTCAGTTGAAAAGAGCTTAAAGGAGACTCGTCTTTTGAGGAACGAGTGATAAAATGGGTAGCAGCTGATTCCAGGTAAGGTTTGGAATTTTCCAATCACGGCAGTGTCACAAGGATGGCTAGTGAAATCACTCTTCACAGCTGTTCCTCAAACTGGGTAAACAATCAAATGTAGGTGAATGATCGGCCAATGTGAAAGTGGAGGTGACGGTGCAAACACGACCAAGGATTTAATGGCTGAAGTACTACATTCACGGTGGTTATTTACCGGGGAATAGTTCATTTTTTAACGAGCTTAAACGCGGGTGGAAACATTTGCTCGGTCCAGGTTTATTTTTTAACGAGCTTGAACCTCGCGGTAACACTGCTTGATTAATCCAGTCATATGATAAGAATGTCTCATATAAAAACGACAATTTTTAGAGTTTTGTCCCACATCCTTTCTTTATGCAAGTTAGGAAACGACCAATCCTACGGGTTTAAAGGGTTAGAGGTCCTAAAAATTTAAAAAAATATATAGTCGCTCTTCGCTTGCATGCCAAAAGGCTTGCATGCCCCCAGGTATAAAACAGAGTTTCAAGGTCACCCTCTATTCGAGCTGACAAAACATGTGTTTTATCAGGAAGGGTATACCTCTTACATGTTACCCAAAGATTGCTCTATTCACGGCGTAAACAAAACACTTCTTCGGCGATGTCTACCGAGATAAACAAAGGTGAGTGGCGGTGCTCGCCAACTCACATAACTTTGACAAGAGAATCCTGTACTAGAATAACCCCCTATTCCACTCACGGACGGGGGTACAGACTAGGCATATTCTCCCACGGAAACCTACCCTATACCCGAAGTTTTCCTGCCGAAGCAGACCAGGATGCATGCCCCCTGTGTTTCAGTCATATCCCTTCGAATTAATCGCGCTCATCGGGAGGACGGACTGGAGATTGAGACATTTCTTGCGTGAAAAGACCATTCAGGGATGGTATATGACTATTTGTTCTGTATGATCCGGGGAATGAAAGCTGGTCCACGAGCTTGAGCACTCTTCCTTCATGCGGAAAACACGTTACTCTAAAGAGTGAGGAGACAATCGCTCCCATGCAATAAATATAGTCTCGTCCAAGGAGTATATTGTAATCTAGGGGTCCTTGAACTACCATTACGTTTAGGTGAATGGTTTTCCCTCTCAATGTTATGGGCACATCGGGAAGGATCCCTAAAGGTCGACTGGTTCCTTTATCAAAGCCTGTCAGATTTCTCATCTCAGGCAAAAGCGATGGCGAACCAAGCACTTTCCAAGCAGTTGAGGAAAGGATACTCACAGAAGCCCCCTCATCTATGATGGTACCAACCATAACCATTCTATATATTTGGACGATAATTCGGAATGGTATGCTTGCTGGTAAACGGGGTCTGCCTAGTTGATTCGAGTCGAAGGAGACAACTAGGTTGCTTGGAGGTGGGACCGAATAGACGGTCGGGTACGACTCTGAAGAACTTCCATCCTGCGGTAAAGGAATGGGTATATTGCCCCCATGTTCGTTGGAGTCTGTGCTTATGAAGAGAATTTGGACGGTGTCATCTTTGTTCTCCTCAGTGAGTATATCATCTGAAGATGAAACCTCTGAAGGCAAGACCGGGTCAACTACCGCCTCGACCTTTTGACTTTCGTCTGGTATGGATCTAGATGGTTTACCTTCAATGATAGGTGCTTCAGCCGACCACCTGAGCGGGCCAGCCGGATTTTCAACTAGTGACGGACTCGGCAAGAGTTTTTTATATCCAGGAGGAAGTCGTAACGGTGAAACCGGACGATCATCCAAAACTCTTTTAGCTTTGTCCAAGAAGGGACAACGGTGAACGGCATGATCACCTTCACACAGTTTACAAGGAAATCTATATTTTCCTTTTTGTCCTGGGACTTCACTTTCACTAGTCGACGGTGTGCTTTCAACATGATCATCAGAGGTTGACAACACCGGGTTGTGCAATCTAGGAGACCAGTCCCTTAATATCTGAGGGATGCAAGGACAATCTTTGTGAAAGTGGTCTCCTTTGCAAATGACACATGGCGATTTAGGCCTGGTCGGTGCAGTGTGTGGATTTTCGTTAGACGACACTCGTTTTCCCCCATTCGCCTTTGGCTCCTTCTTCTTCTTCTCTTTCTTCTTCTTTTCCTTCTTCTCCTTAGGAACTTGACTTTTGGCTTTACCAGCCCCATCAAGTGAAGAGGAAGGAGGAGAGGAAGAATTAGAGGAAGTAGAAGGTTGGTGGGCAACTCTGGACTCGTCTAATTGTTGATTCGATTGTTCAGGAATAGTGGTGTTCTGAATGACAAAGGTTGAGAAGAGCCATACAGGCAAACCAATTGTCAGTCCTGGAAGTGACAATGTGGCCATATGGGGTGTACCAACATCTCCCCAAGAGGAGAAGGGACTAGGATTTCCACCAAGGGGAATTCCTTGGTTGGTAGACTCCATTTTCTCAACCCAAGATCAACGTAGGAAAGGGGTAATGAATATTCCGTTTAAAATAAATTTTTAGACGCTTTGACACAACTTGTTTTTTCAGTTTTAAAGAGTCGAGAAAAAACAAAAGATGACTCTAGTCTCCTTTGATTTTTAATGAGCCTGAAGTGACAAGTGCTCAGATGGACCTTTTCCGTTAAGGAGTCTGAAAAGGAACGAAAGGGACTGCTCTGGAGATCTAGGTAGAGGGAGTACCAAACCAATCGCAAAACTACAAAATACTTTTTATGGTACGGCAGTCAATCTTCCCGAATGTTGTGTTCAATGCATTGTGATCGATAGGACGGTAGACACGGCTTCCTATGGATAAAGGATTTAAGCCTATAGGGGTCTCCCAAAATATACTCGACGGTACGTGGGAGCACAAGTCCGAACTGGCACTTATCGTCTCAAAGTGGAGGAATCACCCAACCATCAGTGAGGACAACAGTTACCAGGCTTTACGACGCCGGAATACGTCTCTAGCCTAGACCTCTAAATGTTGTGTGTTAAGTTCCAAAGCATTGTTAGATTCATTGAATTTATTTTAAGTTGATCTTTCTTATGAAGTTTTCCTTTTGGGTTCACCACGAGATGTAGATGTAATTCCTAAAATGCAATCTAAAGATGATAAACAAACTTTTATCTCTTTTCAGCAATGAAAATCCTAGCTACTAGGGGAAAAGAAAGACACAATCTTTTCACAAAGAGCAAAGAGCACACTGTAAATGCACTTTCCTAAATCAAGCCAAACAGACTGTCAATATGCAAATGCACATGTGCATGTATTTGTTTTCGACTTTCTTAATATTGATGCTAAAAAGAAAGTTGATGTACAAATCTGAATTTGCTTTCAAGCGACAAACACAAACAAGCTTCTTTTCGAAATCAAAAGATAAAGATGATTACGACACTTTAAGATTTTGAAATAAGTACTCGTTTTTGACACTAGAAAGTCACAAATTCATACCAAAGGCAATAGTAAAAGTATAGTCGACCATCAATAACAATCAAACTTTCTCCTATGATCGAAATCGACACTTGTGACAGATCTAAATCAAAGGATGACAGTACGACTATTGCAATGGAAAACTGTAAAAGACTCAACAAACACACAAAAACATCTACAGTCTTTTGTACAAAGGAGGCTGAATAACAGCAAGGAAAAGGGGTTTTAAAACAGACACATATACTGATCACGGGCTGCAAAAATCAGAGACAAAACTGGAAAGAATGAAGCACAAGAACCTCAGCCGCACAGGGCTAGTCTAATTAGCACACCTGTAACACAGAGAAATTGGATTGCATCACAGGTTTCCCTTTCGGGAACTACTCTGAAATGCAGGAACTCTTAACAATACCTGCGCTGGGGCAGAAACGAGAATCTGTCCAGGTTCTGGGTCACGGTTTGCAGTTTAGTCTTTGGTTTTTGGCCGAGTAAAAGCAATCAGTAATGCACAATCAGGGGGTAGATATAAGGAGGGTCTAAGAGCTATCACAAAGGGCAGTCAGATTATTTGTGAATCAACTGTTCAAATCATAAACAGATCCAGTGAATGGATTGAAGCAACATATGTCTACTTTGCATTTGTTATGGCAAATGTAGTTCAAATGCTACTTATAAGTTTATGAAACAAACAATAAAAGATACACAAACAAACTAATTAGACAATCATCCCCAGCGGAGTCGCCATTTTGTTACCGGGAAAAGTGTCTATTTAGAACTACTCTATCCCACTAAGGTGTGACAACTACCTTAGAAACAAACAGAGAAAACTACTTTTGTATTTCCTTTATGAATTAAAGATAGAGGGGGATAGAAAGAACCGACCTGTGTCTTGCGCTAATCCTTTGATCAAATCCCTCTCTTCTTTGACAGCTTCCAGCTACCTGCTCCCTTACTTGCCCAGCTTCACCAAGTTCCTGTAAGATCACAGAAGAAGAAAACTATACAAAGACATGGATATATATTCATAAACAGCTTAGGATTAGATTTAAGCTAAACATACAAATGTAACAAGCATCAATGATACACAAGCATGTAGGAGAAACTCAAATAGTTTTTATTGATATACAAGAAGATCCAGGAGGAGTTACAACCGATGATTCCTAACCTAGCATCAACCTCCCAGCAAAGAAGCCCCTTCTTCACCTCCAATAAAGCATAAATCACCCAATACTCTGATATCTATCTCAAAACCAATAGCAATTCCTTGCAATGTACAAAATTCCAGCCTCTGGATCTCTGGAATGAGGAATCCATATATAGATGTATGCAAGGAGGATGAGTCAGCTTATGATTTGATTAATGTCTTCTCTCTTTTAGTTCTTGCTTCCACTTGGAGACTGAGAGCCTCTTACTCATCCTTGGTCGAATCCAGTGAGGCAAGTGTCATAGGAGAAGATTCTGGAAGCTTCCATTGTCTTTCCACCTCACGGAATGACACTGCCATTTGTCATTTCTCACTCAACGCACCCTGATAGTGCATTTAGGTGCGTTGCAACGCACCCATCTAGTGTATTTAGGTGCTATGCAACGCAGTTAGCCAGTGGAGCAGCTGAAATGATCCTGATTTGACTGATTCTGAGCAGTTTCTGGTGGAGAAATTCTGGGAGAAGCTGTAATTTGTTGACCTTGTTCCTTTAGGGGTTGGAACAACACTTTTAGGGACTTAGGAGCCCTTGGTTTATGGAAATTTCATGCTTGGAGCTGCAAGGCACAAAAATGTCTATAACAATCAACTTGCTCATATCATTGACGATTATCTCCGAAAGCCATAGCTTATACTACCTGGCGAGGAATCAGATTATGAATGATGTGATTTGATTTTAGTTTTACTTTTCTGCAATTAGACATCAACTTTCTCATATCATTGACGATTATCTCCGAAAGCCATAGCTTAGACTACCTGGCGAGGAATCGGATTATGAATGATATGATTTGATTTTAGTTTTACTTTTCTACTATTAGACATCAACTTGCTCATATCATTGACGATCATCTCTGAAAGCCATAGCTTAGACTACCTAGCGAGGAATCAGATTATGAATGATATGATTTGATTTTAGTTTTACTTTTTTGCAATTAGACATCAACTTGCTCATATCATTGACATTATCTCCAAAAGCCATAGCTTAGACTACCTGGCGAGGTATTGGATTATGAATGATGTGAATTGATTTTACTTTTATTAGATTGCAATTTTTTATTTATTTGAGTGCAGTAGCTTAATTCATTTTTCTATATTTAGACAGCAACAGAGATAATGGTTTCATGATTAGTAGTTCATTATTTGCTTGATTTAAATAGCAACATATTTTTATTCTTGTTCAAGTATTAATTTCATCACTAGTATGTTCTAAGACCCTCTGAAGTATTAAGTTCTGGAATTCATTATAGAGGACATAATTGCCTTAAAATCTATATCCATACTTGCCTTCTAGAGAATTCTTAAAACTCAGGAATAGGATTTCCATTCATATTAGGAGATAAACGAAGATAAAAACCCCCAAAACAAAATAAAAATTGAAAACGACAAAAAGGTAAGAAATAGGTTGTCTTGCACATATAGTGCGTCACACTTCATCAGTTTATGACTCCCGAATTGATAATTAATGTAGCAATTTAGGACACACTAAATTGACGAAACAATAGATAACTGAACAAAAAACTCATCAAATAATATCATTTTTAATGTTTTAAAAGATCAAACATCCATTTTAATGTAACCTTTTAGCACCCCACAATGGAAGATACACATGTCCTTCTGGTTTGAAACATTTGGGATAACCACCCAACACAGGACTTGTGTGGAACACACTAGACCCATGTGTCCAATAAATGGACTCATGTCAC